>VMRN01000097.1:1328140-1343183 GCA_010277015.1 Poeciliopsis turrubarensis
TATTCTTCACTGTTTCTTATTTTATTTCAAGGTGAGGTGTTTATTGTGCTCCAAGGAGTTGGGTTCAATAATAACACAAGCATTAGCCTATTCACTACCCCCTCCCTAGTTCCACAAACACTTTCACTGTCCTCTGCCTGATGAAGCCCAGGCCATTTTTCTAGAGTCACAGAAAAACATTATTACACAACATGCCATATCACATGACACTACTATTTTGGGAAAAATTACACACAGAGAATACATTCAAACAATATTTTATTATACACATATGTATATACATAATTTATGTAGACAAATGATTTTGTCCTACACCTTTTGTGAAGTCATTCCCAAGAGCCATAATAGACAAAAATTCAATGCATCACGTGTTAAGATACAGCTGGCTGTGATTATACACCTGGCCAGCAGGTGGGTTCGTGAGAACATGAAGCTTCAAGAAATGAACCCTTTCTGGAACCAGTTGGCTCAAGTGGTTCAATGCCTCATGAGGCTTCATCTCACCATCACTACTACTCACCAATTTCATATAAAGTTCAGTGCATGACAGCTTCATGGCTCCAAGCTCACTGGATACTCAGATCTACATAAGTTTTATATTGTGAGGTTTTAAAAGTACAAAATAAACAAAGAGATTAACTAATTGTTTGGAAGCACAAACCTGCAGCTCCTTTGTCTCCAGCTCTCCCCATCACACCTGATTGGGAAAGCTGGAGCAGGCCTGAAAAACCACTTCAGGTGCAATGATTGGCTGAATACTCTGTGTGACTGACTGTCACTCCAACCAATGGAACAGCAAAGGCGGGATTAAGGCAGTTTTTACCCTGGGTTACAACTGTCTGGTGTAAAATCAGACATTTTCTATTTTAGGTCACCAAGAATTACTAGCATGGCTTCCAAATTTTGAAGCCAATTAATGAGACAAGTTATTAGATTTTTTTTTAACTTTCTCCAAAGTTGAAAGTTTACATAATTTGTTTTTGTATTATTGATTTTTTACTTTTATAATGTCAATCAAACTTTGTCCAATATACCTATATGCACCCACGGTTTGACATGTTGGCTAATGTCTTTAAATGTTCAGTTAATATTCACATATACCATATGTTCTCATATGTTCCTTCTTCATCATCCTATCCATTTGTGAACTGCACATACCCTACTCTAAATCTAGTTTAAGAAAATCCAACAGTGGAGTATTAGGTGGTATTCATGCCCTCCTATTTGCCAACATTCTCCTGTCCCTCATGCAGAATAAAATAAGAAGGGAATTTATTTACAATAAATTATAAAAATATACACAATGAACTCCTGATTGCGATAATATGAAGATTAATTTTGTAGAAAAAGAAGGAACTGAAGAAGCTAACTACATAGAAGAGGGGGTTTAGACTTGAAGGAATTGAGTGATCTTGATAGCTAATGGTCAAGCTGGCAAAGTCAGAGGAATGTTGCAGTGCGGACAGGCACTACAGTATTCCTCTGACTGCTATTCTTTCAACTGAGCTTGAAAGAATAGCAGAAACCACTATAGCACTACGAAGCAGAAAGCTGACATTGTTTCTCCCTACATCAGTGTGTGGCGCAGGTGATAGTAGCCACACAGGCACACCTGCTAGAAGGAAGCAACACACCCAGCAACACTTTCATTCTATTGGTTGCCAGGCAACTGTGACAAAGGCAGTTCCATGTTTTGTAAGCTAGCAAAACAGAGCTAGCTAGTCCAAGCAGAGACTAAGTTTGAGCGCAAGAAAATGTTTTGAGGACAAGCATTACAAGTTTTGAGAAGAAAGACACAAAGTCCTGCTTTCAAAATGAAAATGTAAGCAAAAATATTAAAAGCTTAGAAAACAAAAGGCATGCAATCTGATAGGTATGATTTTTCAACCTACATGAAAGAAAGAACCATAGACAACATTTATTAGTTTCAACCAATCTTTTGCAAAAGGAGAGTACACAACAGAGCTACTTCTCCCCATGTGGTCTACCCTCTGTTTCAGAGCTGGTCTTTTTATTTGCATAAACAGAAAGGGGGGTTATCTTGATAAGAAGAAAAGGGGGAACCCAGTACACAAACACATAGTTTTACAACTAAGAGGTATCTCAACAATTCACCTACGACCTCCTATAAAACATGCTCGAGGTTAAAGAAAGGTTACACACTTTAGTAAATTCCTTTGCTCACTGGGGAGAGAAAAACAAACCAAACTAACCTTTAAATGAAAAACTAATAATAATAATACAAACTACTAATGTAAGAATGATAACAAACATAATAATCGTATTACAATCCTTTTTTCAGACTGAAAAGGTGTGCTCTTGGATTATGGCAGAAGAAGTGTGTGTTTATAGACATAAAGCCAACAGTCTCTGATACGTGATGGAAAGTTTATCAGCGGCCTAAGGCAGAGACCTGACACCAATCCACAAATGTCTAGATGGTGGAAAAAAAGTCTTGTACATTTCAGCTCTGCCTCAATCTGTCATGAGTATGAAAGTGTGAAGGTAAAGTATACCAACCCACATGTGCACTGACAGGTAAGCAGTGAGAGGACAGGGCTACCAAATAGGAGCAAGGCTACCAGTATTGAGCAGAATTGAGTTCTGCTCATATATTTCAAAGTCCTAATATGTCTGGGAACATTATCATTGAGAGTGTAGCATATTTTTTCAAGATGCAAACAGGAAACCATGTTATTTACCCAGTACTTAAAAGAGGGAGGTGAGTCAGACTTCCACTCTGTGAGAATGACAAACATCCCAAAAGAGATAGCCTGTTGTACAGGCAAAGGAAGAGTGGAGCTAAAGTCAGATACCTCAAAGATGGCAATAAAACAGTCTGAAGTTTTATGAATATTTATGCACCTTAATAAAGACAAAAAATGACCAAAAAGATGTTGGATCATGGGTCAAGGTGAGTTAGGGTTATTTTTTTTTCTGTGCGTGGTCCAGTAGGATTTTTTGTATGGTTTTGGAAATTGATGCTCTGAAGAAACCATCCCCACTTTCCCACCTGTCCAACTGTGAAATTTTCTTTGCTCCTTCTGAGCTTTGCCCTACTGCAGGAAGGTTAAGTTAAAATTGAGATTTGTTTAAACAAATACAGATAATACAGATAACAGAAAATGTAATACAGATAACATTTTACTAACTGTTGTGTTTCTGATCTGTCTATTCATTAGTACGTCTGAGTGGCAGGAGCTCCGTTCTGCAGGTTCAAAAGAGAGGAGCATGGAGGACAGTTTGCTCAGAGGAATGGAACAATCAGCTTGGGATCTCTGCCTGCAAGCAACTGGGATACTCAAGGTTTTCTTGCTTTCTTCTTTATTAATATTGATAGCTAATTTTGAAATGTGTTTCTCTTTTTCTGCTTACAGTTAGGTTAATATTTTAATCTGAAGCTTTAGCCTGTTGTTCTGTTCAAGAAGAGTTAAGCTCCATGGTCAGTGAAGGCAGAAAATAGTTTATTTCAGTTAACTTAAGATGATTTGACATGAACAAAGTTAGAATCAATAAACAATTAAACATAAGACCAACACGTTGAATAGTTAATATAGATCTCAAAGATCACTATACCACTGTTAAAGGTGCTGAGTGGTGGTGTCTCATTAGTATGTACTGTAACTGTTGGAAAAACGGTGAATTTTATTGTAACATTTATTTAATTCATATCCCACAAAGTGGTTAAAATTTAATTATAACCAGCAAAACAAAACCACATTGTTTTGCTGCTATTGCTATTATATTAAGTATGGAAAAGGTGCTTTGTGGGGCAGATTGAAAATGCAGCAGAAGAGAAATAGAAGGCTGGGACGAATGGTGATGTTGTGTAGCATGTACGACATCGGCAACAGCTCAGGATAGAAAGTGAACAGCTGCTAAAATAACACTGATGAACTCTCTTGGTATGGACAGAAACTTACTGCCAAGAGTTCAGTGTCTGGACTGCAGAGACGACACTTCACATTAACATGGCCTGGGTGACACCATGTGTTGTTCACAAAACTGTTAATCCATCTCCTTTTCTTTTCCTGCTGCTCTTTAAGTCTGTCTGCTCGAATAGTCATAGTTATGACTATTCGAGAATGTCTCTGCCATGTCTCTCCAACATGGCAGAGACATGTTGGAGTTGGGGATACAATCCTGCAGCCATGTCTCTTGTCCTTTATGCTGCATTCATTACCTTGCTGAGTCCTTGGACTTGGGGGTCGGGGCCTGAAGTTCATCCATCTTGTTAGCCAACAATCTCATGAAGCCCCTTAAGATGTGAGATTGTAGAGACGGTTTGAACTTCCTGCTTCTCTCTCTCCTTTTCACTCCAGCTTTGCATCCACAACGCCTCCTTTTCAACTCCTCTGGATTTCTGGCTGCAGCTGTGAGATCATTTCAACTTTTCTGATGTTTACCAGCTGCTCCCTGTTGTAAACATATGGTTATGCATTATAATAAAATAGCAAAAATACAAAAATATTGCCAAAAATCAGTCCAACCACACAGAATCCAAAACAAGAAGTAGTCCAGAAAAGCTATTTTTCTACAAAATAGCAGGAATGAATATTTGAAAAACAGAACAAATTGCAAAGAAAGCAGAGCTACTTCAAAGTGCTGCCACTATAGCCTACCTGAAAATTATTTTTGAAGAATTATTTGGTACTTGAGGAGAACCTAATTCCTACTGTCATAATCTACCTATGATTCAAATACTATTTAATGTGTAGCATAGTGAACAGATGTTTACTCTGAATGACTTCAATATCAAGATTTATAAAAAAACACAAAATACGACCTTCGGAAGTTATGTCATTTTTTTTAACAGTAAAAGAAATAGTTCCTTGCACATACCTATATTTTTATAACTGTGTTTGAAAATGTGTTACTAGATATGTGGAGTCCTTCTTCATCTCTCTGACCTCCATTGAGCAGGACCTTCAAACCAACCTAATTTCCATCAACTATAGCCAGGGAGAGGTCATTAAGCTTCAGAATGCTTCATCCTTCAGGTATGCAACATTTCATCTTCACAGGTGAGGGAAGTTTATGCAGAACAACCCTGAGAATTCTTGTTGACCTAGAGAATTAAAAAAACAAAACAAAACAAAAAACTATTTGCAGCAGTTTGCCTGAGTGTCTCCATGAAAACAACCAGCAAAAAAGTAGCAAAGGGGCAAAACTGAATGAGGTATCTGCTTGCATATACAGAACATTCCAAGCTACACATAGAGAACAAATAAAACCAAAAGATGTGATTGTTGTAGCTGATCAGGCTTTCAATTAAATTTATGAATTTAAAATTTGTATCAGTCTCAAAAATAAAACTTATCTGTCTTGGATCTATCAATAATCTATTTGAAGGTGTTACACGTTCAGCTTGGTTGAAACAAATGTAACAAATTATGTTTTTTTTCTGATGTCTCCGCTTCTCCTTTCTCTTGGAAACATGAACAACTTCTATCAATGAGGAGCGACTGCTGTCTTCTTCCCCAAACTGTCTTTTTATAACAAATTCACAAAATCGTGAAATTATACAATGAACATTCCTAAGTGTAATCAAGTCCTAGTGTCCTTCTGTTGTTCTAAAACAGGGCAGCTCAAACTTTTTGAGTCCAAGATCTACTTTTTCTCTTACCAGCCGGCTGAGGTCTACCTCATGACATGAAAACATAAAAATTGTAAATTAAACCCTATTGACTCTTGAACGATCAACTCATATTCCAGCCACTCTGCAAAGTCTCTCAATGATGGTATTCCACTTTTCTGTGGATAGAGGTGGCGGCGGAATGCAGAACGCAAGTCTTGAGGTAGCTTTTGTGTGAGTCTTGCTGCATGAGATCCGCATTGTAGCTCTATGTGTCCATCTTCCCTAAGTTGCTCTAACATGCCAACCAAAGCATGCACTCTTAATGCAAACCTCCTGAATCCTATTGTGTCACCTGTGCGAATATTGGGCTCATCCATAAGTTCTGCTATTCTCTGAAGTGACAGTTGGTGAGGCTGGCCGTAATGTTTAGTGAGTATAGGAATTACAGCACAGCCTTTAGAACAACCAGGATGTACCAACAGAATGAATGAATGGGTACGAACCCATTCATGCTGGCTTCCAAGTGAAGGAAATCAATGCATAGCAGTTCGAGGGGTGAAGTCGATGTAATACTTCCCATTGGAGATCTTTCATTTGTAACTGGTTTCTTCTGTTTGATGCAAGAGCATTTCCTGGTGTATTCCTCAATATCCCTTTTCATGAAAGGCCGACAGAATTGCTCCCTTGCCAAGCTCAACCCTTTTTCAACGCCAACATGACTCATGTTGTTGTGCAGGTGGGTCAGAACTGTTTGTTTATATGTGGTGGGCAGAACCAGTTGCTGTCAATTCACAGTCTTTCTTTAGAACAGGTCATTCTCCAGGTATAATTTGCCCCACTCTCGCAGCAGCTTCCTTGTGTGTTCATCATTTTTATTTCTTTCGTCTTCTGTTAGTGAGTTGTCCTGTTGTTTCAACTCCACAACTTTCCCAATGGCAGGATCTTTCCTTTATTCCCTCACCAGCTCATCGTGACTGACTGTCTGCAAACCCTTGAATTGGGGTTGGATAGGCTATGATAAGTTGAGGGCTGCCACTCAGGCCACATCTCTCTGTTGAGCTCTCCGACTTCCTTCCCATGCAGCACAGACTTGCAAGTCTGTGCACTTCCCAGACTTGCTTCAGAGGACAGCCCTGAAGCTATCCTCTGATTTCTTCAGAGCTGTCAGAGGTTTAGAGAATCATTCTTTCAGACTTATAAAAGAGTGAGCAATTAAGAACAAAGTCTGGATTAATATTGGATGCTTCCTGCAGTCCCGAGTCTTCACATTTTTTCCCCTACATTGAGGTGACTCATTAATTGAATGTCCACAACATCTTTTAGATTTTCTTTATGCTAAATATTTTATTAGTAAAGCAATTTTGCAAGGGTCAGTACAGCTTAATTCAGTAGCAGATATAATCAAATAGGTAAAATCAATCATCTATCTTTCCCTAACGCTGATACTAAGAACTAAAAAGGGAACCTTTGAGAGAGACGGACGGAGTTTGGTGTTTCGAACCCCAGAACTGGTCTGATGATGAAGAAGGTTTTGCAGCAGGAGGAGGAGGATGATTGATGAAGGCAGGGGTCTCTGTTGGTCTGATGAGCTTTCATCTCTGCATCGATGGTGAGGTCACATGGGGCTTGGGTCTTTATCTTTTCCTTGATCTTCATCTTTGTCTTTGGGGTCTGAACCCAGCCGATCAGAGAAGTGCGATTTGAAGCCACATGTTGCGGGGCTGATGGATTGGTCCCCATGCGCAGACAGTCTTCGGCTCTGTGGTCCCGGCTCTTCTTCAGCTGCAGAGTTCTTTGTCCGTCTCGGTTTTGGCTCGAAGCTGCCTGGAGGATCCAACCAAAGATTCTTCTTTTGCTCTCCCCTTATATAGGGTTTATCCACCATTTCGGTGCATTTTCATTGGCTAACAGTGTTGCTGTGCTTGTTTCATTGGCTGACTGCTTGGACAGATGATCTCATGTCCATCACTGTCTTAGAGACATTATGTCCTCATGTCTGTGCTAATGTCTCAAGGTTGCTCAACATTCCTCCCATGTCTTTTCTTTGAAACATTTATTGTTCAACAATCTATGTCCTAATAAGTCGTTGATCATCTCTGCTCTTCCATTAGTCCCCATGTTACCCCTAACCTTTCACCTTTCACCTACTATCCACCTCCAACACATCATCAGTGATGTTTAATAGCAGTTACATGTTTTACACCATTTCAAGTTCAATGTCAAAATCACATTCATAAACCTTTTAGTTTCTCTGATTTAGCATTTATTTATAATTTTATGACACCATCACTTATTACTCTTATTATAATCATAATGTGAGTTATTACACATGTTGTGAAAAGAAACCAAGAATAATCTATTGCTGTAATTATTTGATACCAAAGTTAGTTACTTGTTTTACTTGGAAGTGTTCCCACAAGTGTAAGTATTATTATAAATAAACCAATATTAACATAAGTACTTTACTTTAAATCTTATCTGATTACTTAAAATGTTTAGATTTCATCCTTTAAAACTTTTATGCTTTTAAATAAGGACTGGTCTCAGCTATTTTTATACATCTACAAGCTGGAAACTTACTTCCTCTTTTTTCAGGAAACCTGCTCTTCCTGTCTCATTTCTCTCTCTGACTATGATTTCTTATGATTAGATAGGAAAAATAAGTAGAATTAAAGCAACGTTTGCAGGAGACAAAAACAACACACACAACCAGATTTATTTTGTTGCAGTCTGGGTCTACTGTTGGATCTAGATGTCACTTATGTGACTAATTTTAAAGACAACTGTATTTATTGTTACTGTTAACTAAAATCTCCAGTATGGGGAAGTGGGATGATCTCAGATTTTCTTGTCAGTAATGCAAGACATAAAATTTATGATTCGATGTCTAAAGGTTAAAAAACAAAGGTTTTAAGTGCTCTTCATATGTTGATTAAGTTGTGTGATGATGTAAAATATTTTCTGGGGATTTTGCCACATGAAGAGAAAGAAAATCACAAAGTATGGTTTAAACCAAAAATGATTACTAATAATGAGTGTATCTTTGTGTCAATAAGTGGCTCTCTCAAACTGCAATCAGCAAAAATGATGATGACGACGATGATGATGATGATGATGTCAAATGTTAGTGGATATTCACAAAGGATTGTTAATTCCAACATTACTCTCTCTGTAAAGTTAAAAGGAGCAGCGAAAATGGTCTCAGTTTTGGCCCATATGAAGGCTGTAAAAAAAAGACATGCTATTGAAGAAGAGGAGGAGAAACTGAAGAAAAGAAAAGAGATGCTTGCACTGGAAACTGAGCTGCTGAATCTGATGGAAATGTATAATTCAAAGCTGGAGTGTTCCTCACAGACATCAAGCTCAGTGAGCTCATATGAAAAGAAAACAAAGGAAAAGGGAGTAAAGCAAAGTTTGGACCCCGTTGTGAAAGAGTTTCTTCCTAAAAATGAAATTGAAAATCAAATGACTCAACAGAACGACGTAAACCAGACTAAACAAAGAAATGAATTAAATTGGCATCAAAGGAAAATAAACCTCTGGATGTAAGACCAAAGAGAACTGTGGGAACAAACAAGTTCAACATAAAGTCAGTGGAACCCAAATACAATCAAAAGACCCTTTCAAACATAATGAGAATATAACCCAACCATCTAACAGTTTATAGTTACCTGAAAAACTTCTTACCATTATGAGCAGACAAACTGAAATCACAGCACCCTTGGTAAATTAGAGTATGACTCTCCCACCACAGGACATTCCTGTTTTTGATGGTGATCCTCTGCAGTACAGAGCTTTTATTAAAGCTTTCAAACAAGGAAATCAAAACAACCAAATCGGACTGTCTATACTACCTGGAACAATTTACTAAAGGTCAACCTCGTGAGCTGGTGCGCAGTTGTCAGCAAATGGATCCAGATTATGGCTATACTGCAGCAAAGACTTTATTGCAGGGACATTTTGGAAACCCTTACAAAGTTGCAATTGCATATAATAACAAGGCTTTGTCTCGGCCAACAATAAGAACTGAGGACTTAGGACATTAAGTCCTCAGTCTATTTTTGCGTGGCTGCTGTAATGTAATGGAAGAGCTGGAGTACATGCCGGAGCTGGACATGCCCACAAATATGAGAGCAATCATTTCCAAGCTGCCATACGTTACCAGAGTGTTGGAGAAATAACGCTTATGATATAATGGAGACAATTGGATACCGGACAGGATTTATTGATATGGCTGTATTCATTGAGCAACATGTCAAGATTTCATCAGATCTTTTTTTCAGAGAATTACAAGATTACAGCTTCATTACATCATCCATCAGTCGTCAACGGCAACCTGGGATTAAGACCAAAGGGAATGTAGTGGGAGCACTGTAACATCTGTGAGTGCATCAGGAGAGGATGATCAGAAACCTCCTGCAGCCAGAGGAAGTGATGATTGCTGTGCTTGTTGTTCAGAACCTCACTCACTAGAAGAATGCAAACAATTTAAAAGAAAACGTCACAAGGTCAAAGTCTGTTGAGAAGAAAAGGATTACGTTGTGGTTGTCTGCAGTGGGGTCACATCAGCAGGACTTGTGAAGGATGATGAACCTGTGAAATCTGTCACGAAAGTCATCCAACTGTGCTACTTATAAAAAGAGAGACAATTTCAGCTGAGTCTGAAACAGGAATATCGGAAACCCCCTCAATTGTGAATGCAACATATGGCAAATGGTAAATGGACTGAACTTATATAGCGCTTTTCCAGTCATTTTTTACCACTCAAAGCGCTTTACACTAGAGTCACATCCACCCATTCACACACACATTCATACACCGATACGCAGACCGGTAGGCAATTTTGGGGTTAAGTGCCTTGCCCAGAGGCACATCGACATGTGGCAGGAGGAAGCTGGAATCGAACCTACAACCTTCCGATTGCAAGACGACAACTCTGCCACACAACCACAGTCGCTCATATGGCCATACAGGGGCCGGTAAAGATCGTGGAATGTTATCTGTGCTCCCTGTAAAGGTTAAAGGACAATGTGCCATCCAAACATATGCTTTCTTGGATCCAGGCAGCTCTGGAACATTTTGTTCTGAAAGGCTGATGTATCAACTGAACCTCACTGAAAAGCGAACACAAGTCCTTCTTCAAACAATGGGCCAAGCTAAAATAAGTCCAGCATTTTCTTTGTGTGATCTTGAGATGTCTAGTCTGGAGAGCAATACATTTTATCCTCTGCTAGAAAGTTATTACACAGAAACAAATGCCTGTGACCAAAGATGATATAACATCTGAAGATTTAATAAAGTGGCCATATTTGTCAAGAGTTGATCCATAAATGCTGAGGTTGATCTGTTGATTGGTACCAATGCTGCAAGGTTATTGGAACCTTGGGAAGTCATCAACATTCAAGATCCTGGTCCATATGCTGTCAGAACTGTACTTGGCTGGGTTGTCAATGGACCTTTGGATAGCAGTGGTGTTCAAGAAGTTTCATCTGTAAAAGTGAATAGAATCTCAGTGAGTAAGCTGGAGGAACTGCTAAAGAGCCAGTACGATCATGAGTTCTGTGAAAGATCAGCTGATAAACAAGAAATGTCCAGAGAAGACCAAAAGTTTCTTAATATTATGGAAACGTCTGCAGTAATACAGGATGAAAAGTATTGCTTGAACCTGCCATTTAAAAAAATTGATGTCTCTTCACCAAACAATTTTGCACTAGCCAAACAGAGAATACAAAGTCTCAGGAAAACATTCATGTTTAATCAGAACTTTCACCAGGAGTATGTGGAGTATATGAATAACATCATTTCATGCAGATATCCAGAACATGTACCTGAGCATCTTTTGCATGGTGACAATGGAAGAATTTGGTATATTCCACACCACGGGGTTTACCATCCACAAAAGAAAGTTTTACATGTGGTGTTTGACTGTGCTGCAGTTTTTCGAGGAGTATCTTTGAATAGCAACTTGCTACCAGGCCCTAATCTCACCAGCACTCTGTTGGGGGGTCCTTATGAAGTTTAGAGAAGAGTTAATAGCCATAATGGGAGACATTAAAGCAATGTTTCATCAGGTGCAGGTGCCAGAAGTGGATCGAGACTTCCTAAATGGAAGACTTCCTATAAGGAACCAGTACCTTATAGGATGATGGGCCATCTATTTGGAGCTGTTTCATCCCCCAGCTGTGTGGCCTGTGCTTTAAGAAGAATTGCCCAAGACAATCAAAATGAATTTCCATCGGAGGTCATAGAAACTGTAAGGCAGAACTTTGATGTTGATGATTGCCTCAAAAGTGCAGCCACAGAAGAGGAAGCTATCCATTTGATAAAAGTTCTTGTTGCTCTGTGTGGAAAAGGAGGCTTCACATTGTAAAAATGAATGAGCAACAGTTGTGTTGTTCTGCAGATGTTGGATCTAGATATCGATAAGCTTCCAATGGAAAGGTCTGCAATGATGTGTGGAAACTGATGCCTTTCAGTTTAAAACAAAGCTGAAACAGGAAGACCTGACTAGGTGTGGAATGTTATCTATGAATAGTTCTGTGTATGACCTTTTCGGTTTCCTGGCGCCAGTAACATTACAAGCAAAACGGATGCTGCAAAAACTGTGTAGAAGAAGCTGTGGCTGGGATGATGCACTGCAACAAGACATTTTACACAAATGGAGAAGATGGTTGGAGGAGCTTGCACTACTGTCTACATTTAGTGTTGATCGCTGCATAAAACCTGTGGGGTTTGGAGCCAGAAAGCATGCACAATTACACAATTTTTAAGAGGCTAGTGAAACTGGATGTGGAACTGTTGTGTACATTCATGTGGTAAATTATGAAAACATCATTCATGTTGCTTTCCTTATGGGGAAGGCCAGAGTAACACCACTGACAGTTATCACTATTCCCAGGCTTGAACTTTCAGTTGCTGTCTTAGCTGTGAAGGTGGATGCTATTATTAAAGCAGAGCTGAATATACATCTGGAAAAATTCATGTTCAGGACTGATAGCACATCTGTGTTAAATACATCAATAATGAAGACAGATGCTTCCACATGTTTGTGGCAAATAGAATTGCAACCATCAAAAATTTGTCTGTACCTACTCAGTGGAATCATGTCAACACAAAAGAAAATTCGGCTGATTATGTGTCTCGTGGATTGAAAGTTTCAAACTTCCTAAAAACCAGGACGTGGGTGAATGGACGAGAGTTCTTGTGGAAAGATGAAGATGGCCAAACGGATGATTGATGTGGACTTGGATGTCAGCAACAAGGAGATTAAGAAGGAGGCTGCAGTTAACATCATTGGCTTTGACATCCCTGCACCTACTGGAATGTAGTCTTCTCCAATCCACATTTTTCGGATTGGAGAGCATCGGCTTGGTACCTAAGGCTAAAATGTAGGAGAAAACAACTGGACCCTTTAACGGAGAAGAATCCAGTTGTGCATCAGATGAACACAAGAAAGCGCCAAAGGACCACTAAGTGCAAAGTTCTTCATCATTTTGTACTGTCACAGCAAAATTTCCAGCAAACAACTCTAAAGTAAGCCATACGAGTTCTATCTATATGTTGGATCCTGTTTTGGGAGATAGAATTTTAAGAGTTGGAGGTCGGCTTCATAGAAGTGCAATGCCAGAGGAAGTAAAACATCTGATAATTCTGGCCAGAGAACAACACATCTTTTTTTGAGGTTAACCCTCAGGCATTTTTATCAAGTTCTTGGAAATGCAAGATGGACACACACACTGTTGATTGTAAGAAAAAGGTTTTGGATTATGAAGGGAAATTCTGCAGTGAGAAAGGTTATTGGTGAGTGCAGCACCTGCAGGCGGTACAACAGTCGACAGTTAATCCAAAAATGGCTGACTTACCTGTTGCAAGGATTCTCCCAGATCATTCTCCCTTTTTTAATACTGGGGTTGATTATTTTGGGCTGTTTGAAGTTAAAAGAGGAAGAACATGCTGCAGGAGATATGGTATTTTATTTACCTGCCTGGCAAGGTGAGCCATCCATGTGGAGGTTGCAGGTACACTTGATACAGATTCCTGCATCAATGCATTGAGGAGATTTATCAGCAGAAGAGGACAAGTTAAACAGTTGTGGTCTGATAATGGAACAAACTTTGTTGGTGCCAAGAGAGAACTGAAAGAAGCTCTTACTAATCTAGATCAGGACACAATAAAGTCATTTTTGGCACAGGTGGAAATTAATTGGATTTTTAATCCACCTGCTGCTTTCCATTTTGGTGGCATTTGGGATCAAATATTCATCTGGTAAGAAGAGTACTTAACTCAGTGCTGCGTCAGCAAATTCTTGATGATGAAGGGCTGAGTACAGTATTGTGTGAAGCATAAGCCATCTTGAAAGATCACCCTATTACAACCCTCTCAGATGATCCAAATGATTTAGAGCCCCTTACCCCCAATCATCTGCTTTTGCTCTGAGGAAAACCTTCACCTCCCCCTGGAACGTTTAAGCCGCAGGATCAGATGGAAGAAGATGATGGAAACAGGCACAATACCTGACTGACCTGTTTTGGAAGAGACTGGTTTGAGAATATTTACCCTTGCTTCAAAAAAGGCAGAAATGGAATGAGAAAAGGAAAAGTCTCACTGGTGGAGTTATTGTGGTCATAATGGATCCCTCTGCACCTCTAGGATCCTGGCCTCTTGGGAAGGTTTTGGAAGTGTTTCCAGGTGGTCATGGGTTTGTGAGGTCAGTAAAATATAAAGCGAAGTCCAATATTATTGAGAGACCAATTTCCAAACTTTGCATGGTGTATGGTGTCTAATTTAATATGTTAGTGTTACATTTGTGTCACATATTGTCTCCTGTATTATTATTTTGAGAATTGGCATATTTGTTTATTATGCCAATTAGGAGCCGGTGTATTGAAGCCAAATATGTGATTTTTTGGGTTTTGGGTTTTGGAGGCCACAGCCCCACCATGGCCTCCAGTACATGAATCACAAGGTGACTGATAGTTGACGTGCGTTGAACCCGGAAGGATATATAAGGCAGGCAGAGTGGAGTCATTGCTAATAATATTAGTGTATAATTTGGAATAAATAGCATCTTCACCAAAGGTTCTTCTGACTAAAGCGTCATCTGACAAAAGACTCTTGGCACTACATATACACTTGATCAGCAGGTACAATGTACTAACAGGTACTAACCCTAACCCTAACAAACCATCGGAACAACACTAATCTATTGTAGCATTGAAACTGGCTACTATATCCCTCTTCCTGTTGGGTTCTGCAGGGGAGTGGTTTCTTTACCATTACAGGGTGGCAGGCTGATGGGATCCAGTTGGCTCTCATACTCTTCAATTTGCATGGGCCTTATATACCCTTAGGCAGATGTCAGATGGTTCCACCTCTATAGTGGTACTCTCTAGCTGTCAGTGCTGTGTTTTCAGTGACCTCCCTGTTCTGACTTTTTCCATTTGTTCCCTCCTCTACAATAAACCC
>VMRN01000097.1:1343193-1397386 GCA_010277015.1 Poeciliopsis turrubarensis
TTGTCATATCAAACATGTCAGTAAGGTTCTTCTTACGTTTGCCCAAAATAAATGAATTGTTAGGAAAGAGAAGTGTGTGTTCCACATGTCTTTTGTATCTTTTCTAGGTTTTGTCATTGCTTCAGGAAAGATTAACACAGACCCTTCTAAAGTGGCAGTGGTTTTGGACTGGCCCAATCCATCCAATGTGAAGAGTTTCAATGGTTTCTTGTGTTTGCCCATTTCTTTTAGCGCTTTATCAAGAACTACAGTTTAGTGACTGCTGCTCTTCATAGACTCAGTTCAAGTGGTCTTCAGAGGTCAAACATTCTTTTGAGAAACTTGAAGACCTTTTCACTTCAGCACCATCCTGTCCCTTCCTGAACCGTCAAACCCATTTGTGGTTGAGGTTGATTTTCCAAGATGGTCAGTCTCATTACTCTTCACAACCTAACCTAACCTAACACTAACCCTTCAGCCCCCAAAACTCCCTGATGTTATGTCCCAAGAAGTGTTCAGACTTCATGTGGTCTGAATACAATTCACCTCCAATTTTTGGAGTGAGGTTTGCACTCTTCTCAGCATTGACATCAACTCAGGTTTTCACCCTCAGACGGATGGCTTGACAGAGAGGAAGAGCAAGGAGGTCAAGTCAAAGTTATTTATCCTATGCATGGATGCTCCCAGTCACTGATCACAGAACTGACATTGCGTGGAGTTCACCATCAATGGGTTACCAAAAAGTGCCACGGGTCTCTCACCATTTCACATTGTCTATGGCTATCCAGTACTCTTTCATGAAATGGCTACTCAGGTTGCAGTTGCCCATGTGTCAGAACATGGTGCTTCAGAATATGGAGAAGGGCCAGAGTGACTGCAATACCGCTACTGTATATGCTCGGAATGCCAACCGCCACTGATAGTAGGCCCCAAGATACCCGGGGGGTCAGAGGGTGTGGCTATTCACTGAGGATCTGCCCATCAGGATAGAGAGTTGCAAGCTGGCAAGAAACTTTGTGGGTCCATTTCCTGTTGCCAAGGTAATTAATCTGGCAGTTATATGTCTCAAACTGCCTTCATTTGAGCTTGGAGACAAGTTCACATGTCTCCAAGCTCAAACCAGTTTTGTCATCCAGGTTTTGCCCTCCTAACAGATGCCCTCCTAACAGATGCCCTCTGGTCATCCGCCTCATTTATGGGGCTCCTGCGTTTACTGTTAGGCACTTACTGAAAGGCCCTGAGGACAGATCCTGGACACCCTCCCATCCACTAATGATCTCATCAGTGATTTCCATCGCCAGCATCCGGACCAACCCGGAAGAGCATCACAAGCTGTCCTTGGAGGAGGGGGTGATGTCATGACTGCTTTTACTACTGAGCTTTGGATGGTGGATGTTTGTCTCCATCAGTGAATACCTAAGGCCCCAAACTCTCCAATTGGCTGCTCATCCAACCCTTCCAATGCTGGAGTTTTGGCCACTATGGATCCACCCCTCCCTGGTAAATCTCTTGCTGGTTTTCCCTGCTTTTCATCCAGGCGTATCACTCACCTCTGTTATTGTGTTCCTGACTTGCCTTTTCTGGCTCTTTTACCTAGATGTTACATGTTTCTATGGTTATGCATCATAACAAAATAGAAAAAATATGAAATATATTACCCAAAATCAGTCCAACTACACAGTATCCAAACAAGAAGGAACAGTTGACCAAAAAGCTATTTTTCTTCTAAAAGACAAAAATGAGTTTGAAAAAGCGGCTCAATTGTAGAATGATAGTAACCTCGGATTATTTATTTTAATGCAACTTGCATTTGATTTTTAATGAACGATTCCATTTTTACTTGGCTTTATGTTTTTGTTGCACACTTAATGATTAATCAGTGTGATTTTCACAGGGTCTTTTATTTGATAAACACTGTTAACAGACAAGCGCAACAGGGAGCGCCTCAGCTAACCACCCATTACTGCGCTAAACGCTGAGTCAGGAGTGCTCACCGTGCTCTATATGCCAGCTGGTGGCGAACTGCTGTAACTGCAGTTTGAGTAGAAGTGCAGCTTAAGAGTAGATGCAGATTCAGATTCAGATTTTTTTATTTGTATCCCAAATGGGCAATTGATGTTACAGTATAGTCAGTAGAAGTCTTTAAATAAAATAAGAAAAGGGAGGGGGTGTAACTATTTCTCATGTCCATTCTGTCACATTATGTAGGCAATGTTGTAAGATTTATTTGACTTTGTCTAATTTTAGGCTGTTGAGAGCCTTACTATTAAATATTGTATTATTGATATATTTTCAGTTCTCTTTTTGACAGAATACTTGCTGCCTTGTGCCTGCAAGTATTTTGCATGTTTTTATCTAAATTTGGTCATTTTATGGGTTTTTTTTTTTACCAGATAACATAGTAGCATTTATACCTAAAGCAAAAAATTAAGAGCCAGTCCATGTGATCAATATCGGTGCTCGGAAGGGATCGGCCCTTATTTTACCCTTATCGGAAATGGCAGGAAAAAATCTGATTGGAGCGTCCCTAGTCAGTATCCCTCAACATAAAGCATCCCTTCTGATCTTACATAATACTATTGCACCATGCACAGGTTAGTGGATATTAAATATATATATTAAAGCTGTAGTAGGTAACATATTACTTTTTAAAAATAGTGTTGCAATGGTAGAGCGTGAGACAGATAATCTGTGAGGGGTGAGCATTTCGCCGGTGCATAAAAAAAGGAAAGTCTGCTGCAGTCCAACTGCTTCATGGATTTTATTGGATTGTTTTTCACATATCACCTCTCTTATATCATGACATGGTAACAGTTTTAACTGCTGTGTAAAAAAAAACAAACAAACCTTTTTTTCAAAGATATGTACTGTATCTATAGGCATTAATTGACTATTTTATCATTTTTTAAAAAATGGGTGTCTAGACAGACACCAAAAGCTGCAGCCAAGATAATATGGCTGCATTCACGCTGAAGCCTGAAGTGACACAATTCTAATTTTTTTGATGTAATGTGACCTGTATTTGATGTTTTAATGACAGTCTGAGCAACACAAGTTCAATTGTTTTCGAATGCGACTCAGGCCATTAGGGTTTTTGACACGTATCCGATTCAAATGTGACCTAATATCCAGGTCGCATTCATCTGACCTGAACATCACTGATACTCAAAAATGTCACTATTCTGCATCCTGATATGCGCAAGCCAGAAGAAAAACTACAACTATGACGGACGACAATGAGGATTAAATTGTTGATATGCTGCTTCAGTCGGACAACAACTTCAAATGTGTAAGCTATGCTCTACCATTAGTCTCCATGTTTACTTCTGCAAAATCGAATGTTTCTTCCTTTCATGGTGGTTGGCAGAAAACTGAGAACGCTGACGCTATTGCACACTGTACTGTAATAGCGGATACAGGACACTTTCAGGTCGCCTGCCCATTCACACTGGAGAACATATACAAGTCGCATATGTGTGGAAGTGTGAACGAAAACTGCAAAAAGAATCCATATCAAAGAATCCAATTTGACAAAAAATCAGAATTGAGTCACTTAAGGCAGCCTGTGTTAGGCCAGCAAATCTGATTCTGGTGGTGTCACCCCTAACAGAATGAATCAGACACATGTCTTAACAGACTTTATACAATTCAAATTTAATTGTAATAGAAGTTCCACTTTATTCTCAGATGAGAACAACAAAAAGCAAACTGGCATTTGTCAAGAACAGTATACTGGTTAATTGTACATCCAGAGAAAACATGTCATATTGTACATTAGCTTCAATGAGAGCCTAGTAAATTAGTTATGCAGATGACAAAAAATTCATAATATCAAAGATGAGGAGTTGAAACGTACTTGTCATCAATTTTACCTTTAGTTTGACATCCATACATATTAGAATGCTTTTCTACATTCATATTTTGCTATGTGAATTTATTATGGGGCCCAAGTCCTCAAATATTTTTGCAATTCGATTGTAGATCATTAACAAAACATGACTTTGAAATTGATTATTTGATAGTTGTTGTCCTGCATTTTTTCTCAGCATGTGGTTCGAGGCCTCATTACAACACTCGAGTTGTGGGGGGTAATATCTCCAAACCAGGTCAGTTTCCCTGGCAGGTCAGTCTCCACTTCCAGAGGGAACATATTTGTGGAGGATCCATCATAACATCAAGCTGGATCCTTACTGCAGCCCATTGTGTGTATGGGTAAGTCATAAAATCAAACCTCTCTCTGAAAATCTTTCAAGGCTGATTAACTGAAAAAATGTCTCACTGAGAATTCAAGATTAGAAAAGCTAACAGCAGGACTCTGGATGTCTGATGGATCTAGGGTATTCGATACGTATCCGATTCAAATGCAGAATTTACTCATCTTCAGAGAGCAGTTTACTACCATGCTAGACTGAAATGCATCAAACTCAGTCAAAAATATTCACTTTAAGAGGTGTTCAAATAACACAATTCTGAACCGTATTTGGCACAGTCTATATTTGTGCCCTCAGTTTGTAAAGTCCTTCTATACATACTATGAAAATAAATTAAATAAAGTTAATTGGTCTCTCTAAATTCTCCCTACGTGTGTGTGTGTGTGCGTGTGCGTGTGTGTGTGTGTGCACGGCTGTTTGTCATGTATGTCTCTGTGTTGCCCTGGCGACCTGTCCAGGTTATACCTGCCTCTCGCCCGGAACGTTAGCTGGAGATAGATACCATCACCCCTCCCAACCCCACAAGGCACAAGGGTGTTAGAAAATGGATGGATGAAGTAACTACACTGTCCTTTCATTGAAAGAGTGCTGGTCAAGAAAAAAGAATTGCCCCTTTTCTACCGTTTTTACTTGAGCAGCCTGTCTCACCTCTACTTCAGATGCCCCTTTTCCACCGGCTTGGCTCTACTCGGCTCGCTTTCCGAGCTTTTCCACTGGCATTTTTTCGAGGCTGGTCCTGCTTTTTAGGGCCCTGCTTCGGAGCAGGGCCAACCAGGCCAGCCCTGGTTTGGTGGGTGATGCAAGCTTCGCTCCTGTTCACTGATTGGTCAGACGGCACAGCAAAGAGAGAAGAAAAACGAAGGTGCAACATTTCAAACTCGCTGCAACACGGAAGTGATGGAAGATACAAACAAGCGGTGAACAAAGATACTGGCTTTTCTTTGCTTCAGATTTCAATATTGAGTAGCAGCTCAATGGAGCAGTGAGGAATGAGAGATTTATGTCAATGTAGCAAATGGAATGGAAAGCCTCGTCATCCGCTTCAGAGCCCGATGTAGCCTGCAGCTAATGCCGCTGCTGCTCTCCATGCAGGTGATCAGTTTGGAGACATATCTACATTTATGTGCTATAAGGTATAACATCTGATTACTTTTTCCAGGGAACAGAAGAAGAGAAACATGGCTGACATGAACAATGAGGAGAACCGTCAGAGCAACAACTGGATCTACTTCAGGAGGAAGCAGCTACCAGCAGAGATGGCACAGCTCCATAGAGAGTTGAGGCAAATGGAAGAAGAAAAATAAATGCTATTTCGCGCTCAATGAACAATGTCCCTTTTTTATACTCACATTATTGTACATGCTTTAGTTTGTATGGCATTGAGGTCCTAACACAACCCTTCTAAAATGTGAGGAGCTTCAGACAGAGTGAAAATAATATATATTATTTTATATATTATGTAATATTTATATATATATATTATATAAATATTTCGACCTGTCCAGGGTGTACCCCGCCTCTCGCCCAGAACGTAGCTGGAGATAGGCACCCTGGTACAGAGGCGAGTCGGGCCGGTGGAAACGCGGTCACTCCGAAATAGAGTGAAGCTCAGCTACGGAAGAAGAGCTGGTGGAAGAGGGTGATGAAGGATGAGACGGTGTTGTGGATCCTCACAGTCTGAGGTCTGCTGGTCAGGAAGTACATAATCCAGTTCCCCAGTGTGGGACTCAGTCCAAGAGAGGAGAGCTTCTGCACCAGGGTCTATGGGATGATGGTGTTGAAGGCTGAGGACAAATCCAGAAAGAGCAGATGGATGTAGGAGTTCCTGCTCTCTAGATGGGTGAGGGCTGTGTGGATGACCAATAAAATGGCATCAGCAGTGGATCGGTTCCTCCTGTAGGCGTACTGATGGGGGTCCAGAGCGACGTCAATGGAGTCATTGATGTAGTTCATGACTAGCCTCTCAAAGCACTTCATAGCTACCGACGTTAAGGCAATAGGCCGATAGTCATTCAGGCTCATGACTGTGGAGCACGTGGGGACAGGGACAATAGTGGCGGTCTTAATGCAGGTGGGCACAGATGACAGTGACAGTGAGGTGTGGAAGATGTCTGTCAAGATGTCTCAGACAGCTGATGTGCACAGTCCCTCAGTACTCACCCTGGATGTTGTCAGGGCCTGCAGGCTTACGGGGGTTGATTTTCTGGAGGGATTTCTTCACATCTGTTGTGGTCACACAAAGAGGCATGTCACCAGGTGGTGGTATTAGTCTGGTGCTGAGGGAGGTTTTAGGATCTTCAAAGCAGGTGTAGAACTTGTTGAGTGCACCTGGTAGTGAGGGGTCCCTTGGACAACCTCATTTTAATTATAGTCTTTATCGTTTCTTCTGGCCTTTTTTTCTTTCTGTTGATGATACTGAATGAAAAAAGTCTCAACTCCAGTGCCCTCCACTGACACTTCACGTCCTCATTTCCTTAGTGTAATGCCCAGCGTGCATTGCACCATCTTAGAGCTGTCGGCCAATTGTCTGCACATTTTCAAAACCTGAGACCACAAATTAGCCGACAGAAATAACGGTTCACACGGTTCGATCGTACCGGGTGGCGTCCAACAATGGGCACAAAATAATGGCTTTTAGTCCAGTAAACTAATTTTAATACCTGGCATTAATCAAATGTTTTACTGGAATCTACCTGCAACATGTGGCTAGTCGGTCCTGACTGAATGAAAATCATTATAACCAATTTATGTCATGTTAACAAAGAACAGCTGAAAAGTTACCGGGTAGCAATTCTGCTCCAACTCCTCCCATTGTAATTCTATATTCTTTACACAAAATGTCCACTGGACTTCGGGTGGCCCTGCTCTGAAGTAGGGACCTAAAAAGCAGGTCCAGCCTCGAAAAAAAGCCGGTGGTAAAGCTCTGAAAGCGAGCGGAGTCGAGCCGGTGGAAAAGGGGCAAATATTGAGATAGAGTTCTAGATTTGCGTGTGTCTGGTGGATGTAAAACAATGAAAAAGTAAAGGATGAACTCTTTGAAGAATTAATGAGTTACATTTGATAAAGTATTTTTTTCATTTGAATTAGAATTTGAATCCAATGTCTTGTTTGTCTTTTTGTCTGTGACCAGATTTGAAGACTCTTCCCTGTGGACGGTTCATGCGGGGCTGACAGAACAGCAGATCCATGGTGCCCATTCTCTGGCTGTAAAGAAAATTATACGGCATTCTCAGTATTGGCCGAAAGGACTGGATTACGACATTGCACTGATGAGGCTGCAAGAGCCGCTTGTTTTTAATGGTACTGGTGATTTTTTCCTAGCTATTACTTACACTAAATTTTCTTATGCTTATGAGCTCATGCTTTCTTCTAATTCATTCATGGCAGTTCTGGTTCAAATCAGTTCACTTTCTTCTACTTATCAAACAATGCAGTAATGTTCAATTTATTAATAAAATTGGTAAATAAAAAGGTTTTCTCATTAAAAAAACCCAGCAGATTGCCCTGCCTGAGTTGCTGATTTGTAGCAAAGACACCTCCTGGACAAGCATATAGGTCAGTGGACTGACTGCATTGGATCCTTAACTTTGCAGCAATTCCTCATTCTGAACATGCTTTTAGCATGAATTTAAGATTAACCTGTAATTTTGCAAAAGCAACTGATCCAATTATCAGTTATTTGATAACAGTTGTCTTTAGGTACGGAGGCTGGGAGAGAAAGTAAGAGATGAGTTTCATTTTAATGATATCAAACTCTAAGACAGGCAACATTTCTTAAGGAAAGCTGTGGGCAAAATACCGATATCAGTTTGGGTTTTTTTTTTCTGTTTGCAAGAAGAATTTCATTTCTTTGTTCTCAAAACTTGTAATATTTCTGCTTATATTTTCAGTTTTGTAGCAGAATTTCATCTCTTTGTTTTCACAACTTGCAATAACTCAAAATGTATCCTCTCAAATATTCTCTGTGGCCTCTTAAGTCTTTGTGCTAACGCTCAGATTTTTTCTTTGCACGCAAAACTTCCCTTTGCATGGCTTAACTCTCCACAAGCATAAACCTCTCTACTTGCTTACAAAATCCCTTCTGCTCCCTCTCAAAATGTTTGTTTTGTTGTATTGGGTGTGTCTGTGTGGCTTTGTACTTTTTGATGTTCACAAAGCCGTAGGAGTTCCTGTGTCAGGGCAACTTTCTACATAGGATTCCAAAAACAGATAACTTGAGAAAATAAACCCAGGGAATTTTTATTAACAAAAATAAACAAATTTAATCATCAACCAAAATAAATGAGTGGAAAATAATTCGGTATAACCACAGAATATCAAAAAATATTTATCAAACCAATAACATCCAATAGTCTTTGGGTGGGACAATTTTAGCATGTTGATTTCCAGTCAAAGAATGTTTCAATAAACATTCAATAAAATCCTAATTTCTTCCTTCAATTTTCTCCACTAGTTACAATAAGTTGAGTGTTTCTAGGATGCTGTGTTTAATCCAATATCAGTTATGTATGAGCCTTATGTTTAGGATTAGCCAGTGTATCAGTTTTCACAGTGTAACAGTTAGCCTGTGATTTATTTATTTTAAGTTTTTTGATAAGGACAGACACACATTGACATAGACAAATTGAACAAAACAGCTATCCCATGTTTGTATCATAGTGCAATTGCAACAGCTAATTCACAGCACTTGTCTCTAGATGGGTTTTTAAAAAGTAGGCTACCTCTACAAAATGTAAGTGATAATCATTTAAAATAGCCCATTTTAAATGAGCCAATGAGAAAGAGCGGAGCTTAATAGAGGAAAAAATACACCCAGAGCCATGCAAAAACAAGGTTATACCATGTAGATGCATAGCAAAGGAGAAGTTAATGACTTCAGGAATGAGAACCAAGGGGGCAACATCTACATTTATTTGTAGATGTTGCAAATAAACAGTGAAACATAAAACATCAAAAATGTTTACAGTGCTGTTTTTGACATAACCAGAGTTTTATTTGTTTTTTGAATGCACTAAAACTGGTTACGGACCTTAAATCTAGAGGAAGTGAGTTCCAAACTACAGATCCTCTCACGGACAGAGCACTTTGAGGAAAAGTGGTTATTTGAAAGGGGACCTTACCATTTCCATCTAAAGCCGCTCTAACAGATCTGCTTTTTGTCATGATCCTGGATGACGCTGGTGTGAGCAACAACTTAGGACAAGTCTTTTGTTTTGGGCCAAAATCTGGTTAAGTGCTGCTTTGGTCTGGTCCCAAACTCCAGGTTCTGAGGTGAGTTCCAAATGGAAATTGCTGAAAACCTAGAGAGGTCTCAAAAGGGGAAATGTTTTCCAAACCTGGGATATAAATTGAGGCCCCTGGTCAGAAAGAATCTCAGTGGGAATTCCCTGGAGTTTGAAGACATGGAAGAAAAGGAATCTGGCCATTGCAGAGGCTGAGGGGAGTCTGCTGAGATCAATGAGATGACAAGCTTTAGAGAACTTGTCCATGATGGTAAGAATCACTGTTTTGTTTTTAGAAGCTGATCGGCCGGTAATAAAGTCGAGTGAGATATGGGACCAGAGCCAAATCGGGACAGGAAGGGGTTGAAGCAAACCTGGAGGAGGATGATGGGAACTCTTTCCTCGAGCACAGACCGTGCAGGCGGAGATAAAATCCATGGTGTCCTTGTTGAGGGAGGGCCACCAGAAGTAGCCCAATGGTGCAGCTCACCCCGGGATGACAGGAGAATTGGGAGTTGTGACCCTGGATAGAACAAAAAGTCGGTTAGGGGGTGAAACGTTTGGAGAAGAAGGCACAAGGATGAAGCTTGTTGTCTTCTGGGGATCTTTGGGAGAGAACCACTCTGACCCCTACAACAGAGGCATCAAACTCCAGAACAAACTGGGAGTCCGGCTCTGGATGAATGAGAATAGGAGCTTTGGCAAACCTCTGTTTCGGATCAGTGAATACTCGGTTAGCTTCAAGAGTCCAAAAGAATGTCTTTTTAGAGGAGGTGAGAGCAGTGAGTGGAGAGGCGATGATGCTGAAGTTTCTGATAAACCTCCTGTAAAAGTTTCAAACCCTTAAAAACTTCTACAGGAAGTAGAAGTTTCCTGGAGTCTGGAATCGGCCAATCCAGGACTGCTCGAACCTTTTCTGGATCTCTCTTCACCTATCCATCTTAAAAAACAAAACTCAAGAAAGTTATGGAAGAAACATATAATTATCATTTTCAGCCTTTACATAAAGGTGATTTTCCAGGAGTCTTTGTAGGACTTTTCAAGCATGGAGCAGACGTTGTTCTAAATCTTCTGAGAAGATTAGAATATCATCCAAGTACACAAAGACAAAGGTATTGAGGAGGCCTCTCATGCCGTCATTCACCAGGCCCCAGAAGACAGCTGGGGGATTACAGAGCCCAAAGGGCATCACTAGATACTCAAAATTACCTATTTGGGTCTTAAAGGCTGTCTTCCATTCATCTCCCTCTCTGATTTGAAAGAGATGGTAAGCATTACAGAGGTCTATCTTAGAAAAGATGGATGCCTTCTGAACTGGTTCAAAAGATGATGAAATAAGAGGAAGAGAGTACTGAGTACAGTACTTGTTCTGTACTGTAATTTGGTTAAGACCCCTGTAATCAATACATGGTGTTGGAGAATGGGAAGGTGCAAAACTCTTGATTATATAAGTAAACAAATAATACTCAGAGACGAGTCCTTTACTGCCAGCCACGACGGGTCGGGAGATTTATTATCACTTCTACCACGTGTGGATCAATACAAAATCATTGTTCCAACAAGTCTTTCCCCAAAATCTCCTCGTTCCTCATCATCAACCCCTTTTTATATTTCCCGTTATCCCATTAGAGTGTTTTGGGAAGTCTTGACCGACCACGTATTGCTTTTAGTTTTCCGTCAACATTCTGGCAGCCGTAGACTGAGTGTATATTGGACCTTTTTAGACCAATCGACCTTGTGAACTTGAAACATCTGTTCCATCTCATATTTTCAAAACAAGTCAGCTAATCACAAATTGTTGTTCTTATGTATCTAAACAGCTTACTTCCCAAATCATATTTCGATCCAACTTTGTGCTTTGCACGCAAGGAAGGAAGGTTATCAGGTCATTATGACCCGGTTAGGCGACAGAATGTTTTCCGCAAAAACAACTCCATAAAAAGTATTTCTGTCTAACAATGGTCAAAGTTTCTCATCTTTCTTTTCAACAAAGAAGAATCCAACACCGAGGGGTGATGTCGAAGGCTGGATAATCCCTGCGTCAAGGGACTCATTGACATATTCCTCCATGGCCTGTCTTTATGAGCAAGAGAGGTTGAATAACCGACCAGAGAGAAGGGAGGCGCCAGGGAGCAAGTCATTTGCACAGTCATACGGTCTGTGGGGAGGAAGAGAGGAAGCCGGGACTTTACTAAAAACCTGTTCCAGGTCATGGTACTCTTGGGTAACATTAGACAGGTCAGATGGAGTCGGTTCTATAAGTGAAACAGTGTTTTTAGAAGGGATGGCTGACAGAAGGCAGTTACTGAGGCACTGGGGATTCCAGGACTCTATGCGGGTTCAATTAATCTTGGGGTTATGTTCCTGAAATCATTGATAGCCCAGAACCACAGGGGCATTTTGGGTTGGGATGATGAAGAAAGATGTCTGCTCGTGGTGATTACCAGAAAATATTAGTTCCACTGGTTCTGTTGATGAGTTATGGTTTCCAGGGAACTGCCGTCTAAGGCAGAGACTGGAATGGGGGTTAGAAGATGTTTGATGGGGATCTGATACTGCTGGACAAATTCTGGACTGATTATAGTTTCCTCACAACCAGAATTAGTGAGAGAGAGAACTGTAATGATCTATTGTCTAAAATTGAGAGATGCCTCAATGGATAATTGGAGGATTTTGTTTGGAGTAGAATTGTCCATTGGCGGGCCGCAGCTTTTGGGCGGATTGGGCAGTCCGAAATGACATGACATGGGGAACCACAGTAGAGGCAGCGACCAGAAGCCTAATGGTCCTGGGGCTCATCAGGGGTCAAGCGGGCCCGGCCAATCTGAATGGGTTCATGCTCAGGGGGAGGTGAAGCAGATCGAGGACGAATTAAATGGGTAGGAGCCCTCAGTTCTCGAATAGAGCTCCGGATTCATTACGTCACTGCTCTAGGCGGAGGGATCTGAGCGCCATCTTTTATGGCCATAAACATAACCGAGAAAACGACTGTCTCACAGATATTTTGAATTTTTTAATTTAAGTTGCTTAAAATAATTTAGCTGTGGTACAAACTTGCTGCATTATTGAATCTAATGTCTGACCACACGACCAAAACGGTAAAAAGATGGAAAACGGACTTTTGTTTCACTGTTTTCCTGCCTGTAAACAACACGAGGAAGCTAGGCTAACAGAGCTAAGCTAACGGAGCTAAGCTATCGGAGCTAACGAAAAGGAGACGAATGGCCTGGGTATCAGCGGTGAGATGTCCTGATGTCACTTTCTCCAACATTATCTACAAGTTTGCTCCAGACATGGTGAGTGTCTAAATTCGCTTTGTTGGTGTTGTGTCATCATGTTTTGCTACGATTTTATCCGGGTTACTCATGTTCAGTTATGTTGAGTTCAAGGGTCAACCTTGTTTAGGTCGGGCTTATATTTTTTATGTAGCATAGTCCGAGTTTTGTCAGTGGACATCGAGGTTATTCCATTATTGTGAAGTAAACTATTTTAGTAGTGTTTACCAAATGTACAGTATTAATACTATACATATGTGTTCCAAAATCTCCTCTTCAGGGCAAACCGACATATGAAATGGATGAGCTCAATCCAGACTGGGTTCCAATGCTGAATCTGGGTCACTGCGAGGGAAACGCCACATCAGACCAACATGCATCAACTAAAGAGGCAATACAGCCAGACCATGTTGGATTAACAAGTGGGGGAGCAAGTTACATTATAAAACACAGTAGAGGCGGCTATAGAAGAGGAGAAAGAGGCTGAGGATGAAATCCCAGCAGAGGAGCTCAGCAAGGCGGCTCACTCTGAAGAGGAACATGAAGCACTTATGTTGAAATGTGTGAACACCTGGAAGTGTCTGTTTTCTCTCATTTCATAATTTTCATAATAAACATTCATGAAACGTTTGATTCAAGCACTTCAAGTTGCATGTAAACAGGTGATGAAATGAATCACATTTTAAGTAAAAATTTTATATCTAAAATGTTTCATTTAATAAACATATATGTCATGAAAGATTACATTTTTAAATAAACATTTTATGTGATTAAAGTGAACAATTATATAAGTTGACATTTTGCAGTAAACAATTTAACAAGCAAACCAGATGAAAGAGCCCATCTTTAAATATTGAATGTGTAAATATTTCAGAGTAAACAATAAAGGCTATGAATTAGGTCATCACACTTTAAGTAAATGTTTGTTGTATTTAATATATTTCAGGTAAGAAGTGAATATGTACTGAAATAGATCCTCTCCTAGAATTTTATGTTATTGAAAATTACATAAAATTCTAAAAATCAGTTTGGAGTAGAATTAATGGCATAATTGTCTGATGCAATACATTTTATGAACATTTTTAATATATTTTTTAAATAAAAAGGGTCAAAATGTAGTAAAGATGAGTGTGCTTCATCTAGTCTAGTAGAACAATTTCACACTGATTTTGAGTTAATGGGGCCATGATTTGTAAGCTATTGAAGAAATCGTATCATTTAATATTAAAATTATTTATCCACCCATTTTCTTACACCAGGGGTGTCTAACTCCAGTCCTGGAGGACCGATGACCTACAACTTTTAGATGTGCCTGTCCTGCACCACCTGAATAGAATAATTAGGTAATTAAGGCTCTGGAGATGTTATCTAGACAAGGAGGAGGCAATTAAGCCATTTCATTCCAGTGTTTTGTATTTGTGGCACATCTAAAAACTACAGGAAAGAGGCCCTTGAGGACTGGAGTTTAACACCTGTGTCTAACACCCTTGTCCTTAGTGGGGTGTCTTACACCTTAGTGCTGGAGCTGGAGATAGAAACGTTAGCTGGTGCTTCTCCAGCTAACGTTCTGGGCGAGAGGCAGGGTACAGCCTTGACAGATTGCCAGTCTGTCACTTAAAACTTCAATAGAGGACAGTGTGCCTCATGTAATAGCATAAATTACCACTGTTTGTAACAGTTGGTCACAAGGTGTTTATTTACAGGAGAGTTTGGTTCGGAAAACTGACGGTCCGAGCGCTAGAGGAGGGAGCGGGAGAGAACAGCTAGCCAGAATCAGCGTTCATAAATCGGATCAACCTTGAGCTAAAAGCCCCTTACTCCGCGGAGCGCAGAGATCCAATATCCAACATGAAAACAACTTCACTGCTGTCGGTAACACAATGAAAACACTGGAAAAAGTTTGTTTTGGTCTGTGGCCAAACAACATGACGCCGAGCGACGTAAACGTCTCACGCAGTGACGTCAGCTCCAAAGCTCTATAGGTCAAGATGAAGAAGTTGCCGACAGTCTCTGTCTATTTCTTTCCCTAAGTCTGTTGTCTAGGCGAATAGCGAGTTAAATTAGTTTATCTAACCCAGCAGGTTCATCTCTACAGGCCAGTTCATCCATAATCTTTTCATTAAGTGAATGGTGCAACGCCCTCTTCAGTGCTGGTTGATTCCACCCCGAGTCTGCCATCAGGGTGCGAAATTCAATGGCAAATTCAGCCACTGATCTGTTCCCCTGTTTTAAGCTCCAAAGTCTCTTAGCAGCCTCTTCCCCACTAACACTTGGATGAAATGTTTGTTCAAACTGTTCGAGAAACTCTGTATAAGACAAACTGTGAATAGGTGCTTCATCAAAAAGAGCTTCTGCCTACCTCAAAGCCTTGTCCCTTAAAAGTCCAATGATGTAGGAAATTTTGCTCGAGTCGTCAGGGAAGGATCGAGGGGAGTGACAAAAAAGACAAGTGTGCATTGGAGTAAAAACCCTCTGCACTTACCCAGCTCTCCAGCGAACGGTTCCAGAGTGGGCGAAGCAACATCTCTTCTGACGTGGAGAGCGGAAGTGTCGGGAGACACTGGTGCGGGAACCAGTGGAGGCTGATGCTGGGGCGCAACCTCCATCCGCTGCAGTTGATCTGAAATCCAGTTAAGAGACTGAATGTTTGAGCCCTTTTGCTGGGAGATGGCACCAATTGCAGTGTCGTGACATCCCAAGAGGATTCCCTGTTCAGAGAATGCTGCCAGTAATTCTGCTGCAGAGTCGTGGTGGCCAGATGGTTCTGTCATGATCCTGGATGACTCTGGTGCGAGCAAGAACTAAAAACAACAGGGATAGCACAGTTAAGACTTATATTTAAACAAAAGTTTTTGAATAAATTTTCAGCGGGGGAACAGCATCAAATCCAGGCCGGACACTTACTGGAAGAAAGGGAGACGATTAGTAGGCATGACAGGATAATCAATTGTGCGGAGGAAAGAGTCTGAATCTTACTTTACGAAGCAGGGGAGGCAAACGAGGAGGGGCACAGAGCAACCACAGCCCCAGTGGTTGGCTGCTTGCTGATGGACTGGGTGAGTTGTGACCGGTTTGGCTTTTCAGGTTCCTCGGCCAGAGGAGATGGACAGTAGGAGGATGGACAGGCAGGTGAGGGCTGGAGGTGAGCCACAGATGTTTCAGAATGGGAGCAGTGAGGAGGGCAAGAGACAGACACCACAGGAGGAAATTCCTGGGCCCATGAATCAGCATGACGCTGGGTACCTACAAGGAAGGAGGAGATCAAAGGTAAGACGAATAGTAAGTTGTCTGTGAAGACACAGCGATGTAGTAGTACCACGAGTAGTAGTCAACCATCTGCCATTTGTCTCTGGGAATCCACTCCTCTAAGTACTGCTCCTTGATGAGGGAAATGCAGGACACCTGGAAGCCGCACCTGCTCATTACATCCTGCAGAGGAGGAGGAACAGTAGAGAGCAGAAATCCAAACGCACACCAGTCTGTGGATATGACACAACCCTGCAATCTCTTTATGCAATTGCTTAATGGTGTATGTGCATATTCTGCATATTTGAAAAGACTAAACTTTATAAAATTGGGAAAGTCCAAAATGCCAAATTTAGCCAAAATGTGACAATGATGGAATCTGATTGGCTTTTGATATAAAAACCTTTGAAGCCCGATTATAGAAACTTGCTAATGGTTTGAGTTTGACTAGTCTACTCGGTCGCTCCACAGGAAAAATGTGAGAGGATCTTTGGGTTCAAGAACATCACTGCACAGTGAAGTGTTAAACAATTTCTAATAATTTTGTAACAATTTATATTTGATCTAGCAGTTTTGTTGATTTTTATCAACATGACTCCTAAATTTAACTGAGCATCCAGATTTATTCCTAAATATTTTTCTTGTGATACTTGCTCAATAGGGTCCCCATTGATCTGGATGTTTAAGGACTGTAATGACATTTTCTTGATTGAAAAGCAAATTCACTTTGTTTTCTTGTTCCTTGTTAACTGCCAGTTAGCCTTTTAACAAAAGTGGTTGAGCGTTTCTCTTTATCATATCCTTCTATTAAATCTTATTTCTGTTAAAATGAAATGCTGGTGTGTTCTGACTCATTTTAGTCAACATTGTAAAAATCTATGTATAAGAACTGTTGCTACATTTGCTGCGTTGATTGAGTGCATTACTTTGGGGGTTTTCTTTTACCTTGAGACTACATCTGTTGAGAAGTAATGCTATATAGATAAACTGTACCGAATGGAATAGATTTTGCTGGTGTGCATGAAATCCAAACACATGAGATAAACATACAGTAAATGTCAAATTCTCTGAGATATACTCGTTTTCCATAGGCCTTAAGGAACCCATTTGTTTGCCTAACTATGGAGAGGAGATTGCAGAAGGTGAAATGTGCTGGATATCTGGTTGGGGAGCCACAGAGGAAGATGGTAAGTATGTGTGGTTTGTCAATCCAGTCTCCTACATAATGTTACATTTGAATGTTATGATAAACTTCTCTCAATATTTGCTTTTCATTTTTTAACTAATGTTGCTAGGAGAGTCCAGTGATGTTCTACACTCAGCTATGATACCGCTCATCTCTACCAAGACCTGCAACCATGCAGATGTTTACAAAGGCCTAATCTCTTCTTGGATGATATGTGCAGGATATCTGGAAGGAGGAATTGACTCCTGTCAGGTTCGGGTTGTTTCCATTTAACATGAAAACAGCAGTATTAAAAAAAAACATATTGCCTTCTTCTTCTGCAGTTAGTTATTGCTTCTATTTCCATGATGCTGCAAATGGCTACATCTGTGTTTTGGTGCTCTCTGCTTTGCTTGTTTTTATGTGTAAATACCATGAAGAGCAATTAGACATACTATTTCTTTGTATTTATTACCAATCTTTGTAGCATCTGCAGCAGATTTAGCATATCTCTTCACTAAAAGAGCAAGTCACCACTAAAGAAGATCGAGAGCAGAGGTTCTTGCTCGGCATTGCAAACGTGGACTATAGATACCTTTACCTAGGATTTTCCTCTCTAACATTTGCTAACTCAGCAAGAAAATGGATGAACTGGCCCTGCTGATGAGTAGGAACAGAAACTTTTCTTCCTCTTGTGCACTGTGCTTCACGAAGACTTGGCTTTGTGGTCAGATTCCAGTCAATGCTCTACACTGGAAGGAATTTCTTCAGACCATCACTCAAAGCTCTCCAGCAAGACCAAAGGAGGAGGTGGATGTTTCTGCATAGACAATGGCTGGTGTAGCAACGTGACTGTGATCTTGTAACACTCTTCGGCGAACAGCGCCACACCTCTCTTCACCCGAGTGTCCAAGGCATACGTCCGCAGATCCAATGAAACAATGACGACGTCGATCATTGAACTGTGGCCTAGGGTGTCCTGGTGCCAAGTGCACATATGGACACCCTTATGCCTGAACATGGTGTCCTATCAACCACGCCAATCCAGGCGTGGTTGATAGGAACTGTCATTGCCCACATGAGCGTTGTAGTCCCCCAGCAGAACGAGGGATTCCCAGAGGGGCACTCTCCAGTACCCCCTCTAAGGACTCCAAAAAGGGTGAATAGGCTGGACTGTCGTTCGGCCCATAAGCACAAACAACAGTCAGAACCCGTCCCCCCACCCGTAGGCGGAGAGAGGCTACCCTCTCGTTCACCAGGGTAAATCCCAACGTACAGGCGCTGAGATGGGGAGCGACAAGTATGCCCTCTCCTACCCGACGCTTCTCACTGCGGACAACTCCAGAGTGGAAGTACGTCCAGCCCCTCTCACGGAGACTGGTTCCAGAACCAGAGCCATGCGTCGAGGTGAGACCATCTATTTCTAGCCAGAACCTCTCAACCTCACACACCAGCTCCGGCTCCTTCCCTACCAGAGAGGTGAGATCTCACGTCCCAAGAGTTAGCTTCTGCAACCGAGGATCGGACTGCCAAGACCCCCTCCCTTGGCTGCCACCCATCTTACATCGCACCCAACTCCTTTGCCCCCTTTCACAGGTGGTGGCCCATGGGAGGAGGACCCATATTTCCTCTTCAGGGTCCTCTTCGGGTTTCCTCTTTGGGCTAAGCTCTATGAGCAACCACCAGGTGCTCGCTATCTGGTGGTTAGCGAGCACCTGGTGGTGCCCCACTCCAGCGTGGGGCCCCGGTGACCTGCATCCAGGCGAGGGAACACCAAATCCAAAGTTGTTTCGCATCATTGGGGTCTTGGGTCTGCACTTGGTCTGGTCCCTCACCTAGGACCTGTCTTGCTTGGGTGACCCTACCAGGGGCAAGAAGCCCCAGACGGCATAGCTCCTAGGATCATTGGGGCCCTCAAACCCCTCCACCATGATAAGGTGTCAGCCCAAGGAGAGGTAGTGTGGGACTAAAGACTCCAAAACATATGTTGTGCCTGGTTTGACCCTAATGTCACCAGCTCACACTACTGTGGGTGGAGCCTATCAGATGGTGCCCAAAGTAGCTCTCAGACTTTCAGACTATGTAATGGTTCATCTGATCCCTGCTTACAGGCAGAGGCTGAACCTTGTCAACCCTGCAAGGGAGATGTCAAATGATTGGCTCAGGATGGTTATGGAGGAGCTACCCACCTGTCTGGATTCCACAGACTGGGAGATGTTCAAGGCGGCTACAGACAATTTGGATGAGTTTACTGATGCTGTGATCTCGTATATCAATTTCTGTGAGGATAGAAAAAAGCACCGGGGTATATGATAATAATAAGTCTTGGTTCACAGGCAAACTCAGGCAGCTTTGGCTGGAGAAAAAGACAGCATTTGGGTATGGGGAGGGAGACAGCTACAAGGAGGCTTAGCAAGGAGGTTAGGAAGGTTAGGAGGTTATTGCATTGTGGGAGACTCCAACAGCAGCTTCCAGCCATCAACTTAAGGTAGATAATGTAATTTTATTTATGTAGCACATTTTTATTAATAAGACAGTTCAAAGTGCTTTTCAAGAATGAGAAGGAAATACAAAAAACAAAACCAAAAGAAAAAAAAAAGGTAAAAGTATAAAACTGCATGCTAGGTTCCTCATGTTGAATAAGAATAAAAATAAATAGTCCATAATTTATGAACTAGTAGGGGTTTCTCTGGATTCTTGTTTTGATAAAAGTAAAAGTTGGTTCGCCATGTTTGATTCTATTAGTCAGTATAAAGCTAAATGTTGGTTGCGGTTGTTCAGGGTTGAGTTCTAGATTTTTACAATGTTGAGTTAAAAGCTGGTACTCCATGCTTTCTTGTTCTGTGTTGTGAAGTAGATGGTACTTTCTATGTTTGTTCTAGATTTGTCAACTAACAGTCTACAAACCTGGTTTTCTAGTTCTTGCTCCGATATTAAAAGTATAGAGCTAAATGTTGGTCTAAAGTAGTAAGTACTCCATCATATAGTAGCTAAACTCTTCTGCAGCAGTAGAACTTGAAATAGTTCTGGGCAATTTTGTGTTTTTGGTTAGTCTGAAACACTAAGAGCAAAGCAAAGTGCACGCAAAGTGTTCTCTTATTGGAATAAGAGAACAAGCAAGGGAAACTGGTAGTTTGACCTGTCAATCTAGCCAACCCAAAGCTTGACATCATTTTGATAGGCAGATTGGTATGACATACAAGTTCTTATTTTATTTGAAGGGTTCTGTGGTGGTGCCAGGGTAAGGGTTAGAGCTTAGTCCTGGAGGTGGGTGTCACAGGTTCGAGTCCCGTCCACAGGACTTTTCCTGCATGTCTTCCCCTCTCTCATTACCTACTTTTCTGTCTGACCACTTTCAAATAAAGGCCAATAAAACCTAAAAAAAATATATACACACAGAACATGTAAAAAGATTAAGCAGTATGACTTGTGTGTTACTTTCTTTGTAACATCCATTTTCATTGCTGTGAGAGATCTATATTAATTCTTAGTTAAAGTCATACTAGGAGTATCAGTAAGTGAAGTAGTAGGAATAGCAGAGTATTATTTGAATAGGAGGTTTACATCTATTTTTGCATGTACATTTTCACAGGGGGACAGTGGGGGTCCACTTGCATGTCAAGACTCATCCGTGTGGAAGCTTTTTGGGGTAACTAGTTGGGGAATTGGCTGTGCTGAGAGGAACAAACCAGGAGTTTACACTAGCATTGCAAAGGCACTCGGCTGGATCCGCCGACAGATGGAAGTGAGTATGTAAAACAATTCAGTCTGTTTTAGGATTAGTCCTGAATTTACACCTTAAAGCTGTAGTATGTAACATTTATAAAATATATATATATATTTTGACATGTGCTGTTAAGCTGTCAAGTTGTTTTGAGGTCCCCGTGATGCCACTCTTCAGAGGAGATTCAAATAGTAGTTTTCCTATTTGCAAGATGAACATTGCAAGATATTTATCTTGCAATTGGGCAACATAAATGCCTTTTCTCATGATTGGCTACAGCTTTTGTTCAAAGCTTAATGAGGTTACCAAACCAATTTTGTGTTCCAATAAAGAAATAAGTAATTAAGGGTATTCAAATGAATAAAATGGTAAGGGCACCCAAATTTTTGCACCTGCGTAAATTTGTTTTAATCATATTGCCCATTTTGTGGTAGTCCAATAAGCCTCATTTCAATACTGAGGCTTATTGAAATAAGCCTCAATTATTATTTAGGCTTAATATCAATTATATTATTGTCAACATAATTGACATATGTTGACAATTATTACATATGTCAACTGAAGTAGCTGTTCCAAATACCCAAATATTTGGAAATAAAAATAATTAAGAATAATATGGGTGCCAAAACTTTTTGATATGACTGTAAGTATCCGATTGGTGATCAACCAATACATACAGTCATAAGTATCATACGAAGTTGAGGAAATATATGCTGAAAAATTGGCTGGGCAATAAACGTATCCTATATTATACATACATATAGGACATAATGGAAACAGCACTGTCAGAGATGCAATAGGTTTGTAACAGGTGTGTCAATGATCTAATCGTCCGACTGTTGATTGCAGCAATTCACATTATTAGCAGAAACAGAGGGACCCAAAACCAAATTTTTCCTAGGGCCCTATGGTCTTCCAAACATGATGTGCCATGACATCCAAAGAGTTAAATTTTGTATTAGTTGTTAGTTAATGGACAGAATATGTTCTTTTGGGAGAACATATGGGAGAACATTCAGAATATGTTCTCCCAGTTTTTACAGGTATGTTCAAATGTTGTGCAGCAAACTTTAAACAAGCTTCAGATTCTTCTTCATAAATAGAGTCTGGTATGATGAGCATTCATACGTGGCTATTAAGTTAATTACTTATTGTTTTCTTTGAAACAATTGTACTAGCCTATTCCAAGCTCTCTACAAGATTTGGAGAATTCTTTGGATAATTTCTTTCATTCCTCTGTCAGAAATCTTGCGAAGAACACTTGGTTGTGGCCGATTTGTGATCAAATAATGTTATTTCTATCCATTATGACCCCAAATGTACCAACTTGGAACTTTCAGAAGTTTAGAAATCTATCAAAATGTTTGGCAACAATAACATTGCAAAAGTCTCAAGTCCTTCATCATGAGATATTCCTAGTGTGACACCTAGGCCACCGTTTCTGATGGCGACCATCAGAAAAGGCCACCTTAATATTGAACCAGCCAATATTAATTTGCATTGACAAGGGTCAGAATTGTTTTCTGATTTGTGCATTAAGTTAGTCTTAAAATGGTGAGAAAAAAGAACTTTCTAATGAAATTTGTCAGGCTAATCTTGTTCTGAGAAATTAAGGCCAGTTTAGTTTTAACTTGATTGTTAGTTTATGAATCACTGAACGGTTTAGCACCACAATACATTAAAGATCTGCTGCTGTTGTATCAACCTGCCAGACTCTCAGGTTCTGGTTCTGGTTCTGCTCTGCATCCAGAACCAGAACCAAAAGACGAGAAGCAGCTTTCAGCATCTATGCACCAAAAATTTGGAACAAACTTCCAGAAAACTGAAACAGCAGAAACCCTGACTTCCTTTAAATCTCAACTAAAAACGCACCTGTTTAGAGTTTTATTTGAAACGTAATATGGAACAATGTATTGTTTATACTGGCCTTTGGCAGTGAAGTGACAAGAAAGTGGATTATGGTAGAGCACAGGTGTCAACATCCAGTCCTCGAGGGCCGGTGTCCTGCAACTTTAGATGTGCCTCTGCTGCACCACCTGAATAGAATAATTAGGTGATTAGCAAGGCTCTGGAGAACTGATCTACACAAGGAGGAGGTAATTAAGCCATTTCATTCCAGCGATTTGTACCTGTGGCACATTTAAAAACTGCAGGACAGTGGCCCTCGAGGACTGGAGTTTGACACCCCTGTGGTAGAGGGAGAAGACAAGCAGCAACAGCTAACAGGCCGAGAGTCGAACCTGTTGACAGCAGCATGGAGGACCGGGCCTCGTATCTGGGTCACCTGTTTCCCCCCTGCGACCAGTAACCTTTATGAACTTTTGATTCTACAGGCACATCTCAGTACAGATGTACCTGTAGAATATTCTTGTGATTCGGTCATTTCAGGAACTCAAATTAGTAAAACACAAAGAATAATTAAACATAAACTGTTATTTTCAAGCCTTTGCTCAAAAGAAAGAATTTCTGCAAAAAGCAAGCTTAGAGTTTTATATCGGACATATAAAGACACTTTTAAAAAAGAAATGTGGGCTTAACAAAAGGTATATTTATTACCTGTTATTTCCAAACGTTAATTTTTATGTGAAAAGCAAGCCTCATTGGAGACCTTTTCAGACCAAACACCTCTGTCTATAGCTAGATGAAATCACAGCTGGTATCGTTGATTCATTTCTAAATTACTTCTACCTATTAGAGGGCTATTCTTCAAAACTACAGCAAGACCAGGACACAATCAACTTATCAATTTTTACAAATTTGCCAGAAATGGATTTGTGATAAGGTCTGCTCATTTCTGCATTCCTGTCCAAACTTTACACTGTGTTCAAGCAGAAATAACATTTTTAGATTAAACATCTTAAAACCCCAAAACAATATGACATGATTTTTTTTTTTCCATATTCTCAGCCTTAGTTCAACAACAAACAAACAAAAAGAAAAAAACAAAACAACTGAAACCAACTGCTTAAATGCTGCAGTATAGAAATACTGCACTATAGAAATTTGTGGAAATATAAAACACGTCTAATCTGGCTATGTATAAGTCATAATAAACACTTTCCATTTCTTTCTTTCAGAGAGAAGAGGCCAACTACGACATATAATTGCAAATTAAGATTTGACCAACATCCTTGCTTCAGAAAGATTCAGATCAAACAACTTTAACATTTTTTGAAGTGGGACAAAAGCATCTACTATTCTTGAAGGTGAACATATGAACAAGACGAACAGGAGAGAGTTGGGCATTCTTTATTCCAAAATAGAAACCTCTAAGGAAAAACAGACAAGATCGTGGTGAACAAACCCAAATGAAGAACAGCTGTGTGCGGTCATGGGCCAACTGTCTAACAAGACTGATAAAAACTAGATCACTTAACTATTGTTCAGCACAGGCTTACCATGATTTAGACAATATCCACCCCAATTTGTGGCGTAACAGCTTAATGAAGACATTTCGAATACTTCACTATAACAGTGACAGAAGACAAATGAAGGTATTTTCCTTCCAGTTCTTCTTTAACTGAATTTCCTTAATCTATGGATTAAGAAATAATCACAAAGAAATAAAAGCTGAATGCATCCAAAACATCCTCTGCTGCTTGTTGGTGTGATCTGCTGTGGAGTGTGTTTTTCCACAGATTTCAGTCTCTCACCCTGTGATTGTGTAGTTAGCATAGTGTTCTTGATTGTGCAATTGACATGGTCATGCCAAGGGTACAACTGTGAAATGATTCAAATACGAAATGCATAGTATACACAATATGGGTAAACAGGAGCTGGATTAAAAGAAAACATGAGCACAACAACCAATTGACTTTGCATGATTATTTCTTCAGATATCTATCTGGCTGCAACACACAAAGTCTATCTTTAACAACTTTGTTCTGCAGTTTAGTGTCTTCATAAATTTTCCAAAGGGTCAACATTGTTTGTGCTTCTTGGCAAGAGGTCTATGAAAGGAAAACATAATAAGGCCATGTTACTTGGTCTTTTGAGTTTAAAAATCAATTTCATCACCATTCCATTTTTTTTTAGAAAACTTTAAGGAACCCTGAAAAACAGGCCTGCTATTAGGAATCTGTACATAAACATTCCTTACAAAACATAACACAAAAATGAAAAACAAAAACACTAATGTCATGTTTGTATAGAAAAATAAGCATATCTACTTTTTTTTCCTCTTACTCTGCTCACATGAGTACTGGAGAGCAAGTCTGAAGAATGCGTACATCTACTCAAAACACAAGCATGCAAAGAATGAAGACAAACCATTACATATACAACTTATGTGTTGGCATCCAAAAAAGAGATCAAAAAGCAAAATAATTAAAAAAAACCAAGAAAGTCTATTAATAACAGAGCATACAAACTTGTTTCTTGTGTTTTCAACACGTATTTTCTGCTTGATTTCATCTTTTCAGCTTAAATATACAAAAAAAGTGCACTCGCCTACACGAATAAACTTGTTAAAAAACTGTTTCTGAAGTGAAACTTCTGAAGTAGACACACGCAGCGCAGACTTGAGGTCAGCTGGAAGAGCACAGTACTATCCATGGACATTCTGTGCTTTTGTGCTCGGTGTAAACCCTATGTGTCTGTGTTACACATGCCTTCTGAGTATGTGTAGGTCAGTGTGTCAGCTTTTACTGCAATGAGTCGCTGTTGTCTAGCCCCAGAACGGTCATGTCTGCGTCGTCATCATCTTCCCCACTGTCACCCGACTCATCTTCGCTGTGGCCTGCAAGCATTACCTGCTGCACTGCCAGTGTGGCTCCATCTGATGTGAGGCTCTGCAGACTCTCCATGTTCATTGTCACCATTGTACCTGCAGAGAAGCATTGCTGTTTCTATGGCTACATCTGAAGGAAGCTGCTAAATATTTTAGCTGTGTCCGAATTCAAAGTCTGCATCTTTTGAAGGATCAACCGGATCCTTCCAATAAACTAAAACCGGAATACAAAAGCTGTGAATTTGGACAGGTCTAGCCTTCACCAACTGTCCCTGCCCCCACCTCAGCATAACTCATGTAGCCTAGAAACTGACAACATGAAGCCTGTTTTTAGAAGTTAGCATTTTTGCATCATCTGGGATGTGATTAAATGAAGCACAGCGATGAAGCTGCGTGAGCAGTTATTGTCCAGTGCACTCCTCTCGTTAGTTAATGGACATCTGCACTTTAATCTCTTTTCTTCTTACTCTTCTATTTGTACTGTAATAAGTAGATACACAATTTGATTATGCACTCTCTTTTGGCCTTTTCTGTGTATGTATTAATGCCTCACCCACCGTCAGGCAAGAAATAATTCTGACCGAATTTCGGGTTGGCCACAGACATAAATTCTGAATTAATTATCAAAGCATATGAGGAGTAAAATGTATTTCTCCATTTATGATTTGTTAAAAAAAAATCAGAGGGCCTGTAAGCTTAAAAAAAGACATACCCTGATGAAAACATTCATGATTTTGTTATGACCCAAAATGAAAATGAGTTTGACACCCCTGATCGAGGTGATAGAATATTCCAATGCAAATGAAACTTAAAAACCAAATAATTCCCAAACTTAATATGTTTCATGCTGATGTAAATACTTATACACGTCACCTAATATCTGTGACTTGGTGTTTAACCAAATAAAAGCTTGAAGCTTCCAATTATGTTGCCATGCAATGTGCCAGAAAACTTAGTATTCTCACTTTAGGGAAAATAAAGAGCTTGACTAGACATCTGATGCTTGTGCTAAGGATGACCCAAAGCAACACTTTACCCTGGAAAAGTTGAGGTTGAAATACAGTTTTACAACTATGAAAAATGTTTGAGGGAGACCTTTAAGTAGATCAATGTATTTATTAAATGTTAGATTGTATCAAACTTTACAAGTTTTTTTCAAGCCCATCAGAAAAACCTTTGGCCTCAATAATCTGTTTGGTTTTTTATTTAAGAGCAACATTTCCTTCTACATCACATAAACAAAGAAGTGTTGAACATGTCACAAATTGTCTAAATCAATCCATTTCTGAAGGTGCAATTGACAAAATTCTCACCAAATGTTTATCCAATCCACTCATGCAAATTGTCAAATAATAGGAAATTAAATAATGTATAATACATTGAAGAGACATAGGAAAGGTATTGAACTGAAATTAATGTAATATGTTGTATAAACAGCCTTTCTTGCTGATGACAGCTTCACTATATGGAGATACAAGTTGCATGGCTTTTTTGGCTGTAATCTTGGCCCATTTCTTCAAATCCTGAAGACTGAAACGTCCTACATTATTTCATCTTCCTGTAGGTGGCAGCAAATTTTTATCCAGAATGCCTATTTACTAAATTCATTCTTTACCAAATAATGAGAGCATTTTTAAGGCAACTTTTAATTCTAGTTCATCTTTGGGAATAATTTCCAGAAGCCTGAAGGCACCTTGTTTATCTGTGCACTCAATTATACACAAGTAAGACGGGATGTCCAGGCATCATACCGCTCAGGAAGGAGATGGGTTTTTTCTCGTAGGTTCATTTAGAACCTACTTTTTGTTTCTTTTGTTCCAAATGAGCAGATCGACCCCAGGACAAAAGCAAAAGTCCAGAGGCCTGATCTATAAAATATGCATACGCAAAAACAATGTGCATTACCATGTTTTATGCAAAAGTAGGCAAACAAGACTTTTTTCAATTTTTTATTATTTTTATTTATCTATGTGTCAGATATCTGTGTGTGAGGAGGAGGGGTCGGATCTGTGCCTCAAACTATCAAATTATGGGCAAGAATATTTTGTTGATACACTGGTTTGTCAATAAAAACGAAGGTCTGATGTTGAAGTTAGAAAAACTGTTTCTATTTATATTTTTGGAATTGTCCTCACGATAGCGGGAAACAACACGCCTCGACCCGAAACACAGAAATGCTTCGGCTGCAGAGAAACTCTGACTTTAACGTAATCATTCTGCTAAAAGCCCGGTCCGGTTCGCTACAGGCAGACTGAGTCGGTCCCACTGACAGATAGAAAGAATGTCTGTTTTTATATCAGACATCCTGATATAAGACACGGTACCGACTGTCACCACGAATCGCAATGCAGCTCAAACACCCAATACCACCCGGTACCACAAATACCACCCGGTACCACAAATACCACCTGGTACCACTCAATACCAGCTGGTACCATCCAATACCACCCGGTACCACTCAATACCACCTGGTACCACCCAATACCACCCGGTACCACTCAATACCACCCGGTACCTCTTGCTGACTGTTTGCTCTGCTTCTCCTTAACGTTACTACCAGGTGGGTTAAAGCAGCTGCTGACGGGATCTGGGCTGGAGGTGAACGGCTGTACATAGAAGTTACTGCAGAACCTCAAGTGTTAAAGGAAGATTTGGTCCAGAGCATTTAGAGGTAACGAAATAAACATCAGAGAAAATTCTGTAGCAATAATTAGAACCGCAGCATAAAGCCAAACATGACATAATTAAATGAATCAAAATGTCCCCAAAGCATCGGCGGGCTGACATGGGGCCCAACCCTTGAAACCCTTCCTACTAAGGACCTCAGCATCACTACCATGTTTAAATATTGAAAAGGTGAATCTGTGAGAGGGAGACCAGTTTGAAATCAATCACTGATTATTGGTTATTTGCTGTGATGCATTTGTAAACAAATCCAACTCAAACACATGAGATTACACCATATTGTAGCCATGGTAACAACAATCAAACTATCAAGGCGACTCTCTAAACTTTTACAAAGTAAAATTCCTAATTAAATCCGAAATGCACAATTTTTTTTTCTCAGCTGAATGCATGAAATAAAATGTAATAACATTATCATTCTCTATAAATGATGCTACTGGTTTAGATCTATGTGTTACAATTAAACCATTTCTAGGGGCCCCTAAATATATTTTGAAATGGCTAGACACATCTTTAATAAATACTATCAAGGAGAGTTGTTGCCAAAATGTGGAAATGTACAGCATATGATTGCAGGAATGTTATTGCTCAAGACCTCTTGAGCAATAATTGATACAGGGATGGCAAGAACAAACGGACACTATTTTTAGATAAAAGGTAAAATAATATTGTGGCATGGGTTTGTTAGGATTAGATCTAGTACCAAGAAGAAATATATTTTACACACCAAAACAAAACAGTAAGGAACTTATCACTTAATTAGATTTTATTTTCTATATTTGTTCCTTCAATATTATTTTTCATGTCAGTATTAATGTCACGATGTTGTTAAGTGAAAAAATAACATTTTCAATTTGACTCACTTAGATTTGACTAAGAGCCAGCTTCATTCTTTGCAATTTCTGTACATTAAAACTATTAATCTATAAATCAATAGAAAGGTCTGTTGAAAAACATCATCCATGGTTCTGTTCCATATGCCTATGGCATTAAAAGGATAATGCAATTTTTGTTTTTCCACTGAAAGCTCTGGTTTGCACAGTAAAGTCCATGTGGATGAAATTTTATGGATATGTCCCATTCTCCTGCACGACCAGAAACTGACAGAAACACTGAAGACACTAAGAGTTCTGAGTGATATAATTGCAGTTCAATCCATGGTTTAATGTTGCAGAGCACAGCCTTTTTGGAAAGTTTAAAAGTTAAAACAGGTATTGCTAATTGGCCATTTTGTGCAAGATTTAGTGACATCAGAAAATGACACAGAACAAGATTTTTTTCCCCACTCTGATTGGCTGCTGATAGGCCTACCAATTTTAAGTTGAATGTCCTTTCATTGCATTTTTCTTCAGACACCTTTAAAAATAATTTCTATTCACATGGCTTTTTTGTTCTTTAGAAACTAATAAATCAGTAATGTTTCTGTTTTAAGGATTTTTGACAATAAATACAGAAACAACAATACAACTCAAGACAAGAACAATAATGATAGTAATATTAATCATAAAATAATATTCAGTGCAAGTAGCCTACATTTTCTTTGATGGGGGCGATAAGGAACCTGAATGGTGGATCCGGGGCGCTGGCCCAAAAAAAGCTTGAGAAACGGAGCATTTTGTGTCAGAATGCAGGTTTACTAGAGGCTCCGAGAGTTTAGTGGAGGCAAACAACCCCATCTGTTTTTAATATTACACTTAAAACTTTCCTTTTTGGATAAAATTATAGTTTGGTTGGTTTATGTTATTCTTGCAATATGCACACACATTAGGTGTGCATATTGCACACCTAATGTGCACACATTAGGTGTGTGCATATTGCATATTTTCTTGCTACAAGCTGTACTGATGCCTCTGCTTAATGGATTTAAAAATAGCAGGGGATGTGTGTCTTTGTAATGATGGAAGTTGTGACCTAAAAAGATCAGCTCTCAGTATCAAGGTGTGCATGAAGGGCTGAAGAAGGAAAGAGTGTGTGTCTTTCAGAAAGACAATGATTTTTATGCATGACAATGCTCCATCACATGCATCATCTGCATGGCTAGCAAGTAAAGGCGAAAAATATTTGATATCGCCCACAACACTCGGATGTAATTTTGATGAGGGAATGACATAACATGAGATGAACCCCCCTTCATGTTTTAACTTTAGGATCTCCTTCAGTTCTAACTCTTCATATGAACTGTGACTCCTTGGGGCATCGGTCGAGATTCTGCCACCAGCAACTTGTTCTCCTTCCATAGATGACACACTGTCTTTTAGTGCTTCTCCATCCTATTGGCTGAAATTTTGCTTTTACTAATAATTTGTATGGGCAAATTATTTTCATTCATTCCAATAGGCTTGTGACTTGGCTCAGAGCTTATCTGCTCGGCTAATAGCTATGTTACCCTCCAAGATGAAGCTACTTGGGAGGGTAGCTTCTCATGGCCATACATGGCCATGATTTGTATTTTGTAAGTAAAATGCTACAGTTAAAATATTGTCTTTTACCTGTAACTAATGTAAAGTAACCTTCTTCCTGATCTTTGAAATGTGCAATTTATACCATATGTAAAAGGTCGGTGACTCTTTACATATAATAATTGATTTGTCCTAATAGGTTGCTACTTACCATCAGGCATGGTAACCTGCTGATGAGTTCCTCCCCCAGCAGCAATAGAGTCAGGCCAGAAACGCTGCAGTGGCCGATTTTGTGGAGTTTTCTTCTTGGTTTTGGTGGTCTCAGAAGAGCTTGCATCCAACATCGGCTGCAAGATCCGTCTCCGTGCATTTATGAACCTAGAAACACCAGATGTTCTGGGGTCTTTTTCAAGTTGGATTTTGTATCAAGTTTTACATATTTTAGGTAGATAGGTAGCAAAAGAACTTATCTGTCTTAAAGTACCTATTTCCCATAGATTATTTTTTAGGGTAAACAAATAGGTGAGACATGTATTGAAACAGAACATTTCCCAAATCCAGAAGGCCAAAGAGCAGTATAGGAATTATTACAATTGATGTAGTTCATTCAAACTAAGTAGTACTTGCAGCAGTTTAAACAGTTGGTCTGTAAAGTCATGGTAGGCTGCTTTTTTTCTTCACTAAAACCATTTCTGTCAACTGTCAAAGACAGTCAGTTGAATGTCTTTGAAAAGCTTTGAATCTCTACAAGCTCACACTTCAACAACTGAGGTTTGCTCAAGGCAGCAGAGGACAAAACCTCAGACAGGCAGAAATATTTCAGCTCTCTTGTTACTGTTCTTAATTATGTAGCTTTTATAAAAAAAAACAAAAAAAAACAGATGGTATGAGACAGATAATTTGTGAAAACAAATATGCTCCTCTGCTTTCTCAGAAATACACAGTTCAGTCAGAAACAACCAATCAGAGATAAAAGCAGGACTTTAGTGCTGTCAATTATTTGTGTGTGGCAGATCACACCCTCTCCCTTTCTCTGCTACAACACGGCTGGCAACATAACAACCACCCAGAGGCAATGCATGTGGTCGCAGGTGACTTTAACCATGCTGATCTGAAAGTAGTTCTCCCTAAATTCCATCAACACAACAAATGTGCCACTGGAGGAGTGAAGACGCTGGACAAAGCCTTCTCTAACATCAAGCATGGATATAGGACCAGTCAGCTCCCCCTTTTGGGTTCCTCTGTGCACGTATCACTGCTTCCTATTCCTGCTTCCCACTGCTTCCCATACAAACCAATAAAGACAGCACCCCTCAAACTAAAGACTGTGAAATCTTGGCCTAAAGGTGTCACTCAGCAACTACAGCAACAACAGACTGGGACATTTTCTGGCACCAGGACCTGGAGGTGTTCACTTCATCAGTACTCATCCAGTATTGTGTTAATACTCCCAACCAGAAGCACTCAATGAAGAAAGAGGATAAGAAACTCCTGAGGGAGAGACATAGAGCTTTCAGATCCAAACACAGGGACTTGTACAGAAGTGGCCAAGGGGAACTACAAGGAAAGTATTGAGGTGGAATTCAGCTGAAACAACAGCCAGTAGATGAGGCAAAGGGTCCAGCACATCACTAATTTCAGATCCAGCAACACCACCAAAATCTCTGGCAGGGGAGCTCAATTATTTCTTCATCCGTTTTGAGGCTGAATCACCAGCAGAGCCACTACTGCAGCTGACATCCCTCCACAGCCAGACCATCACTGAATAGGAAGTATGGAGAACCCTGAGGGCAGGGAACCCCTGGAAAGCTTTTTGAACAACTCCAAGTCAAAGGAACTGATTGTCAACTTTAGAAGGTGTAAACCAGGCATACGGCCCATCATTATAAATGGGAAGAGGGTGCAGATGGTGCCAAATTTAAAGTCCAGGGAACCTATATCAGTTAAGACGTGAATTGGAACGCTAAATCCACTTCAGTCCTGAAGTAGGCACGGGAGAGACTGTACTTCCTGAGGATTCTCAGGGAGAACAATCTGAGAACTGAGCTCTTGGTATCCTTCTATCGCTGCTCTGTGGAGTTGGTGTTGAGCCATGGCATGGTGGCAGAGAGAAAGCAGCTCCAGAGGATCATAAACATCACCCAAACACTGACTGGCTGACATTTTCCATCTCTAGAGAAAACCTATAGTTCCTGCTGCTTCCAGAGAGCCCACATCAAGGACTCCTAACAGTCCAGAGTTTGAAGAGGCCACCACCTCTTCAAACTTCTGACATAAGGAGGTGCTTCAAGGCAATAAAGACAAGGACAAAAAGGCTAAAAATAGTTTTTCTCTGAGAGTTGTTGTTGCACTGAACACAGCTAATCAATCTAAAACTTGATTTTTATTAATCAGTTAATAAATTCATTTGTTTATGTATCTATTTATTTACTTATTCTTAACATACCGTTTGGTTTTTGTTCCTTCGACAGTTGCCATTTTTTATTTTATTTTATTGTGCTTTATCCATTCACAATGACATTAAAAGGAATTCTGATTCTAAGTTGTTTCTCTGCTATTATCACATTTAGCAGCACGTACAGAAACCTAATTGACAGCCCGAAGACACTCTTGGCTCTGATTGGTTGTTTTTGAATTGGGAGTGGTGCATTGGGGTGACTGGTAGGAGTTCACCACACAATCAGTGGGCTGCCAGTTCAATCCCTGGTTTGTCTGTCTCTGTCATTGTGTCTTTGGACAAGACACTTCACCTGCCTTGTGGTCAGAAGTGGTGCCACTGCGTAACAGCTTTGCCTCTGTCAGACTGCCCCAGGGCAGCTACGGCTACAATCCAGTAGCTCACAGTGTGTGAATGACCGAGTGTAGAGTGAAGTGCTTTGAGTCCTCTGGACTTGATAAAACACTAACAAGTACAGGCCATTTCTCATTTCTGCAGATCGCACAGTAGCTCAGGGAGGGGATCCATTTTTTTCACAGGTTATCTGTCTCGACATGGTGACAGTTTTACCAAACATGTAAAAAACTTTTCTTTTTCAGTTACATACTGCAGCTTTAATGCTCTAGAAATGCAAAGTAATTTTACAGGATCCTAAAACCTTGTCATATTTTATAACACAATAAAAATCATATTGTTTTTCCTTTCTTCCAAATCACACTGTACTTTAATTTTAAAATAAAACACTACATTGTTGCATGATGTGATTTCCTGGAACTTTTTTCATAGGTCTTGTTATAAGCAGGAAATGTTAATCTCAGTGATATTTTGACAAAATAAAAACTTATTTTGTGAAAATAAATAACTCAAAGAAAAACTAACCAGTTATTGACTTGCAGAAGTGTCAGATTTGTTTGACCGGCAATCTGTTTCTTCTCATCTTCAGTTGGATAAGGATGCTATATGAGAGAAGAATAGAAAATTCATAAATAAAGGTTAAGGTATGGTCCATTCATATGGTGTCATTAATATCTACTTACCCCAATATGCTGGAAGAGCCAAGAGCGCATGACATTGGTGGCATGTTTGGGTAGAACCCCCCGTTTATTTTTTGTTGAATTGTCCTCGTGATTAAAGAGGTTCAAGTCCTGGTGAAACTGTAGCTGAAGCTAAGAACACATGGTCAGTTATTTTCTGCACCCTCTGTGTTCAACTTTTGTCACAAATGTTTGAGAACACGATACAAATTTTTTATCATTTCATGTTTTTTGTGTTGATTTATAGGGATGATTTAATTTATAAGGGAAAACTGTTCAAAGCAATCTGACACACTCTTGTCAGTAAATTTGTTACATGTGTGCAAAGGATGTAATACATTTACATTTTAATTGAATTCCATAGGTTTTTATAAAAGTTTGGCTTACGGTCTATCTGCAGATTCAAGTCCTACATTTGTTTTTGGAGGCCATTTTTACACATTCAGGAAAATATTTGCTCTAGTGCTTGGAATATTTCCGCTGCTGCATAAGCTATGAGATTTTCAGCTCATCAGTCACACATTGATAATCTGCTGTTATTTGAATTCGTCAATTTTAAAATTCAATTAATGAGAGCATAGAAAACACAAAAAATACAACAAACACCAAGCATAAACTATGAATGCCATCATGAGATTTTTTTTTAAACTTTAGTTTTTAGAACTAGTTTTTAAGGATGAATTGGCAACACAGCTGTCAAGTCGCTATTCGACAAATAAATCTTGCCATATCATAAAAGAACAGATGATCTACACATCACATTAAGTTTTAAAATCATATTTAAAGCATGCCTTTCCTGGAAATGTCTTTCTACATTACTCTTTTAGTTATTTGACAACTTCTCAAGCAAACATTCAGGTAATCCTTCCACATTGGCAATGAATGCAAATGATTTGGTCCAAGAATTGTAGAATCATCTGATTTTCTCTGCTATTTTTCTCTTTTTCATTTTGCTTTCCACTCATCTGTCAGTTTGTTTACAACACCCCCCTGCCTCGCACCCTGCCCAGCTGAAAGAAACGAGCGTTGCAGGCTAAGACGCAAATTTTTGTTGACAGAAATGTTGAAGTTTAATATTTATTCCACACATTTTTATAGCATTGGAAAACGTTAAGAATGTCTGTAGAAAACCTAATATGGTTTCCTACAGAAACCATATTAGAACAAATAAAGAATATTAATTCAGAACTAGCTTTTCTTTTAATTTTCAGACAATACCACAGCATAGCGCGCCACCAGAAGATGTGACTTAGAAATGCAGAGCTGGTTCACAGTGATAAAACAGAGAAGCACTACCTGATTGTTTTGGACACGTATTGTCCCAGGAGACAGGGCCTGAGTCACCACCTGGCCCTGAGGAGTGACGACTGTTACTGGCTGGTAAACTGTACTTCCTGAAAGAAGCAGACACATATCCACTCAGAGTGTCATGTGTTTTGATCAGTGCTGCTGACAGGTCAGTGAAAACAGCTGTGCTTCACTTGGTTGATAAAATTGACTCAGCACTGACTAATAATGAATAAGCGCTAGGTATTTCCTTTATGAATTTATAGGGTTCCTGCAAGTTTCACCAACTCAGATGAAAGACTTTTAAAAACCATTCTAAATAAAAGTTAAGACCTAGTTCCCGACAGGAATTTACAAATATTTTGCAATTACCTAAAAATCTTGTCACATTCTTACATAAGATGAAGAAATGTATCACAGTTCATTTGCATCTTTTTTCCTATTTGTTATCTTTTCACCTGTGGTTTTATGCCCTACTCCTTTCATTTTTCTTGTCTTTCTCAGTTGTTTTTCCCTCCACGGTAACAACTTTGTTGAAATAAAATTCTTCATTATGCAAGACTTCAGAGTTGGGTAGCACCAAGTGCTGCAAGAGCTCACTGAAGTAAGATCAGTGCTACATTAGTGCTGGTAGTGGTGGCTGCAGTTATGCTTTTCTGGGAAGCTTTAGAGCAGGGGTCACCAACCCGGTCGCCCGCAGGGACCTCGTCAGTCACCCGCAGAGCTACTTCTATTTTTTTTATATATATATATATATATATATATGAACAAGCAGCCCTTCGTGTTGCTCTGTACCTGTGAAGTAGCTCCCAGTCTCAAAAAGGTTGCTGACCCCTGCTTTAGAGAAAGTGAAATGTGCCTCACCAGCACATTTTACTTCTGGAGCTGTTGTGAATAACTGCTTTATTCCACAAGCAAAGAACAAACTAACTAGTTACTAAGCTAGAAAATATCTTACCTGTAACTACTTGGGTGGGGTTGACGGCTGTAACAGTAACATTCCCTTGTTGCAGGGCTGATGCTGGCACCACAATTTGACCCTGGGGGCTGAGGGTGCCTGAGATGGAGCTTGAAGTCTGGAAATGAAAGCATTCACACACAAAATATTTTCCACTCAGATGGCTGGTTTTAAAACATATGCTTTGCTAAGAATTACACAAGAAAGTGGTGGAGCTGTAGTGGCAGCAACCTTAAATTGGTGCTTGGGCACCTACACTGCACACCTGAGTCTTGGTGGGTGAGAAGTTCTGTGCCTGGCCTTGCAATGGGGAGTATGGGCTTCCTGGATCTCCACTGAGAAGAGTCTCACTATTCATCTTAGTCTTGAGGCAGGCGATGTAGCGACTGCAAAAGTCCTTACACAGGTCACTCACTTTCTCCAGCTCCAGCAAATGGATCCGTAGCACTTGAATAGCTTTCACCATCTTAACATTGAAAATATAGAAACAAAGATGGGGTAATCAATTGAACCTTCAACCAGACTTTATTCATCGGGCACTGTTCATACAATCACTTTTAACAAAGATAACAGCGTAAAATAAAATTAGAATAACTATACACAACACTTGCCAGGTGTTGTAAAGGAGGGAGACCTAAAAGGCTGAGACACAAGGCACTCTGCTAAAGAGAAAGTAAGCAGAGTCACACGTTTGCAAACGACACAAAGACAACTCTGGGTATCTTTACAGTGAAACCAGTGACATATCCTCCTTGTGTCAAAAAATTAAAAACAGACTCAGAGTTTATTCAAACAACACTCAGGTTAACGGCTGCCTCACACATACACACATATTATCTCTCTCTCTCTATATATATATATATATATATATATATATATACATATATGAAGAAGACAGATGAAAATGGAATAAACAAGTGTGCTGAGCTCTGCGGTTATTTCTTTGCAAAACTATCAAAAATATATTAAACTATGAAACTCACCAAGTTATCAAGTTCAGGATCTTCACTGAAGAAGGGCTTCCCCTCTTTTTCCTGACAGCGTACAAAGTTCTCAATGTCCACATCAAAGCTAGCTGATGTGATGCATTCAGAGCTAAGTGTGGACTGCTCACACTTCTCAAAAAGCAGGGCCAACAAGGGAAACAGGGGATGTCTGTGGAATATTGACCAATAGTTACAATGCTGAACAACACTTAGTTATTTTAGCACTTGTCATTGGGGTTCATGCATAAAAAAAAACAACATATCATAAATCCTCACAGCATTTCATAAATGGTGCAGTGATATTTACTCTGAGAATAACAAGGACAGGTAGTAATAAATTTTATGGCTGATGCCTGAGAGACAATATTTTCACAAAATACATAAAAACAAGGTTTTATTACCGATATATGGATGCTTTGTCAGCATCCATGGGTGTCTGTGGTTCAGAGGGTACCGGGTTGGACACTTCAACCAGTGTCCCTTCAAATTTAGACTCAGAGTCACAGTCTACCTTTACCACACTTTGAATCTGCAATAATTAAGCAAAATGAGAGAAAATGAAATGAACAGAAAACCTGAGACAGGCAGAGAATACAGACTGAAATCATGTGAAAGTCAAAAGTAACTGTAGGATGAAGCACAACACTGAGATTCTACTTCAGGGTCCTATTATTGTATCGGTGGCCCAGGGACTACAGGCAGACATTTGCACTTTGGGGCATAAACTGATATGGGGCACCTCCACTAAGGTATACTGTCCCTGTTTTAAGTCAAATAAATCAGAAATCGTAACATGACCTCTTGGGATAGTTATGTGCAAAAGTATTCATACGCTTTAAACTTTTCACCCTTTTCCCCAGTCTCACTTCAGTGTACTTAAAAGGATTTTATATGATTCCCCATTCAGCAGAACAACTACCTCAAACACAAAACCCGCTCTTCCACTAAAATTGTTGAGACCAAAATAGAATTTTTTAAACAAGACTTAAGAAAATTATATTTACAGATGCTCTACATTCAATCTGAGGTGATCTTATTCATCTTCTAGAAAAATAATTAAAATTAAATAAAAAAAAAAACTTGAAAAATCAGTCAAGACTTGTAACTGTAGCGAAGAGTGGTTGTACAAAGTCAGTGGGATGCTCTTTGCTCTTGTTATTTATTTAGTGTGAATGCTCTAGCATTCACACTATTGAGTTCCACTTTTCTGGTTGCTCTGTAAATTTCACCGCACTTATTCTCCTGCATTCTTTGTGCCATTTCCACTTTTATACTATTCAGCTTGATCTCCTAATGCCGGCTATATCTCTTGGTATTCATAATCTTCGTACTTCTTGAATATTCATATTTTTATTAATTTTTCACCCTATGGGGAAAAACGCCCCAACCAGTGGCAGAACTGAGAATTACAATATAAAATGTCTGTTGTGTGTCACAGTGGATCTTTTAGGTCCTGCCTATTAATGGCAATCAATCATCCAGTTTCAGGGACACAAGGTAGTGGTCATTTTGAAGTTGGGCAGTTTAACAGCTTTTAACACTTGGGAATAATTTGAGCTTTTGACATTGCTTTTTTCGTACTGCATGTGGCACATTTTTGTAGTCACAGTGCTAAACGATGGCTCCAAACAAATGAAAGGTAAGGAACCATAAAAGGTATGGATTTCATTCACCCACCATTTTTATCAAAAGGAATAGGGGAATATTACTATCCTTTTCAAATTTTAGGTTGTACATGTATTTTTTTTTACATTGCATAGAATATATTCCTGTAATCCAGCATATTAGTGCTAATTTTGTCTTTTATTTGGGTTTTTCACACTGCATCAACTATTTCTTACCTTTCTGCAAGTCTTCAGCAGTTGGCTTCAAACGCTATTGCCATTTTTACCAAAAGCATTCAGCATTGAGCATTCAGCATTCACTCTTGTGTTTTCATAGGAAATGCACACTTTCAAGTTAACATATGTTTGTTAAAAAGTTTGAAAAGCACGTAACATTTTCCCTCTACAATTATGCACATTTTAATGGCAATGACAAAAATCTTAAATTTGTTAGAAAACTAGCAAAGAGTTTGAATAGTTTTGCAAGGCACTCATCTTTGCAGAATTGCTGTAATTCCGCCACATTAGATGGTTTTCGAACAAGAAAACCATCTGAGAAGCTCATGCCACAGCATCTCAGGATTCAAATCAGGACTTTGACTGGGCCTCTGCAAAGTCTTCAATTTGTTTTTCTTTGGCCATTCGGAGGTGGACTTGCCGGTGTCTTTTGGATTATTGTTCTGCTGCAGAACCCAAGTTTGTTTCATTATAAAGACATAAAACAATGGCTGGATGTTCTCCTTCACGATTTTAAGGTAGACAACAGAATTCATTGTTCCAGTTATCACAGCAAATCTTTCAAGTCGTAAAGTAGCAAAATAGCCCCAGATCGTCACGCTTCCACCACTGCATTTTTTGGCATAAAGTTTTTTTTTCCGAAATGCAGTGTTACTTTTATGCTAGCTGTCATGGTAGGTACACACATTCCAAAGAGTTAAATTTTGACTCATCTTTCCATTCTTAGGAATCAGATGTGTTCCTTTACTTTTCTTTTCTTTTTTGCCACTAGCAGTTTTTATTTGACCGTAATCGAACAGGAAAACGGCCTAGAGAATGGGGAAAGACGTGCGGCAAAAGAACCAAGGACAGAACTTGAACACAGGATAGCCATGTTGAGGTTAGGATAGTGCTCTTCGGCCCAACATATGTTCTTGAAAAATTGAAAAGAACCTCAATGTTCTTCTTACTCAGCAAAGGTTTTCATCTTGAAACTCTGCCATGCAGGCCATATTTTCTCAGTCTCTTTCTTCTGGTGGAAGCATGACCTTTGACCTTAACCTAGGCAAATGAAGACTGCAGCTTTTTGGATGTTGCTGTGGGGTTCTTTTGAGGGGGCAAACACTTTTTCCCACTTCTGAATGAAATTAATGTTTATTGTGTCACCAAGAGCTGACAACATGAATGTTTACAAAAGAGAGTTTAGAAAAAAATATAAACTGTGCTTTGTTTGAATTTCTTACACAACTGTGCAACACAACTACTCCTGGTTATGTTGGTGTCCACACATATCCAAATGGTGTGGAGCTACCTTATAAAATTAAAGTTTAGAACATTGCAACTTGGTTCAATATTAACAGAGGTTTTACATACATGTATTCAAACTCAGGTCTCTCTTGCACCCACCTGCTGCTCCCCCTTTGGGTATTTGTCTATAGAAACCGCCTGGGCTGCCATCACGTTCACTGCCAGCACTGGGGCATTATAGAAACCAGGGACAGATGGCCAACCTACACAATACACAAGTTCAGTTAAACCACTGCCATATTGAAGACAAAATTCTAGAAATTCAACCAAATAGGCTGGCTAAATATCTGGAAAAAGACTAAAACTTAGTAATAAAAGATATTTTCCATATACAAAACCTTTAACACTGCTGCGATAAAGTATTAACTATATCGACAGCTAAAAGTTCAATAAAATCTCCAGATTCCAAGAACAAAACGGAACGTGGAAGAGTCATTACAAGGAAAAAAAGTGAGACAGGGTCGAGGTACAGCATTCATCACTTTATTTCTGCACACCTTTAATAATTCAGTTAATAACATAGTTATGTAGAGTTGGCGTGCAACCGTGTTAACACACCCACCATGAATTAGCTTTTACCCGATGTTAGCGACAGACATTTTGTACACAATACATTTAATTATTTGGGACAATTTTAACACACTACTTTCACACGTGGATGCAAATGTTTAAAATTATAAGCTGCAAAGTTTGAATTAACTCGCTTTCTTAGCTGTGCTGAAACGATAGCACCACGTTAGCGTTAGCTTGCGATACAAGTCTGATGCAAAACATTCGGATCCAGCTAATGCTAAATATAGTGAGCTAGTTGCTAGTCTTGAACGGCAATATCCAACAATCGTCGACAGTATCACATTAACACGAAGATCTAATTATTAAATAAGTGTAGAAATATATCGCAAAAATAAAACTGACGTTACTAAGCGGCTACGGAAAATAAGACCGCAGCAGATTGATATGAAGTAAGCCGTAAGACCAACGGATATGAAACGTTTCATTTTGGCTTTGGTCGAAAAAACAGTAAGTGCTTGTTAGTTTTGAAAATAGATTAGAAGAAGGAAAACGTTAGCAGCACATGACGGCAGCTTGCTTTGAGCTCAAATCCTTCCCATCAGTCAATCAATCATGCAGGGACAGCTGCCGTCTCCTTGTCTTTTCTCCCCTCCCCTCTGCGCCAACACTGCCGGGCCTAATCTACAACTCTGGCCCTTTACTTCAGCACAATCCTCCTCTGCCCCTAAAACGCAGATTTTTCTTGACCCCCTCCCTTATATACATATTTATATAAAAATATAGAAATAGAGACCTATAGATAGATAGAAGTTATCACAATAGCTTTATCGCTTCGACTTCATATCAAAATCAGTCTCGGCTGTTTCGCCCAGGTTCACGCTCTTTGCCCCGGGGCATTTTAGCGTGCGGCCTAGATTGTTTGATTGATAGGGAACGGAAAAAGAGGGATTTTGAGTGACAGCTTACCTGAGTGCCAATCTTCGTCACACTGACAAGCGGTTGCAGCAATCGGGACCCGCAGTTGTCGTGTTGCGTCATCACGCAAGGGTACGTTGTTGCGCTATGCTCATGTATATGTATGAGGCGGGCGGAGAAATGACGTCCTTACGTTTGGAGTCGTTGGTAGATCTTTTTAGTTAGATTTTTTGCTCATTTGAATAAGGATTTCTTTGATTTCAACATTTACATTTCAGTTAAGATACGCAACATAAGAATGTTAGCTCATGAGCTAACATTCGTATGATTCATTTCTAATCAGGACAACTGTGGTTTCTAAACAATAATCATTACAATAGAAATATATACACCATGTGCTCATTCTGCTCTATTTTCACGACCCCGTAAGGCTTAGAAGTAGCCTAAAAATATGTTTGATAAAAAAAAAAAAAAATGGAAAAAAAAATCACATTTTAATTACCACATGCCTCAACTGAAGCTTCTTCAGCTGATAGAAATACCAGCAGGGTATCATAAGCAAGTTCTCTCTTTACATGGCACTAAAGAAAGGAGCCATTGCATCAGACAAAAACACTTAATTTCTTACACTTCTTTAATCATATCACATTTTAACAAACGATTTCGCAACATCGCCGCCACCACTGTGCACACCGCCTACTCCCTAGTGTCTGGGTGACAGTTTGCCGGACGAGGGCTGAGGAAGACGATACTTGGCCATCTCTACATCCAGGTCTGCAAATGTGTAGCTGGTGTAGCTGTGGTGCTGGTAGTTTTTGTAAGTGCTGTTGTCAAAAGATTTCTCAGGCTCTGGAGGTACTGCTGCTGACTCTGCAGAAGAAAATGAGAACCTCATGATGGAGATGTATCTTCCTGCATTTCACACATGAAACATAAACCAGGTCAATTATCTGGAAGCATTTTTTCTCTTCCCCTAAAAGCAAACTGTTGGCAGGCATTCATCAATAAGCAGGAAGCTATCAAGAAATGGACTATGAGGATTTTTGGAGGCTGCAGTTACATAATCACACGTTCTGATAAAGAAGCTTATAGTATCACATTTCCCAACATAACAAAGACCTCAAGGCTCATGTTCATGGCATATTAAATAGAAGCCTGTAAAAGTAAAATATATTTGACCAATACAGAGAACTTCCACTGACAAGATTCATTAGGACTTGGGAAAAATGGGGAGGGGGGACAACTGAAAATCAGTGCAATACTTTAAGAAGCACATATTTAGTCATATACATTTACATCTAAATATTACTGGAAAACTGCTGGCAATGAAAATGTCAAGCTCACAACCCAAGGAGAAAAAAATTCAAGAGCAATTGAAATATTAGTCAGTTGCACATCACCTGATTACACATATATTAGTGTGTATATAACCTTTGGCAATATTTGGCACTATATTGCCAAAAGTATTTGCTCACACACCTTAATTCACAAATGAGCTTAAGTGATATCCCATTTCTAATCCATAGGGTTCAATATGACGTTGGTCCTCCCTTTGCAGCCAGAACAGCTTTAGCTCTTTCTTTATTGTCCTCAAGGTTTAGAAGAGTGTTTATGTGGCTATCTGACCATTCTTCCACAAACACATTTGTGAGGTCACATACTGATGTTGGACGAGAAGGTCTGGCTCTTAGACTCTGGTCTAATTCATCCCAAAGGTGTTCTGTTGGGTCAAGACTCTGTCCCGGCCAGTCAAGTTCAGCCTCACCAGACTCTGCCATCCATGTCTTTATGAACCGTGTTTTGTTCATTGGTGCAAAGTCATGTTGGAAGAGGAAGGGGCCATCTTCAAACTGTTGCCACAAAGTTGGGAGCATGGAATTGTCCAAAATGTCTTGATATGCTGAAGCATTCAGAGTTGGCACAAAGGGGCCAGGCCCAGCTCCTGAAAAACAACCCTCCACCAAACTTTACACTTGGCACAATGCAGTCAGACAAGTACCGTTCTCCTGGCAACCACCAAATCCAGACTCGTTCATCAGATTGCCAGATGGAGAAGCACAATTCATCACTCCACAGGACGCATGTCCACTCCTCTAGAGTCCAGTGGTGTTGTGCTTTACACCACTGCATCCAAGGCTTTGCATTGCACTAGGTGATGTATGGCTTGGATGCAGCTATTTCACCATGGAAACCCATTCCATGAAGCTTTCTGTTCTTGAGCTAATCTAAAGGCCACGTGAAGTTTGGAGGTTGACTCTGTAGAAAGTTGCCGACCTCTTGGCATTATGCGCTTCAGCGTCTCCTGACCCTGCTCCGTCATTTTATGTGGCCTACCACTTTGTGGCTGAGTTGCTGTCATTCCCAAACACTTCCATTTTCTTATAATACAGTTGACTGTGGAATATTTAAGAGTGAGGAAATTTCACGACTGGATTTGTTGCACGGGTGCCTTCCAAACAGTTCCACACTGGAATTCACTGAACTCCTGAGAGTGGGCCATTCTTTCACAAATATTTGTAAAAACAGCCTGTATGTCTAGGTTCTTCATTTTATACACCTGTGGCCATGGAGGTGATTGGAACATTGGATTCCGATAATTTGGATGGGTAAGCAAATGCTTTTGGCAGTAAGAGTGTATATATTGTGTACTTTCCATGCAGAGTGGGTACAAAAGGTATTCAGGCTATGTGCCACTTTGCTGCAACCTGTCACACCAAAGAGTCTGAATACTTATGATCATGTGATATTCCAGTTTTTGTCCTTCAATGAATTTTCAAAAATGTCTACATTTCAGGGTTTTTTCTGTCAAAATTGTATGCTGAGTGTACATTCATGAGAAATAATTTTTTTGATTTTAGCAGATGACTGTGATCAAAAAGTGAAAAATTTAAAGAAGTCTGAATACTTTGTGTATCCATTGTACATATATAATTAAATCAAACCAGAAGAAGGAATGAACCATAAAGTCAAGGAAAAATATCCTCACATGTTTCCCTCAAAGTAGTTGGATGCCAGGAATAAGTTTGAAGGTTAGATGTTAAAGTCATAAAAGTTTAACAATAATATGAGTGAAAGAGAATGTGAGGGAACCTGCTAAAAGACCTTATTCTTAGGGACAGGAAGAAATACAAAGCCTATCTGGAGCGTTAAAAGGTTTGGAGTGAGGGGCAAGGCGGTGTATTGTATACCCTCAGGCTGTTCAGCAGTGGTCTCCTCATACAGCTCCTCTCCAGAAGCTTCCACGAGCACCTGGGCAGAGTCCTCCATCTCAACAGAGGTGCCAACTTCAGCTGGATGATCAGCCACTACTTCAGCAGAGACAGTTTTTGACTGTACAGGCCCAATAGTAGAAGCTTTTTCCCATGATTCTTCACCAGCATCCGCTAAGTCATCTTCAAGTTCTATAAGGACATCTACTGCTTTTAAAAGAGAATTTGACTGGGCTTTTTCTGGAGCTTCATGTTGCTCCACAAGTACAGCAGGATCTTCACACAGGGCATCAGTAGGAGCAGTATGGGTTGAAAAAGCTGAACTGGTAAGCTCAGCTGCACTCTTTGTAGCAGTAAGGATATCAAAGACTGAGTCTTGCGAATTATCTTTGGAGGCCTCTACTACAGACTGATTTTCTGCTTCCTCTGCTTTAGGTAGGCCCTTTGTCACTCCACTAACTATAAACTCTTTAATTTCTCTCTGTTCTTGATGACTTGGTTGTTGCAATTCCAGAGAAAAGCTTCTGGTTTTGGTTTCTAAATTCTCATCTTCAGGAAAGCACTCTGAGTCTGAGTCTGAATCAGATTCACTGGATGATGAGGAAGACAGTTCTTCAGCTGCTGAATTCTCAAGCTTAGGAGAAACCATAGTTGGTTTTACAACATCATCTATGGTCACAGCAAGGGAAGGAATGTCTTCTGGCACTGAGCCTTTACAAAATGCCTCAACTGAAGCTTCTTCTGCTGGTACATATACCGGTAAAGTATCATGAGCAAGTATCTGAGAAACTTCTTCTTGGCTTTGATACAGATCAGATGAAGCAGTGACAGCCTGTGATTTTTCTCCAGCAGATTTAGTGGAAGCAGTAACAGATGCTGCAGTATTTTCTGATGTGGCAGTGAAGCGGACTGGCTCTTTAGTTACACCTAGAAAGGGTGGCAAAACTCCAGGTTCCAACAATTTAACTGGAAAGGCCACAGCAGTCTTGTAAGTCCACATAGCTGCCCTGTCATCTCCACCTGCTGAGGAAAAAAATAAATTGTACACAAATAGGTAAATGCTAGCAAAGGTTACTAAATAGAACATTTTTCTAAAAACAATTTTCCAAAATCTTGATCTCACACTTTGCATACAAACTTTACTGAAATTCACCACAGAAAGACCACGGAATACATATTTAGCTTACTTCTTGCTTAGCTTACAGAGAGCTAAAAATATGGTATGTATAATGTTTACCAAAACACATGGACTGAAAAGTAAACAAAAAAAAAATCACTATGATTCACTAAAAAGTAAGGAATGCATTTATATACAAAATACAACTTAAAATGAAAATTTCAGATTTAAAAAAACAATGATGCAAGTTATGCATAGCCAATTTAAAATTAATCTACACACATACAAACCATTAAAATTCATTTAAATATAAAATGACAGACTATAGTTACTTAGACAAAAGAAAACAGAAAAATGCTAAAGAAATACAAAAAAAACTAAGGAAAATGTGGGTTAATGATACGCAAAATCATGATCACAAGTTTTCTTAACATTGTAATATAGGAATTAATTATAAGCTGTAATCAATTAAAACAATGTGTAAAACTGTACAACCCAGGACCTCTGGATGAGCAAATGAGACGGTAAAAGCTTAGCAAAGTAGCTCCTTGACAAATTTTAAAAGTTTCCTTTTTCTATGCAGGACATAAAATACACTAATGAGTGCGTCACAATGCCTAAGTCCAAATACAAATAAGCTCTACTGTCTCGACAGTCGATTTTACAAGAAGAAAAAATAAATGAAGCCTCTCGGACTTGGAAGCATTACTGGCGGCTAACGATATAACTGATGAGACAGATAGCTGTGAAAAACTATTCTCCAAGAACTGAGAGAATCACATCGTGAAAATGCAGAGGGCTTCCGAAGCTAAAGAGGAAAAAAAACAAACGGAAGACTGTATGTATTTTGGACGGCTCTAGCAGATTGAAGAGCCAGCTATGAAGCTAAGTAAATCACAGGATGAGCTTGAAGCTGAACTAATTGAGCTCGAGGGGAGATCGAGACTGGAAAACATAGGGCTCCACGGCATTGCAAAAGGTTCTGAGCACAGTTCTTCCTCTACGCCAACCTTCATAGAGATCCTACTCCAAGACAAATTAGATATTCTGACATTTTTTGACCTGGGCATTGAAAGAGCTCACCGCTCTCTGGGATCCAGACTTCCACCTGATGCCCCCCCATATTCAATAATAGTCAAGTTCACCACATTTATAGTCAAAGATGAAGTACTGAAATGGGCTTGGCAAAAGAAAGGCTTTAAGCTGGCAGGGAAAAGAGTAATAGACAATGGCTGTGTCCCAGACATGCTGCTAAAACATAGACAAGTACAAGTTGAAGCGAAGCCGGTCCTCTGAGAAACGAAGCTCGAATTCCAGTCTCCATTCCCAGTCAAGTTGATTGTACTTTAAGAGAACAACACACGTGTCTGCAACTACATATCTGTAGCAATAAAAGACATGGTGAGTTGAGGCTTCAAAGTCACCGTCATCCAACTATCTATAACCTGGGTTGACAAGATTAAGAGTGTGATGTGGGCCAAGTCGGAAAGGACAGAGAAGGAGCATCCAATGAATGAAACACAGGAGGGACATAAGAAGAAACTGGACGCTTTTAGAAGAGAACAACCAAACCAAAAAGGACAAAAGGAACAGATGGGTCGAACATATCCCATTTCTTTCTAAAGTGATTTGGAGTTGAGGATTGTACACCATAAAAAACGCCACCCGGAAAATGGAACGCCATAACTAGCAAAAGATTTAATAAATAAATTTCAGGATACCGGATATTTAATAATCACATGAAGTGGTAGGCTGTCTGGATTAATATCCAGAGAAATGTAAAAGAGAGTATTGCTCTTTGTGAACACATGAAACACATTTTCGTCAAGTTGTTCTTAAATTAAAAAAAATAATAATAATAATAACAAAAAAACTGCACAACCCTGGGCAAAATAACTATAAAAGAACTACAGCAGACATTCGATTCCACAGATTGGGGAGAGATCTGTAATGGGGCTTTCCCCATTACAATTTCTATACATGAACAGAACTTTAAATTCTTCTACTGAACTTATTGTACAAGTTTGGTAGAATGTTCCCTGATGTTTCAGATCTCGCTCATAAATACTAAGACATACTGGCACGTTTATGCATTTACTTGGTCTTGCAATTGTACTCAGATGAAAGCAGTTCATGTGATAATTCAGGAGATACAGGAGATGGGGGTAAACTTATCAAATTGCCTATTATTGTTTTGTCTGCGATAGACTGGCGACCTGTCCAGGGTGATCTCGCCTCTCACCCGTTGACCACTGGAGATCCGCACCAGCACCCCACTCAACCCATCGTGGGACAAGGGTGTGTGATTCTGAGACCCCATAAACCCTCACAATTTGAAGGGAATTTGTCAAAATAAAAAAATAACAATACGAAACTACCATTATGTTCGATAGGCAGCTTTTCTGAGTGTGAATTACTTGGGTCACTTCCAACACTTAGTCTCGTTACAGATTTTTTTTTTTTTTTGACAGAGAAAAACATTGACGCGTGCCCTACTTATTTTACCTAATGAACACATACGCAGCATTAGAGTGATACATCTAAAACATAATGTCACCACATGTAACTGGCCTTACTCTTGTCTGGATCCTTTGTATTTTGCACTGGTTTTACTGGCTCTTTAGCTTCACTGCAGAACAAAGCAGGGGGTTGACGTCTCAGAGTGCCCCAGCTGTCAAACTGGAGAAACAAAAATAAAAAAAAGAAGAAAGGAACAGTTTTGGAAAGAAATACTGTACAAACAAATTTAAGAATTACATTTCATTTTTCAGCCAAAAACATTGAACAAAGTATAAAGTTCCAGCCAGCTCAGTTGACTCAAATAAGGAGGAATTGCGTTTTACACAATTCAGACAGGTTTGTTAGAAACTCCATGAGACACAGGTAGAGGTCTCAACAATTGCCTCGATCAATGTCTACATGACACATAGAGCACAATTTGTGAGACAGAGGGTTATGCGTTTAACCCGGGAGTCAGCAGCACACCACATGGGACTAAATTTCCACCAATATTTTTATTCTCTGGACACCTCAAACCTTCAGGGAGAGGACAGACTCCTGCCATCGGTGGTATTACTTTGCAGTAATTGTGTGTATGATATGGATAGGAAGGTGAATATTCTGTAGAATGCTTTGTGGCAGGGGGTGGGAATAATCTTGAATGTGAACAAAACGACTGACTGTAAATACAGTAAAAGCTAAATTAAAAAAAATTTTTAAAAATCACAAGCTATATATTTTATAATCTGAACAGTATGAAAATGGTGCAGATAATGACAGTCTCAGAATTTTATGTGTTTTTGTGTGCTTATTATGCTCTATGTTTTTACAGTTTGTGGACACTGACACTAGAAAAGAACTCCAAACAAAACCCAATAAGGAATTTAGATGTGCTTGTGAAGCTTCGGAAATAAGGAGTTTGTAACCTTTGCCCTCAATCCACCTGTTTTACGTCCACCCTAACAAAGTGGACAAATTGTCACTTCTCAAGTTTTAAAAACTTAAGACTATCAAGGATTTTCTGCCCTCTGCTTCACTAAAACATAGAACAATGAGCACAACACAGACAATCCACTTCTGAAGTTGTGCTTCCAGCTTTTTGGGGCATACTGCACCTCAGAGGTGGAATCTGTTTTTGAATTAATGAATGTTGGTGTACTGATGTCACAGAAGACATGTAATCATCTGGAGTCCAATCTTATTGACAGCTGTCAAAATACCTGAAATTTAACAGGTCTTCCCTTAATTGAAAGAATTAACTGTGAAATAATATTTCAGTTCAGTATTAAATCTTTTTGTTGTGTGTAAATCTTGAGTGGAAATGATGGAAATGTTTTCTACACAAAAAACAAAAAGATTAACTCACAAAAGGCCTTTTCATGTCATATGAGTCTTTCTCTCACTATCTTCTTGCAAATTTATTACTTTCAAAAAGTTCTCTCAGCCATTTATAGAATGTTAACTCAATAAGATTTTATGATTTTTGTAACTTCTGTACTGTTTTTGTTTTGCAACATTTTATGATCTGTATCTGATAAGCTCTGCAAATTAAAACAATGAAAATTTTACTAGATGCTGTGGAAATTGGATTATTGAGATTGTCACTTTTAAAATTTCTTCATGGGATTGTTATGCTCAATAAAATTATCAGAGGTTTTTATTGGTTGCTTGGACCAAGAAAATAAACAAAATCCCTGAAGTCTATTTTTCTAGATGTCTAAAACAACTTGTGCAAAAATGATTAAGGTCATGGGACACAGCCATAAATAAAGTTACTTAAAAGTATTGATAAATAGCTCTCACTTTAATCACTATCACAATAATATAACAAAATATCGCAATAAGTCCATTTCGTCCAGCCCTCGTCTCAGGACAAGGGTGTTTTTTTCTGCTTTATTATAGGAGTCATAACTTCTCAATAACGCTGTGTTCTAAATTAAAACACATAAATAGTTTAAAGATGTGTTTATCTTAGTTTTCAAAAAATCTATTGTCAATTTCCTTTTCCTTTTTTTTTTTGCAACTTTGAGGGTCATTAGGAACGCTACCACCCATCATGTCACAACATCAGTTTCCAAGCATGCGCTTTAAAAAATACTTATATGATGTCGTTAATGATCTAACATCATCATAGAATACAGTTTTAAAGCTTTTGTATCAGATAACTAAATATTACCTTGAGTGCACCAAGTCGACTTGAACGCAGCAACCAGGCAGCCATTTTGTGTTCCTACTGTTTTGTTCCGACTGGCCTCAATGTCTGTGGTTAATACAATGGTTCCACGAAGAAGCAGCTGCACGAAGCAAGTACACTGAGAAAGACCTCGCGAGAAGGACCTCGCAAGAAAGACCTCGCGAGAAAGATCCAAGTACACCAAGTACACCCAAGTACACCTCGCTGCAGCAAACAGAAAAGGGCAGGGATGGACCTTCTTCTTCTTCTTTTTGTTTTATGGCAGTTGGCAAACAACTTACAGGTGCATTACCGCCACCTTCCAGACTGGAGTATGGATCAGGTGTTAATCCACTATAATCTTCTCATAATACATGTTCTCCTTAAAAAACTAAATATACAATTAAAAACTACATCCCCAGAATATCTTTGAAGCAAATCCATAATATCTCATTTATTTTTATTCCTATTTAAATCTCGAATTAAAACCTCCCTTCCCTGAACGTACTTACTGCATTTTAAAAAAATATGATATATTGTTTCTAATTTTCCACAATAATTACAAAGACTTGTTCTATGTTTATTAATTATTTTAAGAGTACTGTTTAATCCTACAAGTCCAAACCTTAATCTAGATATATTATCCTCTTCTTGTTTACTCCTGTTACATTTCCTGAATTCCCCAACTTTTTTTGGATCCTATAATAAAATCTTGCATTGCTTCCTCTATCTCACTGTTCCTACCTTTTCTTCTTAATATACATTTTACTAATATTTTTAACCTTGTTTTTGCTCATTTTAATATTTAAATCAACAATACTATTTTTTGCTGCATTTTTAGCAAAACTATCTGCCAGCTCATTTTCTATTACTCCAATGTGGGCAGGAATCCAAACTAATTTAACATGAGAGCCATAATTTTTAATCCTAAAAATTGAATGAATACTATCCAATCTAATATCTTGCCTTGATTCTGAATTTAGTTCTAGAATACTTATTAATGCACTACTTGAATCTGAGCAAATTAAAAGCTCCCTCTCTCTTGTTTCCTCAATCCATTCTAAAGCCATTAATATAGCCATTAATTCACTCATATACACTATCAACTTATCCGTTATTCTTTTCATTTCTCATAATATCTAACTCCGGAATTGTAAATGCTATTCCTATATTGTCATTTGACATTTTGGAAGCATAATATCAATAAATATTTTTTCCTATATAACTTTCCACCTCTTTATTTTCTAACTGTTTTCCTTTTTTCAATAAACTTAAATCAACTTCAGCCTGTCCAATTATCCATGGTGGAATAACAAGAATAACAACCACAGGACCAATTAAACTGTGACTTATTCCTACATCTCTTATTTCATTTTTTATAATCCATCCAAAGCTATTAATTTGCTTTTTTTTCTTTTTCTTGACAAGGTTGTAGCATAACATATGGAGGATAACTTTCCTCATAGAATAGAATAGAATTCAACTTTATTGTCATTGCACTGTCACAAGTACAAAGCAATGAAATGTAGTTTGCATCTATCCAGAAGTGCTATACAGGATATAAATATTTATAAACAGGTGTACAAAGATATGGTGTATAAACAGAGAATAATAGTGACGTCCTATAAGTCTTTTAATAATTGCCCAGTAATTTATGGCTATTTGTTTTCTTCTGAGTTCCAGTGGCATCTCATCCATCTCAACTTGAAGAGTTGAAACTGGGGTAGTTTTCATTGCTCTACAACAAAGTCTCAATGCCTGATATTGTATTCTATCAATTTTTTTTTTATTAAACTACTTGAAGCTGAATTATAGAAAATACATCCATAGTCAAAACTTTATCTGGTTAGTCCAGTGTAAATTGTTTTTAATGCTTTCCTATCAGCTCCCCAGTCTTTGCCTCTTAAGCATCTCATTATATTTAACATTTTTTTACTTTTTTCAATTGTTTTACTAACATGAATTTTCCATGTAAATTTTTTATCAAACCAAATTCCCAAATATTTTATTTGATCTATCTATCCATTCTCACATAATTTGAGATTTGCATTAATATTTAATTTCCTATTAGTAAAGCTTACTTTAGATTTGGATATTGAGATTCTAAAACCCCATTCTAAAGCCCAAACTTCTACGCTATGTATCGCCTCTTGCAGTTTCCTATTCACAAATTCTATGTTTTTTCCCCTCTTCCAAATAAGACCATCATCTGCAAATAATGAAACACCAAAACGTTTATCTACATTACTAAAAATATCATTAATCATCATAATAACTAACATAGGACTTATAATACTACCTTGGGGAGTACCATTTTTGACTTGATGTTTTGAACTTATTTCGCCTCCTATTTTTATTTTTATATTTCTTTCAATTAAAATTTTTTTTAATCCATCTATATATTTTACCCCTTATACCTATTTGTTTTATTTTAATTAACAACCCTTATTTCCATAACATATCATAAGCTTTACAATAATTCCTCTAATAATCCCTTTTAGCATTTCTTATAATTTTTCTGACTTCTGCCTGTTTCCTTTTATAATTTATTAGATTTTGGAAACAAATAATTTTTAAAAGTGTTTTAAAAGCCTTAAATCTCAGTTTAATTGCTACTGAACACGCTAGAGTACACCAAGGAATTATCTTCTTCTTTTTAATACCACTACTTCTAGGAATGACTATTTTTGCTGTATTAATAGTGCTTTTACTAATTTCTAAATTTAATTCATTTATCGGTTTATTCAAATCTATATTTATCATATTAATCTAATTTATTATTTTAGATTTATCCCAATTTGCCTCCCCAAATTTCCATTTCCCTTCAATTTCTACCTGGTCTTCTTCTATATCTATTCCTACCTTAACAAAAAATTGGATAATGATCACTTCCTATTGTACTTTTTAACATACCCTCCAGTTGCATCTATCTGCAAAAGATTGAGATACCAAGGTCAGATCAATATCTGATTCTCTACCTCTTATCAAATCCACCCGAGTGCCTACACCATTATTAAATACTACTAATTATTTTTCTTCAGTCACTTCTTCTAAAATTCCTCCATAATAATCATCTTGTTCTTCCCATAAAGAACTATGTGCACTAAAATCCCAACACCAAATTATTTTCCCTCTCCAATGTTTTAGGATTGTTTCAAGTTTTAATTTTTCTAATTGTTTACAAGGATCACAATAATTTATTATTTTGATATTTCCATTATTTGTCCAAATTTCTTCAGCAATAGGTTCTAGGTCTGTTAATATTTGAAGTTTCCAATTGAAACATAGAAATCCCTGATCTT
>VMRN01000097.1:1399577-1443023 GCA_010277015.1 Poeciliopsis turrubarensis
GAGGGAAGCAGGGAGGGAAGCAGGGAGGGAAGCAGGGAGGGAAGCAGTCGCTCCGTCTCCAGTCCATTTATCAGCTTGTTCTGGAATATCGTGCTCCTGATCCGGGGAGCGTTTCATCCTAGTCAGACATCCTTGAGCCAGTTCTTCTGACGCGGTGATCACTTGGCCATAGACCATCCTGTGTCCATATTTTCATCTTCTAAACACCACCACTAGAACTAGCTAACTTGATCCACTCACAGTCCAGATTATGCCAAAAACCACCTTCGAAATCAACTTATTACTCGCCAAAATAATGTTTAAGCGCCTCCACTTGCAAAAATCTGTGTCTTCCAATCAGCAACCACCTACCACCAGTCCAACGAGTTCCTTCCAGGGACGAACCATTGTCAATTTTCACTCTCAGCATATATTTGAACTTCTCTCTTTTACTTAGTTCAGCGCAGCTCACAGTTTTTAACAAATTCTGTCGCTTTCTTTTGGTGTACTTCTAAATCTGTTCATTAGTCGCATCTTTTCATCCCTGCTAACTGCCTCTAGTGGTAACACGACTAATCTAATTACATTACTAAATCAGAATACCGCAAAGTCTTTATTATTTATTACTGATTTTGGCATCAATAAAAGTGCAGCATCTGTAAAGAATAAATTATCTCATAAAACACCATATATTTTCATTTCCTTAAAAACGTAGAGATAATTAAATGACATAAAAAATAACCTAACCCTAACCCAATCCTAATCAATTATAGAAGGAACAAAAGAAATGAGACATGAAAAACAACATGATCAACTATAATAAAAATATCATTTGCAGTGTATAGGTAAGAAATTTAATTGAGCAAAAGTCAATTACAAACAAATGAATTAGGTACAGACAAATAACAACCCGGGTTGTTACAACCAGATACAAGCAAAAATTCACATTTACATTTTTACTGTGCTATGTACATTATTCTGAGAGACTTTTTGTTGGTAGAGTCTTATATATAGGAAAAACTATTTAGTCTATCAATGTGGAAATTTTCTTTCATCTGTAAAATGATAAAATAAATCACATTCGTAGAATCACATTATCAACAATTTGAATAGAGCAAAACACTTAGCATGCACACAAATACTTTGCGGTATACTGATTTAGTAATGTAATTTGATTAGTTGTGTTACCACCCCCACACCACTAGAGGCAGTAACAGGGACGAAAAGATGAGACTACGGAGCAGATTTAAAAGTACACTAAAAGCTACAGAATTTGTTAAAAACTGTGAGCTGCGCTGAAGTAAATAAAAGAGAGAAGTTCAAATACATGCTGAGAGTGAAAATCCATCCTGAAGGTGAAGACATATCACAGATTTCAATAAAAACAGGAGACCTTGGATAATATAGGAAATAGCGCCCCCTTCACTTTCAGAGTGCAACGGTCCCTCTTCCAAATAAGGTATGAGACTGACAGTGGTCTGACCCGGGCCTTTCTGTTTGCTGCAGTGAGGTCCTTCTCGGCTGCCTGTACGGAAGCCCCCGGAGGACATGGGGAATTTTTTTCTTTTGCGATCCCTGGCAGTACTGTACTGATCAGTTTATGTGGCCTAACTGAATACTGCAAGCCTTTCTTACGGTGGCTGCCGTACTTTCTGTTTTAATATAAGGTTATGTGAGGTTTTTCCATGAACGTTGATACCTCTTTGTGAAATATCTGAAGTTTTATATCTTTTTCTTTACAATAGAAAGGCACCACAAACCTATGATATAAAAAGAAGCGTTCCATAAGTAGGAAAGAAATAAACATACGTCCTAATTTGGACTATTTCTGAGTTATTATCGCAGGTAAGTCATCTGACAGTTTGTGTTGTGTTCTGTTGTGTTCGTAGTCTGAATGGTTTGAAGTGCTGCTTTCAGTGCCGTTTTCATGCAGTAAATAAATACCAACATTAGTTTGCCGTGTTTTATTATTAAAACTTATTTATTAAATTTTGGTGCAAAAAAACTCATTAAAATCGATTTATTCACTGCATGTTTTTGTCTGTTAAGGTTGAGATGGAACTAAACATGAAAATGGCCCTTTAAACCATTCAGGCTACGAACACAGACACACAATGAAAACTGTCAAGATGATTTATTACCCCATAATAACTCAGAAATAGTTCAAATTAGGATTTATTTTTATTTCTTTCCTACTTACGGAAAGTTTTTGTTTATATTATAGGTTTGCGGTGCCTTTCTATCCTCTTCAATCCCTCTGTGGCATTGTGTTGCCCTCAGGCAACAAACCACTATTTTGGACCACACACCGCACCTTTAAATTTTTTAAGTAAACCATCATATTAAAAGTCTGATGATATGTCTGTGACCAATGAAATTTGAGCTGGACGTGGCTTTGACCTTTGTCTTCAGGTGAAACAATCCTTTTTTGGACCGCAGCTGACTTGGACACTCCGCTAGCAGAAGGTAAGATAAATTTCACTTTTTTACATTTATATACTAAAAGGGCAGTTTTTTATTCATTGCCTCGGGGCAACATTGTGCAGTTAGACCACTTTTGTGTTAACTATAACATGCTCATGGATGGAGATGTGTAGTTATCAAAATAATCAATTTTTTTCTGTACATCTACTATTACTCACAGGAAATGGATGTACAAAGATTTTATGGGTGTAAGGAACATGATCAAGCATAAGCCACAAGCAAAATTTGGTTTTGATATAGGATACATTTATCGGTCAACCGATTTATTGGCCAGTCCATTTCCAGGTGCCTATTTTCTTAATTTTGGATAGATGTGAAGAATCTGATTTTTTTGCTTATGCAGGTAAGATCAGTTTCTGTTCATTTCTGCTTTGCAGTGAGAAATTTGACAGACAGACCAGGTCATGTTTGCATGTTTGCAGTTAAAAATATTCACCGCACTGTTGCCAACTCAGTGACTTTCTTGCGATATTTAGTGACATTTCAGACAAAAAAAATTGGTATCAACCAAAATCAAAATTGGCGGGTCAGGCTTTTTTTTTTTTTTTAAATTAAATTAATTTATCTTAAGCGTAACTCCAATAGCTAAATATTTGATTTACACCAGGTTAGTTTTTCTCCCCTGAGAATGTGGACCAGAACCGGGTTGATTCTGAGCCTTTAAATGATTTTAACAAAAGTTTCACATAACTTAGAAGTTGAATTAAAAATATTATTTGTTTTAACCACATAAATGATCAGCTGCAAACTTAAAGTAGCTCAATGGTATATTATATAAGTGTCACAAATCTGTGCAGTGGGACATCTGAGTTGTGGAGCGACAGGAGGTGATCTGTGAGCTGTGACACAAAACACAGGGCCGTAAAGCACAACCTGGACGCTGGGGCACAGAAGGTTGGAGGGAGGAGTGGGGGGGGGGTGTCTAAAATCCTATTTATAATTTTCCTGACAATAGAAACACAAAAACGCACAAATTACTGCAGTTTTTTTGTACTGTTGTAACCATTAAACAATCTCCCCTTCAGTTCAACCATACAAGTGGAGACATATTGTTGATGTAATCATTATAAAATAACTTGCTAATAAGTTTTGGTAAAGATCAATATGATGTTCACAGGTAGAGGAGCGTTGTTGTTGTTAGCAGCTGCAGACAGTAACTAAAATAGTTACTTTCAATGTAACTTATTACTTTCCAAATCAAGTAATCAGTAATCTAACTAAGTTACTTTTTCAAGGAGTAATCAGTCATCTGATTAAAGTAACTATGCCACCACTGCCTGTGTGTCTTCTGTGTGGAGAAAGTTTGGCTGTAATGAAAGAATATAATCTCAGAAGGCATTATCAAGCTTGTCAGAAACACACAAAGACAAGAATATGAACATCATAGAGCAGCACAATAATGCATTTTCAGTTTATACTGCATGCACTTCAATTTATGTATTTATCTTGATATTAAGAAACATATTTAGTTTTTCAAAACAATTCAATTTTTTGCTGTTTGCCTGTTGAAAATGTTTTCCCTTGAGGTTACTGACAGTCATAATAAAATATTGCTTAGTTTTTTTTAATATACAGAACATGCTATTTTTCTTTGAAGGAAGTTTGTTTTTGTCTGTTTGCCTGTTGAAAAAATGGTTTCACTTGAAATTACTGACAGATCCATAAGAAAATATTGCTTTACTCGTGTAATTATTAAATAAGATACACTGTGTTAGGTCTTGGTTCAATAGTCTTTGTGCAATCAGTTCAATATGTTTTAATAAACGTAGAGCCAAGCCAGCCATCGGCTTGTAGCAAATTTGGTTCTTTGAATCTTGGTGTATTTGACTTTGACATCCCTGCATTAAAACAAACCTTTATCTTGACTTTTTTAGATTCTCTTTCTTTTCTCTCTCCCTGAAGGATCAGTAATTTTTTGAGACATTGTTTTGCTAACTTATCTTCTACTGGAGCTTTGGACGTTTGGATGCGCACTGCACATTGCAAGGCATCCCATGTTACCGTCGAAGGGTGCGTGATCCACAGCAGCCACCAGGGGTCACCCAAGAGCAATATTTTTTCTTTTTATCCATAAAATAATGATTACATACATTATCAAATATATATAATTGTAAAAATAAATCACTTCATAATAAAATTGTGTATTTTTGTTATTACAATGACAGAAACTTAACTAAAAAAAAACTTTAAAAAAAACTACCCTTGGGCCACTAAGGGCCCTTTGCGGATGCTTAGTTTGCTTATGCCTTGGGCCAGCCCTGCTCATAGCAGAGCATTGAAAATTAGACACTCCAGTTTATGCCAACTACAAAACCAAAACTGTATATCAAAAACCAGTTCCAACTTTTCCTCCATTGACTTGTAAGCACTGACACCACAGATCATATGCAAATACGTTTGCCTGATTAGTGGAGGCAATTAATCAGGGTCTCTGCTCCAACTTAAAATATGGAATAGTCCCTTATTTGGCTGTTAAATGGCATCCCGTACTGAACCAATACGAGAATGAATACGTTCCGTATTTTTATTATTGTCTGATAGACACGCCTATAGATAGACATTAGCATTAACACTCCAATCCTATGGTCGCTCTGATTATTATTATTGGAAATCTATATTAGGAACTTTATCACAAAGAGAAATACATGGATTAACATTTCATGGATTAATTGCACACAGATGTTTAAAAACAGATGTTTGAAAGTCTTTATTTCTGTTATGATTTCCCACTTACAGCTAATAAAAACATGACACTTAAAATGAGAATATGACACTGAACCAATAAAAAAAAAAGAAATTAAAAACAGAAATGTTGGCTTAAAGGAAAGCACATTTTATACATGCTTAAAGGTAAGTATAAAATATGCTTCTATTTTCAAAAGGTATTTTTAATCTGACAAATGAGACTCATCAGGATGTATATAACATGCTTTACAAACATTTATTTTTAGTATGTTACAATTACTATAATTATGATTTCCTATAAGTCTGATCTTTTGTTTTTGGTTTTTATAACTAGTGAGGGAGGAGTTGATGAATGTCAGAAAAAAACCTGATATTGTGAAAAACAAAAAGACGAATGAAACTAAAATATGGTTAATGAAAGAAACCGTCTAATGAACATTATTTATGTTCTGATGAATGTCAGATTAATGTCACACAGGACCATATTGCTAGAAGTTCTGCCTGTAGCAAATACTCTACTAGCTCAGTTTAATGAATGTAAAGTCAGAAGCTGGCAGCTAAACCCTTTTGTGGGTATGAGTTTACGCCCTAATACAAGGATAATTAGGAAGAAAATAAAGTTTTTTGTAATTTAAATGTTAGGTATATATTTTTCTTCCCCAATAGCCCTGTTTTGAAAAAAATATATATTCATACAAGTACCAGAGAATAAGCTTTGTTATAACAAGAACTCAAAGAAATAAGGCTGATTGGAAGACATTTATTCCCTTGGTATTTTTTTTTTATTTCATAATTCTTTCTTTTGTTTTATTTATTTTAATATATTTTTCCAAAACAACTCTATTTTATTTGGAAAATTGTTTAGTTCACCATTGAAATAGTTATGTGATGTTTGTTTTTATCTTGTTTTATTGAAATAAATCTGTCAGATTACTACAAACCGTTTAATTTCAATCTATGGTTCTCAGGAGTAATCATAGATTATTATGGTAACCATAGATTGCAAAGTATAAAATATGCTAATTTTTCAACATACAATTGAAAAATTCTTGAGAGAAATGAAAAGAGGAGACAATAGAAGTCATGTTATTTATTGATTTAGATTTAGATTCAGACAACCTAATTTGCATCTCTAACATCACTCTGTCTAACAGGATGGCAATAATGTAAAACCTGCAGGCACGAAATCTACTGTTTCTACCAATCCAATATTTTATCTTCACATATAAGCAACAAGTAAAGGTTCATTTGCTTGACAGTCACACAAATTCATGTTCCTATGCACAAAGTTGAAGTGTTGATGGTTCACTTCTGGGAAACTTCATCCCACTGGGGTTCTAAAACAAGAAACACAGCTTTGTCATTGAAATTATTTACCACCAACATCTTTTTTTAAATTAACTTACCTTCAACAATAGATGCAGAAATATATATATATATTGGTAGGGATTGTTGCTGCATACACATTTTCAATGAGGCTTTCTGATGGTACTTCACTCAGCCGTTGTAATTGGCTGAGTGAATTCTGGTCTGGTTGTCATTCGGGTCATGATTCTGTCTCTCAGGTCAGCTGAGAGACATCTGACTCAACCAGCTAAGGTGTACTCTCAATGGCAGGGTAATAACAACAGAGCAGACCCACCAAGGCTGGAGACTGAACAATACTGGAAAGGCATATGGGAAAGGGAGGCGTCCCACAACAGCAATGCACAGTGATTGATCTCTCTACGAGAGGACCATAGCAACCTCCCTGAGCAAGTCCTCAGGGAGGTTGCTATACTGTGACAGATGTCCAGGAAAGAGTCTCAGGTATGAAAAACTGGACAGCACCAGGGCCTGACATGATCCATGCCTACTGGCTAAAGAAACTCACTGCCCTCCATGAGCGACTGGCAGGCCAAATGAACCAGCTGCTACAAAGTGGGACTCACCCTGAATGGTTAACTGAAGGGCAGACAATCCTAATCCGGAAGGATCCATCAAAGGGCCCAGTCCCACCCAACTACCGACCAATAACCTGCCTCTCCACAACCTGGAAGCTCATGTCAGGCATCATAGCGGCCAAGATAAGCAAACACATGGATAAACACCTGAGCATGGCACAGGAAGGTATCGGTGTAAATAGCAGAGGAGCCAAACACCAACTCCTCGTAGACCGCACAGTTGCCCGAGACTGCAAAACCCGACACACCAACCTGTGCATGGCTTGGATTGATTACAAGAAAGCCTATGACTCAATGCCGCATACTTGGATCATTGAATGCTTACAGATGTATAACATCAACAGGACTCTGAGAGCCTTCATTGCAAACTCAATGAGGCTGTGGAAAACCACCCTTGAAGCCAACTGCAAACCACTTGCACAAGTGTCCATCAAATGTGGCATATACCAAGGAGATGCTCTGTCCCCGCTACTGTTCTGCATAGGCCTGAACTCCCTCAGCCAAATTATCAACAAGACTGGCTACGGATACAGACTCAAAAATGGGGCCAACATCAGTCACCTTCTCTACATGGATGACATCAAACTGTACGCCAAGAGTGAGCGAGACATCGACTCACTGATCCACACCACCAGGATCTACAGCGCGGACATTGGGATGTCATTCGGACTAGAGAAGTGTGGTCGGCTGACCACAAAGAGGGGGAAGGTGATCCACACAGAAGGGGTCTCACTCCCAGAAGGAACAATAGCAGACATAGAGGACAGTTACAAGTACCTAGGTATACCACAAGCAAATGGCAACTTCGATGAGGCCACAAGGAAAGGAGCCACAGCTAAATACCTCCAACCAATAAGGCAAGTCCTGAGAAGCCAGCTCAATGGCAAGAACAAAATCCGTGCGATAAACAGCTATGCCTTGCCAGTAATCAGATACCCTGCTGGAATAATTAGCTGGCCAAAGGAGGAGATAACAGCCACAGATATTAAGACTAGAAAACTACTAACAATGCATGGAGGGTTCCATCCCAAATCCAGCACCCTGAGACTGAACACGAGCCGCAAGGAAGGAGGCAGAGGACTAGTGAGTGTGAGAACCACTGTCCAGGATGAAACAACTAAGATCCATAAATACATCAGAGACAAAGCCTCAACAGACAATGTGCTCAGTGAATGTCTCAGACAACAGGGAACGGAGGTTGAGGTGCCAGAGATACCATCATGGGAGGACAAGCCCCTACATGGGATGAACCACCAGCAAATAACCGAAGAGGCTGATATCAGTAAATCCTACCAATGGCTGGAAAAAACTGGACTCAAGGACAGCACAGAGGCCCTCATCCTGGCCGCCCAGGAACAGACCCTAAACACCAGAGCAATAGAGGCCCAGATCTACCACACCAGACCAGACCCAAGGTGTAGGTTGTGCAAGGAGGCCCCTGAGACAGTCCAGCACATAACAGCAGGGTGCAAGATACTGGCAGGGAAAGCGTACATGGAACGACATAACCAAGTGGCGGCATAGTGTACAGAAACATCTGTGCAGAATATGGACTGGAAACCCCGAGATCAAAGTGGGAAACACCCCCAAAGGTGGTGGAGAACGCCAGAGCTAAGATCCTGTGGGACTTCCAGATCCAGACAGACAGAATGGTAATGGCGAACCAACCAGACATTGTCGTAGTGGATAAACAACAGAGGAAAGCCGTTGTGGTAGATGTAGCAATACCAAGCGATTGCAACATCAGGAAAAAGGAGAACGAGAAACTAGAGAAATATCAGGGCCTCAGGGAGGAACTGGAGAGGGCCTGGAAGGTGAAGACCACAGTGGTGCCTGTGGTCATCGGGGCCCTCGGGGCAGTCACCCCCAAACTGGATCAATGGCTACAACAGATCCCAGGAACAACATCAGACATCTCAGTCCAGAAATGTGCAGTCCTTGGCACAGCCAAGATACTGCAGGACCCTCAAGCTCCCAGGCCTCTGGTAGAGGACCCGAGCTCAGAGGATAAAATTCCCTTCGCAGCGGTAACTGAGAAGGGAATTTTTTTTTATATGTATATGTACACTGCTCAAAAAACTAAAGGGAACACTCAAATAACATCCTAGATCTGCATGAATGAAATACTCTCATTGAATACTTTGTCCTGTACATTCAGCACAAAGTTGAATGTGCTGACAAGAAAATCACTCAAAAATCATCAATGGAAATCAAATTCATTAACCAATGGAGGCCTGGATTTGGAGCCACACACAAAATCCCAGTGAAATAACACTACACCCTGATCCAACTTTAATGTAATGTCCTTAAAACAAGTCAAAATGAGGCTCAGTATTGTGTGTGGCCTCCACGTGCCTGTATGACCTCCCTACAACGCCTGGGCATGCTCCTGATGAGGTGGCGGATGGTCTCCTGAGGGATCTCCTCCCAGACCTGGACTAAAGCATCCGCCAACTCCTGGACTGTCTGTGGTGCAACGTGACGTCGGTGGATGGAGCGAGACATGATGTCCCAGATGTGCTCAATCGGATTCAGGTCTGGGGAACGGGCTGGCCAGTCCATAGCTTCAATGCCTTCATCTTGCAGGAACTGCTGACACACTCCAGCCACATGAGGTCCAGCATTGTCCTGCATTAGGAGGAACCCAGGGCCAACCGCACCAGCATATGCTCTCACAAGGGGTCTGAGGATCTCATCTCGGTACCTAATGGCAGTCAGGCTACCTCTGGTGAGCACATGGAGGGCTGTGCGGCCCTCCAAAGAAATGCCACCCCACACCATTATTGACTATTGAGAATATAAGTTTAGTTAGCATAACTATAGAGACAGTTAATCTTTAGACATGCAAAATATTAGATGTAGCATGAATGTTTAGGAGTAGACTTTATGACTGGTAAACTTAGATAAAAATCCAAACTAAAACAACTGGTGACTCTCTGAACTTGCATACATTTCTAAGGAGAAGGCAGTCTTGTTCTCCCATAAGGAGGGTTTTCAGACAGGGAGTATAGATGTTATCAGGATCAATAAATTCTTTGGTGATGGTTCAAAAGTTCAGTGAAACATTAAAAGTATAAGAAAAGTCTTCTCCAAAGTAGAATCAAACGTATTGAGATATTTCCTTAAGCATTAAACAGCATGTTTTGAATTAGTTAGTTTTAAATCATATTACTTGCATGCAATTTATATTACTAAGATACAATAGGATTAATAAAACCATTATTTTTTACTCTTAAAATATTTCAGGCATTTCAAAGTGCTTTTCCAAAATAGACAATCCTGCAGTTTTAAATTCAAACATATAGTTACTATTTTTTAGCATTAGATTTTGTTTCAATTTGTATAAAACATAAACACTTTCTAGTTGAAGCACTGAGGCAGAAAACCAAAAACAGGCCCAGGTCATAAATTCTGGTCTAGGAGTGTCTGCAGGAGACGCCTGGTACGGCAAGACACTTTGAGAATCCATATATCTGCCTTTGGGGGCTCTTTATCAGGAGGTAATAAAATTAACATTGGAACAACCCTGCAATAAGAAGACACACCTTCTAATGCAGGGATCCCCAACGTCGGTCCTCGAGGGCAGGCATCCTGCATGTTTCAGTTCTCTCCTTGGTGGTAGTGACAACCTTTTCAGCATGTCAATGTTCTTCTTAGGCCTCTAACGAGCCATCATTTGATCCAGGTGCGTTAAATCAGGGAGAGAACTAAACCATGCAGGATGCCTGCCCTCGAGGACCGACGTTGGGGACCCCTGTTCTAATGCATATATTTAAATTAGGGGAAAACACATTCTTATAAAATGGTCTGTTTTACAGCAGAAGTTCGAATCTCTTTGTGCCGAGTGAGTGATTCCCAAAAAAATTTATTTTTTGTCTTTCTTTTCCTTTCAACTCATGCAGGTAATTCTATGTTTGTCATGTGTTGGACTTTTTGATAATCCGGGTGTAATGCTGTTGTAACATTCTGTATTGCATTGAATTCTCTGGATAAATTCTCTGGATAAAACTCTGGAAATATCTGAAGTCAGCTGTTGTATGATTGTTCTCTGAAACTCCACTGTACACGCAGAGTTCCTGGAACCCGGAAGAATAGAGGAAAAGTAACGAGCAAGTAAATATAAGTAGATATAATCCTCTGATTTTCAACATGACCCACTGCCAAACCGGTCATGCTGAAGGACGTTGCTGGCAGCAGACCGCTCTCCACGGCGTCTCCAGACTCTGTCACGTTTGTCACATGTGCTCAGTGTGAACCTGCTTTCATCTGTGAAGAGCACAAGGCGCCAGTGGCGACTTTGCCAATCCCGGTGTTCTCTGGCAAATGCCAAGCGTCCTGCACGGTGTTGGGCTGTGAGCACAACCCCCATCTGTGGACGTCGGGCTCTCATACCCTCCTCATGGAGTCGGTTCCTAATCGTTTGTGCAGACACATGCACATTTGTGGCCTGCTGGAGGTCATTTTGCAGAGCTCTGGCAGTGCTCCTCCTGTTCCTTCTTGCACAAAGGCGGAGGTAGCGGTCCTGCTGCTGGGTTGTTGCCCTCCTACGGCCTCCTCCACGTCTCCTGGTGTACTGGCCTGTCTCCTGGTAGCGCCTCCAGCCTCTGGACACTACGCTGACAGACACAGCAAACCTTCTTGCCACAGCTCGCATTGATGTGCCATCCTGGATGAGCTGCACTACCTGAGCCACTTGTGTGGGTTGTAGAGTCCGTCTCATGCTATCATGCGTGTGAAAGCACCACCAACATTCAAAACTGACCACAACATCAGCCAGACAGCATAAGTACTGAGAAGTGGTCTGTGGTCCCCACCTGCAGAACCACTCCTTTATTGAGTGTCTTGCTAATTGCCAATAATTTCCACCTGTTGTCTATTCCATTTGCACAACAGCAGGTGAAATTGATTGTCAATCAGTGTTGCTTCCTAAGTGGACAGTTTGATTTCACAGAAGTTTGATTTACTTGGAGTTATATTGTGTTGTTTGAGTGTTCCCTTTGTTTTTGAGCAGTGTATATATGTGACACATGATCAATGTCACATCAAAATGCTGTTTCTGAAAGGCAAGCACAGGAGTGCTGTCAGCATTGCTACAGAGATTGGAAAGGTGGGAGATCAGTCTGTCAGTGCTCAGACCGTACACCACACACTACATCAACTTGGTCTGCATGGCTGTCACTCCAGAAAGAAGCCTCTTCTGAAAGTCTGCACACAACAAAGCCTGCAAACAGTTTGCTGACAACAAGTCATCAAAGGACATGGATTTCTGGTGTCATCAGGTTCTGTGGTCTGATGAGACCAAGATTAATTTGTTTGGTTCAGATGGTCTCCACCACATGTGGCAGCTGTCAGGTGAGGAGTACAAAAATAAGTGTGTGATGCCTACAGTCAAGCATGTTGGTGGGAATGCCATGGTCTGGGGCTGCATGAGTGCAACAGGTGTTGTCATGAACTCCAATCTGTACTGTGAAATACAGAAGCAGAGTCTGATCCTGTTCCTCTGGAAATTGGGTTACAGAGCAGTGTTCCAGGAGGATAATGACCCCAAACACACCTCTAAGATGACCACTGGTTTATTGAAGAGGCTACAGGTAAAGGTGATGGACTGGCCAAGCATGTCTCCAGACCTGAACCCAATAGATCATGTTTGGGGCATCATCCAGTGGAAGGTGGAAAAGCGCAAAGTCTTGAATGGCCCCTAACTCTGTGATGTCATCATAGAAGAGTGGAAAAGCATTCCAATGGCAACTGGTGAAGCTTTGGTGACTGAACTCCATGCCCAAGAGAGTTAAGGCAATTTTGGTAAATAATGGTGGCCATACAAAATATTGACAGTTGAGGAACATTGACTAAAGGGTGTACAATAAATTAGGAATCGGATGTCACTTAAGCTAGCTATGTATGTATGCATGTATGCATGTATGGTAGCGTTTCTCAACAGGCATGTAAAAATAAAAGCCCCACCGCTTGCTGTACTTGTGCACACACAATGCAAACTTCTAAAAGGTTCACATTGACTGCAGTGAGCTATGCTTTGTGAGCAAAGAATAATGTATTGTACGTGCATCTCACTAGGGCTGAAACAATTCCTCAAATGATTCAAGTAGCTCAATTCTTAAAATTCCTCAAGAAAAATGTAGCTGCCTTGAAGATTTGTTAATTTATGTTATATTATTTAGTGCACCATGTTCTAACCGGGACATTATTTGCGTTGTGTGGAGCTGTGACTTCCGCCTCTGAGGCATTAATGATAATGCCTGGGTTTTCATTGCTTTGGGGGGGACCAATAATCATTCTTAAAATGACTGGCGCAATGCCTGGAGTACAGCAGCTTTTCTCCTCCGGGAGCTGCCGGTTCAAAGCCAATGGCAGGAAAAGCAGCAGGAGTATTTATACAGGTAAGTAGATAGACTGAACACAGTGGTAGTTGATGTAATGTTCAACTACTCAAGTTCCTCAAGTGTAAGTGTAGCTTCACGGCCGAACCACACAATACATTTTATATCATCCCGGTCTCAACAAACGGGTGGCCGAGTGCATAGTGGCGGAACATGGCTTGTAGATGAGTGTGATGAATGAAGGTGCCGTAAATATCTTGTATTGTTCCCCCCAGTTCTAACTTTCGTGCCCTGGTCTCCCAGTCCCTGGACTTATGTTCGTCTATTTCCTCTTTTCACCCTGATCTGTCGATATCCTGACACCCTGTACCCCCGCATTCCAGGTGATCTTTCCTGTATTTTCAAACCCAAAGCTTGGCAGGTATGGGGTAGGGTGATAATTCATCAATTAAACTGACTGAAGATAAATACATAAACTAAAAGATGGATCATAGACATTTTTTATAAGCATATTTATAAGCTTGCCTCTGTATTATTAATTAAAATAGAATTTCAGATCTTGATATAACTTTTCTTCAGGTTAATTTAGAAGGTGAGCTATTATTTTTACAGGTTACTTTTCTAAACTACAAAAACTAACTTTTGGGGAAGCTCAAAAATGAAAAATTGGACCAATATTGATATCCAGTAGTAACACTGGTGTTATGCCAGATTTACCAATATTTTATTTTATTATTATTTTTATCCAGTTACTTGATTAATCGTAAGAATAATCAAAAGACTACTCAATTACTAAAATACTTGTTTACAACAGCCCTTCATCTCACACATGCTCACTCAATCCAAGCACTAGCTCTGTGTTGTGCTTTCGCCTTGACAAAGTTTATTCCCACAAGTCATTTGTATCCAATCTGAAATCTATTCCTTGAAAATACTGCATTAGCTTGGATAAATAACCAATCACAACCACCAAATCAAGAGACTGCATCTTGTGGTAGGAATTAGGAAAACACAAGGCTTAATAAAATGCCAGAATTTTGCACTCTAAGAATATTTAAACGTAAACACACTTATAATTTTCCATTTAAGGTTATATCTCTGTAAAATGTGCTTGTTTTAAGATTCTCTGGCTGGTTACTTCATTAGGATTTGACTGAAGTGCACCAAATTGATATTATTTCTATTGTATTTTTTTGTCTTTTCCTTTTTAAAGACTGTTTAATTTATGTCTACGTATTATCAATATTGTCTTGTAATAACATAATTACCAAGTAATATCTTTCAAATTTTCTGTCAAATTATAAGACTTCTTAAAACAAAAACACAGGGCTGCTGGTGGACTGCCCTAGTATCTCTACCACTGGGTTTAGCAAGTTTTCTACACTGGGTTTTTATTGTTTCTTAAGTTTCTTATTGTGCTTTTAGTAGATTATTATGGTTTGATTATTTGGTAAAGATGTTGAGTTTGGGTGATGTGTTTTATTGAGAAATTCACATATTTTATGAATTCAGTTTTCAGTGGTCAGTAAGAACTGAAATATTGTTTCACTATTATTTTATTAATGTGATTTACCAGTTTGGATAACCTGACACTGACAAAATGCACCAGACACAGACCTGTAGCCCATGGGTGGTTCTAGACAGGGGCCAACTGGGTTACCGAAGAAATTATACTAAATAAATGTCTTTTTTTAATATTCAGTGTATATTAACCTACACAATTTTACCTGAACAATTACCAGTAATAAAAAATTATAGTGCTCCACTTTTAGCTGCTGTATCAAGATGACACTTTCTATCTGCTTGATCAGAATCTGCAACCTGAATATCTGGATACGCAAGTAGCTCTTTGGCTTACAATATTAAATGATGAACTATATTGCCCTGTGTTTCTGTTTCAATCTTTTATAAGCCCTCGCCATGAAAAAGTACTGACTACCTGGCCCCCGTGGTAAATTTGGTGTAGAATCAGCCTCCAAACCTAACTCCTTTTTTGTACAAGTATTTTGGTAATACTCTTTAAAATACCAGAATGTTTACATAACTTTTATATTTTTGGCTCTCTGAGGACACATTTTTAATACTAAATCAGGTTTTATGGTCAGTTACTTGAATTTACACCTACTCAATGAAATCTACTTAAGTAAAAATGTGTTGCAGGAATGCTACTATGATTGGAGTACAATTTTAGGGTACTCTAGCCAACCTCTATGTACGTATGAATGATTGTTCTGTGTATTTGTTTTTAACTACAAACACTGCCATAAAATATTGTCTATAATTGCAGCAGTCTTTCCACAGAGTAGGGTGACAAGGGCCGTGGTGGGTGTCCCATATTTTAATTTCTGAAAGGTGGCAACCCTACCACAGGCTGATTCTGGAATGTTGTCTCATAAATTGGGACTTCTTTCTCCACTGCACTAATGTACCTGATAATATGTTGTGTTTTTCAAACACAACATATTAGTGAGATTACACTACTGCAATAAATGACAAATTCACAAAAACTTTCCATCTGTACATATGACTAAATACCAAATATCCAACTGTTAACTCACCTGTAAATTTGAAATTAGGAAAACTGGTTAGGTCTCCACCACCATACAGTCTCTGTAGCTTTGCTATCTCCTCTTCCAAACCCTTTTGATACTGTGAGCCAGCATCAACCAGACCACCAGCTGCCCTGTTTTAGAACAGGTGATAAAACCAACTAATCAGCACCTCATTAGATCTTTTGCACAAAAGAGTATCATGATACAGAATGAAGTGTCAATGCTTACTGGGAATTTGTTGAATATTCTCGTATAGAGTCCAAGAATAGCCTCTGCACTGGGTCCATATGAGCTGAGTGTCACAGAAAGACAACAAATTAAATATTACTCACAGAAGATTTTACGTACAGCAAAAACAACAGTTTTGTGGACTTTTATCCAATACTTTATAATTCATTTTGATTTACTGAATCCGTTATGCATTATACAGCTTATTTGAAGATTAGATGGTAGCTAGCAGAAGAAGAGAGACTTTAAAAGAGTGCTTGAAAACAGATGTCTATAGGATCAACTCATGTCCCAGAGAACTACCTTCTTGCAACTTTTAGAAGAATCCCTTCTCCAAAACACTTGAATCAAATGACTAAAGATATTCATTAGCAGTTACTCCGGCACTCAGGGACCTGGTAATGAGCAGATCATTTAATTCAGGGGTTGGAGATGGGGCAAATATAAAAGTTGCGAGATAAAAGCTCTTGAGCATTGCACTTGTGCTCCTCTGACATAGGCTGCAGGTCATGGAAGATTTCAAATTACAATAGCATTGATTATAACTGTTCAGATAGGTGACAAATATTGCAAAATCCGGATAGAATTTCAGAAAAGCAGTTGCCAATGGATCTCTGCATTTTCAGAGGTAGAGAACACGGAGAAAAGGTACTTTCTTTCCTTATTTAGTTCATGCCACATTGATATGTATATATATCCTAATTTGTGTGTAAAATATGGTGCTGCACATTTTTTTTTCTGACCAAGCCTTGTAAAAAGCAGCCCTCTGTACGCAGCAATGTGCGTACAGACGATTAATAGTTTTCTTAATCATTTCTATTAAGAAACGATTGCATCCAGGAGGCATGGACTCAGTTGAAGTTTGAAACTTTGCACAATTACTAACGTCTGTCTGATATAATCCCCTGTGAGACGGAGCTTGAACTCCCATCTCCAGCAGAACTTTGAACACTTTCTGGGGGAGGTGAGTGACATTGAGTCTGACTGGACCATGTTCCGTGCCTCCATTGTCGAGGCAGGTTGTCGGTGCCTGTCGCAGTGGCAACCCTCGAACCTGTTGGTGGATACCTTCGGTGAGGGATGCTGTCAGGCTGAAGGAGTCCTATTGGGGCCTTTTTGGCCTGTGGGACTCCGGAAGCAGATGATGGGTTCCGGCAGGCAAAGCGGTGTGCGGCTCGGTTGGTTGCTGAGGCAAAAACTCGGACGTGGGAGGAGTTTGGAGGGGCCATGGAGAAAGACTTTCGCATGGCTTCGAGGTGATTCTGGTCAACCATGTGGCGTCTCAGGTGGGGGAAGCAGTGTAGCACCAACACTGTTTACAGTGAGGGTGGTGTGCTGCTGACCTCGACTCGGGACGTTGTGGGCCGGTGGGCGGAGTACTTCGAAGATCTACTCAATCCCACCAACATGCCTTCCATTGAGGAAGCTGAGCCTGAGGACTCTGGGTCGGGCTCTCCAATCTCTGGGGACGAGGTCACCAAGGTGGTTAAAAAGGTCCTTGGTGGCCGGGCCCCGGGGGTGGATGAGATTCGCCCTGAGTTTCTTAAGGCTATGGATGTTGTAGGGTTGTGTTGGATTGGCAGTACCCCTGGTTGATTGGCAGGGGTACTGCCAATCCAGTTTAAAAAGGGGGACTGGAGGGTGTGCTCCAATTATAGAGGGGTCACACTCTTAAGCCTCCCTGGCAAGGTCTATTCAGGGGTCCTGGAGAGGAGGGTCCGTCGGATAATCGAACCTCGGATTCTGGAGGAGCAGTGTGGTTTTCGTCCTGGTCGTGGAACACTGGACCAGCTCTACACCCTCAGCAGGGTCCTGGATGGTGTGTGGGAGTTCGCCCAACTGGTCCACATGTGGACTTGGAGAAGGCGTTCGACCGTGTCCCTCAGGGAGCTCTGTGGAGGGTTCTCCGGGAGTATGGGGTACTAGGCCCTTTGATACGGGCTGTCAGGTCCCTGTATAACCGGTGTCAGAGTCTGGTCCACATTGCCGGCAATAAGTCGGGCTCGTTTCCGGTGAGGGTTGGACTCCACCAGGGCTGCCCTTTGCCACCGATTCTGTTCATTACTTTCATGGACAGAATTTCTAGGCGAGCCAAGGTGTTGAGGGGATCCGATTTGGTGACCTTAGGATCACATCTCTGCTTTTTGTGGATGATGTGGTCCTATTGGCTTCTTCGGGACGTGACCTGCAGCTCTCGCTGGAGCGGTTCGCAGCAGAGTGTGAAGCGGCCGGGATGAGGATCAGTACCTCCAAGTCCGAGGCCATGGTCTTGAGCCAGAAAAGGGTAGAGGGCTTCTCCGGGTCGAGGGGGATGTCCTGCTTCAAGTGGAGGAGGTCAAGTATCTTGGGATCTTGTTCACAAATGAGGGAAGAAGGGAGCGGGAGGTCGACAGCCGGATTGGAGCAGTGTCCGCCGTGAAGCGGGTGCTGTACCGGTCCGTCGTGGTGAAGAGAGAGCTGAGTCAAAAAGCGAAGCTCTCGATTTACTGGTCGATCTACATTCCTACCCTCGTCTGTGGTCATGAGCTTTGGGTCAAGACCGAAAGAACGAGATCTCGGATACAAGCGGCAGAAATGGGTTTCCTCCGTAGGGTGAGAAGCTCAGTCATCCAGGAGGGACTCAGAGTAGAGCCGCTGCTCCTCCACATTGAGAGGAGCCAGTTGAGGCTCGTGCATCTGGTCAGGATGGCTCCTGGTCGCCTCCCTGGTGAGGTGTTTCGGGCACGTCCCACCGGGAGGAGACCCCGGGGAAGACCCAGGACACGCTGGAGGGACTACGTCTCTCGGCTGGCCTGGGAACGCCTCGGGATTCCCCCAGAGGAGCTGGAAGACGTGACTAGGAAGCGGGAAGTCTGGGCCTCCCTTCTTAAGGTGCTACCCAAACGACCCGACCCCGGATAAGCAGAAGAAAATGGATGGATGGATAGATGGATGGATGTCAGAGATATATTTTCTGTATCCAATAAAGTTTACCATAAATGTTGTTCACTGACAGAAATAAAGATTTTTTAAAATAAATAAATAAAACTTAACTGAAAATTATCTTTGCCGAGCCAAGCAACATGACTGTTAATGTTGATTAAATTTTTGTTAGCATGGTTAACATGGACTGAATGGCTTTGATCACTTCCTCCACTGCCATTGCCAATACTAAATGCAGACTACAAATCTACAAGAGCGCAGAAAATCTACATCATCATCAGCATGTTTGTGTGTGTGAGGTTAAGCAATGATCTGTTGTGTCTATCCAGAAACTGATTCTGAGAAAACATTGGCTAATAAAAACTTCATTAGAAGATATGTAAGTGAAAGTGACTTTATCTAGTCAATATTTTCATGTTAGTTTTTTTGGAATGTACACGGCATCGCCCCCAATCTATTTTGAGGAATTCCACAAATGAGTTCCAGATATTGATAAATACAGCTAAATAATCTTTTTGTGTAAATTTAATGCTTTCCAGGTATATATATTCAGTAAGAAGGTTAGTCCAGATGTTAATATATAGAGAGTTTTTTAATTTCTAATTGAGAAGTTTTACTGTCTAGGTGATAGTTAGAGAATCAAGAAATGGCTCTTTGAATTTATCTGGAAAATTGTCCAATTTCAGTGTGATTACCAATTATCAGAGAGCTGGTGAAACAGGGACTGTGCGACCCAAAATAGTAGAAAGTTTTTCAGTTACTGATATCCAGAAGGTCCATATGGCATGAAAATAATTGTCAATACTATTTAAAGTGAATTCATGGTAGGAGACAGGACAAAAATTGTATCCATGTCATAGTTACAAGGAAGAAACCACAGCAAACCAAAAGAACACAAAAATATTCCCGACATGTCAAAAAACATGTTGACAATCACAGAGACTTTGGAAAAATTATCTGTGGTTCATTGAGACAAAAGTGGAATTTTTTGTGAGTGTGGTATAAAATGAACATCTTTTAATAAAAAGAACATATTGTTCAAACATGATGTAAGCTATATGATCTGGGGTTGCATTAGAATTCAGATGTCAAGCTATAATTGAACCGTAAATTCTATTGTGTGCTGTAACAGATTTAAAAAACCATAGAAATATCACAAGCTCACAAGGACTGTGTGACCGCCTGAGCAAAAGAATGCTCAGGTGGCACCACCAAGTCAGCCTCTGCATTAATGGCTTAAAACATTATTTAGGAAGCTTGTGAGTTTAAACTCATCTTTGTGGCTGAACTAAAACAATTGTGCAATGAAGGATAGGCCAAATAAATATTGCCGGCTAATGCAAAGGCTTGAGGTAGTTATTACTGCCAAGAGTTATGAAACCATAGATTAAGGGCAAGCGCATTTTTTAATTCAAATTTGTTTGATAATTTGAAATATTTGTGTGTAAGAGAAACAGAAAACCCCTCCAAGTAATCTGTGAGGGCTGAAATATTTGTATTTAGATATCACTTCTGGTCACCATTCGCAGTATCACAAAGAAAGAAGAGTCCAGTGTTTGAACCAAAATGCTAACCTGTCCCCTCATTCCACATGTCTTTACTCAGTCTTAATAGTAGTTTAAATTTTCATTTGTCACCCATCTGTTTGTTACCAACACTCTGGTTAACAAGTAGGAACATTTATAGTTGGAAAGAAATTTGATGAAAAAAAAAAGCAAAACAATTTAAACGTTTCCACAACAATCGAGATTCTGTCTCATAATGTGATTTTTTATGTGAAAGGAGTTGAAGAGAAAATCACATTTACCTGCTACATATAAATAAAGTGGACAAGTCAGACATGTCAGGACAATTATTGCCATGCAACTTGCTAATAAGACATAAAAAGTAACAGGTGAGTATATTTAGTAAAGTCTGAAGTACTGAAAGGTGTAAACAGCTGGAAACAATGACTTTCATATTCTCCATTGTTAGTTTAAAAATTGAAATGAACAATATTTTTGACTGGGGGTGAGACTATGAATCTTTACATCAAAGTTTCTATAAATATAAATACTTCCAAATCTTTTGGGAATATAAAAATGTCTTAGTAATTTTCTAAAGGAAGAATATAAATTTAGAAGCACAAACCAAAGTTACACATTTTATAAGGGTACATAAATTAGTGACAAAATTGACACTTTTCATTAGTGCAACCCCATGCATCACGAGAGACGCCCAACAGTGTAAAACATGTGACAACAAAGTGAATTAATGCTGCATTTCATTTGAACTCAGATGGGTCTGACTTCTGACTCTTTCAATCAATTTCCAGAGTATCCAAATTTGGGATTTGACTTGAAAAGACTAAAGCTTTACTTAAATCCTAATCCATCATGACTGCCTCACACATAGCTCCGGCAGTAAACCATTTATTTGCACTTCTGGCACTAATCTCATTAAATCACTTTCATAAACTATATTGAAGTGATTTCTATATATAAATTATATATAGAATATATATAGAATTCTGTCACTTGGCTAAATGTGGCTAAATGTTTCTATGGAATAAGCACATGTCAGTTAATCTGGGTAACAGCAATTACATTTTCTTTTATTCCCCCTCAACTTGCAACATGTTGGGAGTGACATCGTTCCGCAGTGAAGATAAATGAAAAGCAGTAACGAAGGTGAAATAGGGTAAAATAGGGCAGACAACAGGGTAAGATATGAGGAGCAGTCAGTTTCTAAAAGCAATAGTTACTTGTTGCAGATATTCACCAAGTAACACTGAGAAAGACCATTAGGACAGATTCTCTGAGAGGCTAAGAACAAAAAAGTGCCTGGTTATATAGCATTTTTCTGTAGAAATACAGGTTCCACAGAAGAAAACAGAAGGATTGTAGGGAGGGGAAAGTTATAGTGTGTACCCTGTGATGGTCCAACTGCTTCAGCCAGGGAATCCAGCTGCTGCTCTTCTTCAGCAGTCTTGGAAAGGACCCAGGCAGGGTCCACAAGATCCTCAGAGCCAGGAACTACATTTGTAGAATCAGTAATTTCTGCCACAGGCTCTAGCAGCACCACCTCTTCTTCAGGCTCTGGCGCAGCCTCTGCAGTGTCCGGTTCTGAGAGAGTTGCTTCTGCCACAGGCTCAGTAACTGCTTTTGCTATGGGCTGCAGGGATGCTTGAAGGTCTGCAGTTAGAGTTTCAGGGACCCCATCTGACACGGTTCTCACTTCCGTTGCAAGTTTTGGAGATGGATCTGTGGGAGCCACTTCCACCACAGGCTCCAGGGACACGTCCTCAGGGACTGCTTCTGTCAAAGGCTCCAGGGACACCTCCACATGATCCCCTTCCACCACAGACTTTAGTGACCATTCTGCAGGAGGGGTTTCTTCCACAGGCTCCATGGATCTCTTATTTGACACAGCTTCATGAACTACGTTCAGGGCCCCATCTACCAGCACAACCTCCACAAATGGATCAGGAGCCAGTTCCACAGAGGCAGGAGCAGGATGCATAGGGACTTGTGGCACATCTACTGCAGGCTTATCAGCCACTTTGGAGGCCTCTAAAATTAGAGCGTCTTCTCCTGGAAAGTCTTCAGGAACTTCAACAACAGATTCAGCAGTTGTTATTTTGGAGGGTACACTTTTAACAAAGGATGTTGTCACTGGTTGAGTCGTTATGTCATAAGTGGTTGCAATAGTTTCAGCTGAAGCATCAGGGGACGTGTGCTTTGTTGCTACAGAAGCTATGGCTTCCAGTGCAGCTTCATTTACTGGAGAGGCAGTTGGAGAAACTTCTTTCTTAGGGAAGTTACATGGCTTGTGTTGAACAAGTTTTTCTATGTCGAAGTATGTTTTAGGCTTGCTTTTGTCTAGAATGAGGGACGTTGACCAAACAAAATGCATTATTTTTATGTTCAATCAGAAATTGCATATGATTAGTCATCAAAATGTCTAATACAAGTATGGGATGTAAAAAATATTATACTACCATATGGAAAAGTGAAAGGTTTCTAGAAAACAGCCCTTTTAGTCTTTTAGGCTGTATGAATGAGTGCATTGGTCAACATAGTGAACTATTTTGAAGTCAAAAAGACAAATTTTCAGTGGAAACAGATAAATAAAAAACAAATAAAATGAACTGTGGCACAATGATCACTGACATAATAATAATAACACTTATAATAATAACAACAATAATAATAATAATAATAGGTGGTATCATTATTATTATTATTATCATCATCATCATCACCATGACTAAAAAAAATTCAAAGACTTTTCCAGGATTCATCAAGCCAGTACCACAACCTGCTGAGTTGGAGGTTTCACAAACAGTGTGGGGCAAGTTAGTTTTAAAAAGGAATCAATAATAGTTACTTTTTCAAAAATATAACTGTTATGTAGGTAACAGTTCAAAGCAACTAATTAGGAACTAATTATTGCAGTGAAAACTCTGTGCTTTAAAGCAAGTGAGGCCAACCTGCTATCTGTCTTATGATACAGATTCATCTCAATTAGGTTAAAGTGGTCAGAACTTTCTGTGACAGACTGGCGACCTGTCCAGGCTGACCTCCTCTCCTCTGGAATGCCTTTATTTGGAGATAGACACCAGCAACTCCCGACCCCAATAGGGAAAAGGATGAACAGAAAATGGATGGATGGATGGATGGTCAGAACTTTCAAGTAAACAGTGGCTGAGGAGATACGGCTTTAATGATGTCAGTAGATGACCACATTGTATTGTTGGGCATTCAACCTGGATGTCTCATGCTAAGTCTGGTTCAATTTGACCTTTGCATATGAAAGTTATAGTGTTTTGTTTGCTTTAGTGAGCATGCCAAGTTTGCCATTTTGTCCCCGCCCCATAAAGAGTTCAATATGAAGACCAAGCAGTCATACGGGACTTGGATTTGGCTGAAAATAAGAAAAATCTCGGTTAACATGGGACAGTTGGCAAACTTGCCTGTGAGTGTTGGGGGGAGAGCTTTCAGTAAGCTTACTTTATTTGAAATATAAAGTACACAACTCACACACAACAGGGCCACTTAAAATGATCAGTTTCTCAGATTTTACTTTGATTTTACTTTTCATAGGTTGTGAAGAGAAGTGGAGTTTTGATGACTATACTGAGACCTTCAGGACAACTGAGGATGAAGAATCTGCATCTACACATCCCAGCATCCCAGATGAAGCTCTTCTTCTCTCCAGGGAATGAGGAGGCAGACCTGCAGCAGGGTGTTGGACTCCCAGCATGTGAAAGGTCTGACCTCGAGGACGGGGTGTCAAGAAAATCCAAGATCATCCCACTTCCCCATGCTGGAGATTTTAGTTAACAGTAACAATAAATAAAGTTACCTTTAAAATAAGTCACACAAATCACATCTAGACCCAACAGTAGACCCAGACTGCAATAAAATAAACCTGGTTGTGTGTGTTGTTTTATAAAGCTTGCAGTTGTATAAAAATAGCTGAGAATATTTCAAATTTCACAGCATGAAAGTTTTAAAGGATGAAATCTAAACATTTTGAGTGATTTGATAAGATTTAAAGTAAAGTACTTATGTTAATATTGGTTTATTTATAATAATACTTACACTTGTGGGAACACTTACAAGTAAAACAAGTAACTAACTTTGGTATCAAATAATTACAGCAATAGATTATTCTTGGTTTCTTTTCACAACATGTGTAATAACTCACATTATGATTATAATAAGAGTAATAAGTGATGGTGTCATAAAATTATAAATAAATGCTAAATCAGAGAAACTAAAAGGTTTATGAATGTGATTTTGACATTGAACTTGAAATGGTGTAAAACATGTAACTGCTATTAAACATCACTGATGATGTGTTGGAGGTGGATAGTAGGTGAAAGGTGAAAGGTTAGGGGTAACATGGGGACTAATGGAAGAGCAGAGATGATCAACGACTTATTAGGACATAGATTGTTGAACAATAAATGTTTCAAAGAAAAGACATGGGAGGAATGTTGAGCAACCTTGAGACATTAGCACAGACATGAGGACATAATGTCTCTAAGACAGTGATGGACATGAGATCATCTGTCCAAGCAGTCAGCCAATGAAACAAGCACAGCAACACTGTTAGCCAATGAAAATGCACCGAAATGGTGGATAAACCCTATATAAGGGGAGAGCAAAAGAAGAATCTTTGGTTGGATCCTCCAGGCAGCTTCGAGCCAAAACCGAGACGGACAAAGAACTCTGCAGCTGAAGAAGAGCCGGGACCACAGAGCCGAAGACTGTCTGCGCATGGGGACCAATCCATCAGCCCCGCAACATGTGGCTTCAAATCGCACTTCTCTGATCGGCTGGGTTCAGACCCCAAAGACAAAGATGAAGATCAAGGAAAAGACGAAGACCAAGGAAAAGATGAAGATCAACTTGCTAAACCCAGTGAATGGTGCACTGAGCCAATCCACCGTGTTTTTGTATTAAAAGATATGAAGTTGACAGGAAATGTAAAATATTACTGGAATGTTAATACATTGCCAGAGAGCTATTTAAGGTCACAATTATAGAGTCTTAAAAACAATAAATAAAAAATTTCAGTTAAGATGAATATCAATACTTGCACTTCTGTTTAATTCACATTATGTCAGCAGCTCCAGATGGCCCCTCAAGTCGTGAGGGGCCCCTGTAAATGCAAATATTTGAACACAGATCACATTTATATAAATGTTGTAGAAGCCTAAATTCAGATTTAGTTCATTCAGATCTTTAGAATAAATTATTCTTATATCCTTATGAGAATTTGTTTGTTAGAATGAAATTGATTACTAGTTAAATCTCTAATGCATACAAATTTGTAATATTAAACTGTACTAAGAACTTCAAAGAAATTGTCATAGATTTGAAAAGTCTCAGTGTTGTAGTTTTGGAATTAGAGCAATTCTAGTGTAACCGAGTTAGAAAAAAAGGACAAAAATCGTCCTTTATTGAAGTTTCAGAAATCAGAAAAAAAATTCACATATCGTAAACATGGTTCTAAATATTCTGCAATAAGAGCAAAAATAATCCAATCCAAGTTTGAAGTGAATAGGTGTCGGGGGGTTTTTTAACTAGAATTGATTAAAGATGCGTAAGGTAGTGAATATTTAGTAAATCGCCTTTTAGCCATTTCCCGAATTGGAATTGGAAACTGACTTCAGCTTTGTGTTATTGACCGCTTGTCCATCTGATCCTGGGATCTGGAACTGTTACGCCTCTAAAAAGGGGAGTAATGAAAACACGGACACAAAGTTACTCTTTTCATATCCGGTGTTATAATGGAGCAGAACCGTTACGTTCCCCTGCATTCCAACAGACAAAACAATCGAGACTCGAACGACCAACAAACTCTCAAAACCTACGATTCAAAAGGTTAAACTTTTCAAGAACCACAAACAAACATAGGCGGAAAAGCAACAGAGAAAAGTAACATTAATGGAAAAATACATTTCTTTTAACTTCTTTAAACTTAGGCTATCTTTTACCGTATCTGTACCGTTAAAATGTACAGAAACTTGAACTTCAAGTTCAAGTTTCTGAACTTGAAAGACCAGAATAATGGATCACAGATCATTAGATCTTGTTTTCCTTTTTCGTTGTTTAAAATAGTTTTATAACCACTACACACTCCCCTTCAACAGAAATGTCGTCCTCGACATTCAGTAAGGAAAGGAGTAAGATGACAACCATAATCCATAAAACCATGGCGAGATTACTCGGTCCATACACGGGCACTTCACCTAATCAAAGCCTTTAAGTGCTAATATCAAATCTAGAAAAGGTGGATCAGCAATACACAAACATAGGATCATAGGTGGACATCTGAACTGGCCCTGGCCACATAGGCCTTGCTTGAAAGGGTCCATAATAGTGCACCGGGTCAAGGCAATATGTGGACCTTGGTGGAAGTCCAAAACTAGAACAAGAAGGATGACCAAATTCATCACAGGTGAATCGCTGTGGTGGTGGTCGTCGTTCTCTCTGAGGCCTATCTTGTACTTGCTCATCTCCACTGTGGTTCACACATGCAGGAGGTGACATGGATGGTAATAGAGGGCTGGCTCCACCATTTTCCAGGTGTTCAGGCGCTCCATCTTGCTCCACTAGCAGGTCAGGCATTGCTTGATCTTCCTCCAGGTTTAACACCGACTCTTGTTCCTCTTCTGGCCTCGTGCCTGCCCTTACTGCTGTGGGCTCAGGGCTTGCCGTCACATTGGTGTGCTCCTCAGCAGTGGGACCTGTTCGGTTGTGTGGTTCAGGGCATGGGTAATAAAACCATTCATCCTCTGAATCCTCATCTCTGATGTCTTTTTGTTGACTGTCAAGTTCACTGTCATGTGTCTGTTTTGAACCTTTTCTCCGTGATCTGGCAACTTTTAGGGGAACTTCCAGAGGTAGGTGGTCACAAGGAAGTAAGAGGTTGAGGTGTAGTATCCTACTATCTCTCCCCTTTCCTTGTTCAGGTACCACCTCATATACAGGAGCATCCTTGTTTACTCGCCGCACAACCTTGTGGATGATGTCCTCCCAATGGTTGTGGAGTTTACCAGTCCCACCTCTTGGGGTCAAATTCCTAACCAGGACACGGTCTCTGGGTTCCAACTCTGACCTCTTTACTTTGCAATCGTGGTTTCTTTTGCTTCTGTCAGCTGATGTTCTTGCATTGTTCCTTGTTATCTCATAAGCTTGTTGCATTCCTTCTCGCCATTTTCGCATGTACTCTGTGATCAGGTGTACCTGTTTCTGGTGTCAAGCGGAAGAGTACATCAATCGGCAGTCTTGGAGTCCTTCCAAACAGAAGAAAGAAGGGGGAAAAGCCAGTGACTTCACATTTTGTGCAGTTGTATGCAAAAACCAATCTGTTTAGTGAGTCTTTCCAGTTGGATTTCTCTTTCTCTGTGAGGGTCCTCAGCATTTGTATGAGCGTACGGTTAAACCTTTCAACTTGACCATTCCCTTCAGGATGGTATGGTGTTGTCTGCAAGCCCAAAACTCCAGAGGTTCTTTTTAGCTGTGACATGAGCTGGTTTTCGAATTCACCACCTTGATCGTGATGAATACGTAGGGGAAATCCAAATTTTAATGCATAATCATTAAAAAGTTTCTCAGCCACAGTTTTTGCTGACTTAGATGTTGTGGCATAAGCCTGGGCGAATCTTGAGAAATGATCAATTATGACCAATATGTACTCGTATCCGCCAGCTGACTTGTCAACATGCAAGAAATCGAGAGAAACCAATTCAAAAGGCTGGGTTGTAACAATATTAGTGAGAGGTGCTCTAGTCTCTCGGCTTGGTTTCTTCTGTTTTATACATGTGCAGCTCTGAGCCACGTAGTGTTGAATGTCATGTTGCATGTATGGCCAGAGGAAACGTTCTCTCACCAATGAAGTGGTTCGATCAACCCCCTGATGTCCCATGCCATCATGTAGTTCCTTCATAACGGTTGCTTTGTACTTTTCAGGCAAAACAAGTTGTATTCGTTTGGCTACCTTGCGACGCAGGATGTTGTCATCATCCAAGGTCAGTTTTTCCCATTCGTGTAGTAGTCTTTTACTCTCTGAGCTGAGTGATCTTAGCTGGTTTCTGTCAGGTTTTTTATTTAACTGACGATATTCAATCACTGGGCCAATATTTTTATCTTCTCTCTGAGCTTGACAAATCTCTTCCAATGAAAGAAGTGTTTGGTGTGAAGTGCCGATTTCTTTGCATTGAGCAGAGAGTGCCATGGCCCACACTGCATGGGAACTTGGGTCCTCAACTGACTGTACAACTGCTTGAACTGAACGGGATGGCAGTGTTCCATCATGATGTGGATATTAACATCATGATGTTAATATCCGCTGGCAGCCTTGACAGACAGTCTGCATCGATGTTTTCTTTTCCTGGTCGGTATCGAATGGTAAGGTGAAAATCCGCTAATTCAGCCACCCACCGACACCTGGTTGCATTCAGCTTTGCTGTAGACAAGACATAAGTGAGCGGATTATTGTCTGTATATACAGTGCATGACGAGCCAATCAAATAGTCTCTGAATTTCTCACAGACGGCCCACTTTAAGGCAAGAAATTCCAATTTTCCAGAGTGGACACGGTAGTTTTTGTCAGATTTGGTATTGTCCGCGAGGCATATGCTATTACACGCATCTTTCCTTCCTGTTCCTGATACAAAACTGCCCCCAGGCCCAGATTGGAAGCATCTGTGTGTAGTACAAAGGGTTTACTAAAATCAGGAAAGGCGAGGATTGGTGGTTCCACCAGGTGGTCTAACAGTTCCTCAAGCAAGTGCTGATGTTTTTCTATCCAAACATGTGTCCCAGTTTTTCTTTTATTCTGTCTCTGCCTTGTAACACGTTTGTCACTTTGATTTGAATCTGCGGGAGCTCTCATGAGATCATAAAGACGGGCAGCTATTTGAGAAAAATCTCAAATACACTGACGGTAATTACTCAGGAGGCCCATAATGGCTCTTAGTTCTCCCACAGTAGCTGGCCGTTTGTCTTTCAGGGCCCTGACAGCAATGGTATCAGCAGGGTCGATTTTACTGCCCTCTGATGAAACAACGCGCCCAAGATAGCGAACCTCATGCCGAAACATTTCACATTTGGCTGGCTTCAATTTGATGCCATACATTCTCAATCGTCTAAGAACAGTTCTGACATGTTCAACATGGCTTTTGAATGACTTACTGAAAACAAGGATGTCATCAAGGTATGGAATGCAAATATCATCCCTGAGTCCCTCGAGACATTCTTCCATGCACCGCTGGAAAGCAGCTGGTGCGTTCATTAAACCAAATGGTATTCGAATCCATTCATATAAACCCCAAACGGTCACAAAGGCAGTGAGGGGCTGACTGTGTTCCGCCATAAACCCCTGATGGTAAGCTTTACCTTGATCTAACAGCGAAAACCATGAGTTGCCTCCCAGGCCATCCATCATGTCCTGTACCCTGGGAATGGGCTTGCCGGTCTGGTACAGTCTTATGGTTCAACTCACGGTAATCGATACAAAGGCGTAAGCTCCCATCTTTTTTTCGAACACATACCACTGGAGAAGAATAGGGGGAATTCGATTTGCGCACCCAACCTTGTGTGATCAGATCATGTAGATAGCTCTTCATTTCTTGATATAATGGTTTTGGAACTGAGAGGTAAGTTTTAGCCACAGGTTCTGTGTCTTTCAGTGAGATGGACAGTCGCAGGTTCTCGATGCATCCAACATCCTCATCCAAACAGGAAAAGGAACCTGACTCCTCTCTTAACATCTGTTTAACTAGATCTCTTTCAGGGGGACTGAGATGATCCAAATCAACTGGGGGATCCCAGTCACAATCAGAGGTTTGTCGTTTCCTCATCTCCACATTAGCTACTGTTAATGGGGACATGGAGCAGGACTGTTCAAAGTTTGTCATCGGGTAAACTGCTTGGACTGGCTGTGTTGTCCCAATAACAGTCCTTCCAGAGAGTGTTATGTCATAGGTTCGAAAATCAGAGTGGTCTCCTGTAGAGGGGTTATCATAACACGGCACTCTACTTTTACTGATGTATGTTTTGGGACATGTACTTGTCCTCTGGTGGTCTTGACATCATACTCCAAATATTGCTGTTCAGCAGCAACTCTAGCCACAAACACGTCAGCATCATCCATTTCAAAGTCGGCAAAAGCTGCTTGGACAGCTTTGATTAACTGCTGTTTATTGGTGTCTTTGCTTTGCTGCCGCTCAGTATCCACTATCAGGCCAATGACATTTGAACCAATAATAGGGCGAGCAAGACTATTGCCTTTAATTACTAGTGAAGGGACAACAACTTCTGTTGTTGGGACTCCATCTGCAGCTAGTCTGAATGTGACTTCTGTCCATCTCAAGTACGGCATGTTTTGGCCATTGGCTGCAATGAGATTCAAAGTATCACTGTTTTCAATGATCTCAGAAATGTCTTTCATGTGGCAGGTGTTCCGCTTTCCATTCTTCACTCACTACAGTCACTTGTGAGCCAGAGTCCCACAATGCTCTAATTTGCTGACCTTGGATATAGCAGTCAACCAGATATTTTTTTCCAGCAAATTTTTTTCCAGCAAATTTAACTTGCTTTTCCTTTCGTGGTGTGGCTCGGACAGTACTACAGGAAGTTGCTGAGCATTGATTTTTATGTTCAGCCCAGTGTTCATGTTGACATCCCTCAGAGCAGTATAACACACTCTTACAAGATGAACATTGTCTCAGTCTCACCTTTAACCCGCTTGCACCACAGTGTGCACAGTGTTGGGGCACTGCTGAGGACGCGGTCACTCCCTGCCCCTCTGGGGTAACCCTTGGTCGTTTAAAGCACTCCCTCTGAATTGGCCTGATCTCCTCATTCTGCAGCCAGCTGAGAAGTGTTCACTGCTGCCACACCTGAAGCAGTGAATGCAACCCTCCAGGTTTTCCTGCTGGCAGGCGTAGCACCTCCTCCTAGGCCATGGTGAAGTGGTGGAGAGGGGGCGTTGATTTCTATATCTCTGATTGGGTGGGATATGATCATGTTGTCCTTGGGGTGGTGGTAAATAATGGTGATGTGTTGAATGGGGTTGCAAGTAGCTGTATTGCACTGGAGTAGCTTGATGGTAACCATGATGCACTGCAGGCTGGTGTGTCTGTGATTAGTTGTGGTAAACTGATGCTGATTGAGCTGGTGTGCAATCTGGTCCTGATACCGGGTTTGGGTGCTGCCTCTGCAGATAAGAGGACTGCTGCATAGACTCTTTAATAGAAAACACTTCAGCTTTCAGATCTTCAAGCAGAGTCATGTTTGCTTTCATCTCCTGCAGTTCTGAGAGAATATCTGTTTGGCTCTTGCTGTGACTCGACTGACTTATTTTGTCCTTCTTCTCAGTGGTGGTGTGGTCAGACTGAGCAGAGTGAACAGTCACCGATCGCTGTGGTGCATGCATTTTTTTCTTGTCCTGCCTCTCACTTTCATAGGCACATGCAATATTTAATTTTTCGAATAAAAGTTAATCAGAAACATCAGCTTGTTCTAGAGATGGCTGAAGGTCACGTTTTATGTTATCGTTCAACAAACCAGTCATAACTGCATGGAGAAACATGTTCTGCACTAGTACTGGATCATAACGTAAGCCTGACTCTGACTCTTGAGATGCAAACAGAATTTTCTGTCGTAGATCTAGCGTGCGGATGAGAAAACTCTGAGGGGTCTCCTTAACGGTCTGATGACAGCTGATTATATAATTCTGTTGCACTTTTTTCCTGATAATGGCAGCGCAGTATTCTTCTCAGAGTGGGGAGTGTAAGGTTGTTTTTTCCCTCTAGGTAGCTCGGTAATTGCATCTCTGGGACAATGGCCCTTATGACAGCATCAACGATCTCAGTCTCTGGAATGCCTTGCTCAATTTGTCGTGCGAGACTGGAAAACGTGAGGTGATCCTTTTGTCCTGGGTCTCCAATTTGTCCAGATATTTTGAATTCTTTGTGCCATACAGCAGGGGTCTGATGTAGGACTGAAGCTGGAATTCCAAGGCTGGACATGGCAGTCGGAACTTTATGTACATCCTCCTCGTGAGCATGTTTTATTTGGGATGGTACATGAGACTGAGAGGGTCTGGTTTCTGTTGATGTACTGCCCAGTGTCTCATCATTGTCATTCTGCTGTTCGTGTCGTGCTACTTTAAGTTCCTTTACTTGGATAGCTGCAGCCTGAACTTGGAGGTCAGTTATCTTGTCTTTAAAGCAGAGAAACTCTGACATTCCCAAATCCTGTAACTTTTGGAACTCATCACTATGTAGATGATTACTAATCATTAAGATGAGCGATGTTTCATCATTTCATGTCCCAGTCTCTCTGAGACAAATTGGTTATTGAATTAGTATAGCAATGCCACCAAAAAAGTAGAACCTAACTACAGAAAAGGTAGATGACATTAAAAATTGACTTGGTGGAAGAGGTTAAAATATTGAGGTTACATAACACAGAAAAAGACCAAAGGATTGAGTCACTGGAAATCCATGTTGCTTAGCAGGAGCAATATGCCACACTAAATGACATAGTAACTGGATTAAAAATCAGACTACATTCTTAAGCACTATCAGTGACAATAATGGATAAAGATGGTGAATCTTTTGAGCTACACATAACAACTTTTCCGAACGCAAAAGGAATTACACTGGATTGACACAAAATTGAAGCCTGTCAAACGCTGCCACAAAGAAGCAAGATGGACAAATCAGCTATAATAATGTGATTTGTGAGTAGAAAACTGTTGGGTACCAGGTTGGGGAAGGTTTTGTTTTCATTTTCAGCATCACCAACTATCCAGGAGAGGGCACCAGTGATTCATGCTTTGACAGGAGGGTGTGCTGACGGGCTTAACAGGAAGCACCTGAGGATCATTACCATCTCCCAGGAGGAGGATATAAGCAGCGGGTTGCCAGCACTTCTCTGCCAGAGTGTTGCCTACAGTGGTACATCAGGTCCCTGTGTTTCTTTCTGAGAAGTGTTTTTTGATCTCTTCGTGTTCCTTCTTAATCAGTTTTCTTGCTGCTTTTCCCAGGACACCTACGAGACTCCGGAGAAGGTTTCTCAAGTTTTCTGGCCTAGGACTGTCTTTTGGAAGATCTCTCTCTAGTAGGGAGCCCCGCTCTGCCCCACTGTCCTCGGAGCCTCCTACTTGGTCGACCTGTCCGCCCTCCAAAACCAGCACCCTTCCTACGCCCCCTTTGTGATACCCTTACCTGGAACCCACTCCCCTCTGCCGATCCAAAGCCTCAGACTCCAAGTAAGCACCAAACCATTCTCCAGAGTTTGTTGTTTTCCGTCTCCATTCAACTCACCACCTCTCTCTCTCGATTGCAGCCGTTCTGGATTTCCTGCTTCTTGTCACCCATTCTTTGCCTTGCAATTACTTGTACATTTTGTAAATAAACTATTGCATTTACTCCTTCTCTCTGTGAGAGTTTCTGCATGTGGGTTCAACTCTTAAAACCCACCAAGACAAAAACAAGCTTAAACTATTGAAACAAGGTCAAAAGTTGAAAGGCACTTACTTGGACTTGAATGAACTGAAATCATGCTATTTGGGAATAGTAAGTCAAATCAATATACATACATATGGTGTCATAACTGAAAGAATAAGTGAATATAGATTTCTTGGGGTTATTGTTGATAAAATAACATGAAACCTCAAATTATATATACACACAAAGTAAACTGTCTACAAGTCTGATTACTTTAAATAAAGCCTAACATGTCCTGGAGGAAACAGCGCTCCATATTCTTTTTTTTAATATATACATTTCTTTTTCCAAGGTTTTTGTGGGCTCTAGTGGTCCTTATACGAAAGTAGGCTGACAGGAAAGAGGGCAAGGAGAGAGGGGGAGAGATGTGGCAAATGTTGCTGGGTCCAGGAGTCAAACCCACAAGGGCTCCAAATGTGGGCTGGGCTAAACCCCTACGCCACCACAGCACGCCCCAGCGCTCCATATTCTTCAGAGTTCCCTAGTCTTGCCTACAGTGGCCCTGATGTGCAAACCACTTCAGCAAATTGAAAGCACAATTGCAAATTACAAAAGCGCTACAATATGTACTAAGTGCTATGTAGCATATTTGTGAATAACTAAATTGTTATTCAATATAAAATAGCTTTTACCAAGAAAACAGGCTAGGTTTTTTTTCCTTTCTCAGAAGAATAGATACGACTCAATCAAGGAGCAGGTAGGCTAGAGTTTTGCAGCTGCGAGTATTTTGTATTTGCAATGTGAATATCATATTTACATATTTACAACCACACATTGGGATATGCAACATAGCCATGGATGAAAGAAAGAAAAAACATTGAAAAATAAAAAAAAAGAAAAATACAAGGGAAAGAACAACGACAAAAAAAATTAATTAATCCTTCCCAAAGTCAAAGTTCATCTCACAACCCCCCTTAGTCCATCCACCCCGAATGGGGATTATTCAGGCTCACCAACAAGGCGAGAATCCGGCGCTTGGTTCATGTCTTGGGTAAATCAAAGTCCAATCAAAGAAGGAGCAGAGTCCTTTGTAGTGTTCTCCTACCGGCTGGGGAGGAGAAGTAAACAGTCCTTAATCACCAACAGGTGAATTCTTTCCTTGGCTCGAGGCCTGGTCTTTTAGCTCACCATCCACCTGGCCAGTTCCGCAGTTTTGTGTCATATTACCGGATCTTTTTTTATCTCCCTTTCCGACTCACAGTAACGGGCTCCTGCCAGCTCTGCTCCTTCCGACGCGATGTAACCTTCACGCCTTTCGCTCCAGCTAATATACCTCGCCGGTAAACTGCGACGGTACATGTGACCCCACTACTCAGCCGCGATTGGCTAAATAATAATCTCGCGAGAATCACTCATAAGGTTATTAAAACATCGCAAGATTTAAGGCTAAAAGGCAAAAGTAGCAAATCAGAGGAGGAAATGAAGATTAAAATTACACTCGGGTTACAGCTACAACGTGAACAAAACTGAAGAAGTATGTCCCAGTGGGACTAAAGCTCGTTTTACTTTTGAACAAGAAGATGAGTCTTTAGTGAATGCACACTGACACTTCATATGCATGTACTGACTCAAAATGCTCTCGAACAGTAGTAGTAAGGTTTGGATCACCGAGAACATTCATGTTTTTAAAAAACACATTAAAGCCAGAATAGCTTCTGGTTCAAAAGTAAAAACGAGCTGCAGTCCAATCAGTGATTTCTTAGGTTTCCCACTGGGACAGACCTCTTCTGTTTTGTATATGTTGTAGCGTTTTCATTAATGTTGTAGTACTTTTGTAATTTGTAATTGTGCTTTCAATTTGCTGAAGTGGTTTGCACCTCAACATCATTTGAGAAAATGGTAATTAATATGAGAATTAACTTTTGTTGTTACTATTTCATGAAGTTGTCAAATATTACTGTTATAGTATATTAATTTAGTGATCATTTCTAACATTTTAAAAATTATGCTCGTGCAATTATGAAAGCACTGCACTAATTATAGATATGGATATGAAAAATAATAAGAAAAACGATAAAACCAAGTTAAGAGTAAGAGGGGTGCTCATTCCTTTGAACGTGTAAATATACTTTACTACTGTTCTTTTACTTTGTTTGCTTTTGTTTTAAATGTATTTGGTTAGTAAATAACTTTGTTTATTCTTTTATTACAGTACATTCAATAAAGCCAAACTAAACCAATTCCAGAAGTTCAAGCACTATGTTTTATGCTGTTTATATTGATTAATTCAAAGAAATCATAGTTGAAATATCAACGTACACAATTTGCTGTTCCGTTTTTGTTATATATGTTATTAGTGTTGCACAAAGCAAGGCAGCTGCTGCCTGGTGAGATGCTAAAGATGTGCTAATGCTACCTCTCACTCTCAGCAATGTTTACAATGTCAAAAACAGTTCTCACAGTTTTGTGTTGCATGAAAATATAATGTTATCTGTCTTTAATAACTTTAAAAAACTGTGAGTTTGGTTAAAATCAAATTGTTACCTATAAAGGTTGTCTGTTTGTTTCCCCTCCTAAATGTGTTTGTTGGGCTGCAGGGATCTGACCCCTGATCAGCGGGTCCTACTCTGTTTTATAGATATGTGATGTAGTTTTCTATCTTTTAATTTAATTACTTTATTACATTCTTTATGCATTCTTTCACATAAAGTAAGAATTTTGAGTTTGTATTATAATTTTTATTTATATTAGTTTGCATTATGTATTCACATATTTCTTTGACGTTGATTTGTAAATGATTTTATTTTTCTTTATTCCATTTATTGTTAATATAAAAAGGCCAGAAGCTGCGTAACTGTTTCCTAAAACTTACCTTTCCTAGGATCTGACACTGAAGCAGATCCTGATTCCTGATCCTGTTTTACAAATGTTACACTGACAGAACAATGTGAGACAGAATCTGTAAAGAAAAATTAATGAATTAATTCATTCATTAATTCATTAATCAAGCTCCTCTGCCACTTCCTACTGCCATCTCCAGAAATACCCAGAACAGGTCAGAAATAATCCATTAGAGCCAATTACTTTAATAATCTTTATCTTTTATGAGAAACAATTTAAACACAGGATGTTTCAGGGCTTCCAATGACCTGGTAACTTTCAATAACATGGAGATAAAGATAGTAGAAGGTGAAAAGCTATTTGCATGTAGCAGGATAACAAAAGGTGTTCAACAAAAGTATGCAGTCATTTGTCACTTGGAGCCTGAGTTAAAGACAAGTTAACTAAACCTCCCTGAGCTTTTGGGCCACATATCTTGTGGGGTCACCAGGTTCAAGGTTTTCAAAATAACCTCGAACCTGACCACACTCCAAAGACCTGGGGTTTCAGTTCCCACTCTTTAGTTTTTTGGGGGTTTTTATCTGCTCCAACATTAGGATATCTATACCACTCAATGGAAATGATTAGATCAACGATTTTTGTGCCACAGTTCAAATTTCATTTAAAAGATTAGAAAAGTAAAACATAAACTAACAGCAGAACTTGTTTTCTAAAACTTACCTTTCCCAGTCTTTTCTGATGAATTTTTGGATCCTGATGATTTTGTGCTGAAAGGCAAAGCTGTCGGTGCTCTGCTCGGTATATTCCAACTCTGAGTCTTCAAGCACTGGCAGCACAACACAAAAACAAGAGAAATGGAACAGAGTTTACTGTAACTGCAACTGGTTACAAAACTGCAGGAATGCTTTTCTACACACTTCCACTTGTTTATTAAGGCAAAGCAACATTAGTTATGGTTTTGATTATGGAATAATAACATGATATAAAGCTCAAAAAGTTCCGTTTACAAAATACCATCCCATAACAGAGAAAAGACATGAAAACCTCAGCCTGAGTGTAATTAACCTACAGTTGAGGTCAAAATTAGTAGACCTTCTATGAAATTTTTCTTTTGTATCGAAAAATAAAATGAAATTAGTGATTCTTCAATTCAGCTTCATCTAAAAATAAAAACATCCTAGTTTTTATTTTAGATGATTGGTTTTCTTTGCATACAGAAACTAAATTCTTTCACAAAAACCAAAAACTACCAGGGTCAAAATTATTAGTTCCTTATTAACTATCAATTGTGTTCCGTTTTGGTTGGATAACAACCAAAACAACCAACACCAGGACGACTTATATGACATGACCTATGACTTATGCAGGAATAGCTTTCATTTCACTGGGTTAAGTTCAAGAACTTGTTTTTAGAAGACTATTTTGATATATAGCATGCCACTGGCAAACAGATCTGGGTCCATACTGCTGTGGCTGTGCTGAGTGCAACATAGTGCTGACGAGGCAGTAACCAGTCCTGCAGCCATGCTGACTAACAGCATGTCGTACCGGGGTGGGCAGTTCCAGGCCTCAGGGGCTGGTCTCCTGCAACTTTTAGATGCGTCTCTACTTCAACAAACCCAAATCAAATAATGAGGTCAGTAGCAGGACTCTGAAGAACTTAGGAGGTGATTCAGCTGTTGGATTGAAGTGTATTGGACCAGGGAGACATCTAAGAGTTGCAGGACACCGGGATTGCCCACCCCTGATCGATTGACTTTAACACTAAAATAAAAATAATTACTTATACGTATTGGGCTTTCTTTGGGCTGAAAGAAAATATTGACTAGCATGTTACATTTATAGTTTTCTTCTGCTTATTTTAAGGACTCCCAAGCCGTTCCTCAGCCAGCTGAAAACCCCTCCAGCATGTTTTAGGCATGGTTTAATTCAAAAGAGCTCAAGGTTCACAGATCACTCCACGACACAGCCTTGTTGGAAAATTGAATAAAAGCTGAACATTTCCAAAAATATTCATTTCTAACTAGACAAGCCAAGTCATTATTACTGTGACATTAATAAGCATTTAGATTGTTTTGAACAGTTCTAAACCGTGATCAGTAGGTGTAGGACAGCTCAGTTAGAGATGACCTTTGTTTTTTACAACTTAAGCTGCTTATAATGCTCTGCACAAACATCAATAGCTGTTGTTTTTATTTAAATAAAAAAATATTAATCAGTGAATAAATACAATAGACAAACACAATGAACAGAAATGTGCAGATAACTGATTTAATGAAGGAGAAGAAGATTTTTGTTTCTACTAAAGCAACTCAACTCTATTTTTCTTTTCTTATGCTTCTAAATTACAAATAGCTTTAAAATATAATTAATGGACACAGCACTTGCGGTAAAGAACAACAAAGGTATTTCACGCTGATTTTATACAGTGTTGTATTTTATGAAAATATGTAACCATTTTTTGGTTAAATATACAACCACAGAAAAAACCTTGTTAGTACTTTGCCACGTTTGAACAAATATCAGATAACAATATTTCTTTGAAATGAGACTCATAAAAACTGTAATACAAATTAAATAGCTTGTTCTAAGAAAAATATGAATATAGGTAGGACCAAATCATTGTTTTGCAAGTCACAGCTAAGGGTCAAGTCTTTACCCTCAAATCCTGAATTAAGTCCCAAGTCTAAAACTTGGAATTTGAAGTCCTTCAGTCTTTCAACAATGTTGAATTTACATATGTTAAATGTAAATACATAATGCATTTTTTTTTATCTGCATTTGTCTCAAACTTTGTGATGTTTTGTGATGAAACATGGAATTGGACTTGAGAAATATAAAAAAAAGTCATTCTGAAATTACACCTCTATTTTCTACAGTTAAACTTAACTGCAAGAATAGTCATCTTTTAAACTATAATGTAGCAGTCAGTAAAAAGTGCCAAATCAGCAGTAAATCTATTTTTTCTCACACTGAGAACATTTAATCTGTGATTAAGTAAATTTAACATCACTGAATCTGTGAAATAAACACTCAACTTTCAAGTTAGCATCTTCACACAAATGTATGTAGTATTGAGGTCAAAAATATATTTTCAAAATACAAGAGATTGTAATTTTTCTCAGAAATAAATTGTTGAAGCACTCGGGTTAGTTCAAACATCCACACGACAAAAAAAATCTTATCTTTATTGTATTTCATTCGGTATTTCAAAACACTAAATATTACTCTTAAATTACTCTGAAGTCATCAGAGTTCCAGAGAACCAATAGACCAGCAGTGATTTGAAGTACACTGATAAAAATATTCTGCTCTTCCTTAAAAATTAAGTTAAATTGATGAAATGCTTAGGGTGATTAATGTATGTAAAACAATGCTGATATGGGCAGAAAAAGCAAATTTGAGAATGACACTTAAGTTTCAGAATATTTACCATATTTACCATATATATACACGTATATACGTTTACCATGGAAACGTCTAAAGACCAAAGATCTTAAAACTTACCTAATTAAATCACATAATTTCACTTGTTTGCCATATAAAAACGTGGTTTCTTTTTGAGGACATTGGCTTATGTGTGACAGCAGGGACTGACCAGCAAGGTATTCCACAATGCATTGTGCCACCAGCAGCGACAACTAATTAAACCACTTTTTTATTTGTCACAAAAATTTGTTTTAAGATGTTTAAAGTAAAAACGCAGACTCCAGAGCTTTGTCTATGCAATCAGTTCCTCAAGAATGAAACTATTTTCAGAGCACTTATTACCTAGTTTTTAGACATTAAACTGCATCATAAGTGAGTTGTGTACTCATTTTTATGACCACCATGCTCTGACTGATGATGTGACCTTGCAAATAATTGCTTTACCAAAAAAAGTGAACAAACTATTACTGGTTTCCATGCCTGGTGACAACCAGGCCTTGTTCTGAGCTATTTGCTTTGTACAGTCTGGACTCTTGGTTGTTGAGAAAAGGCAGCTTCCTGGAACCACGGATTCTATTGAAGTTTTACATTTTACAGAATCACTAACATTTGTCCATGATGTATGTAATGCGCCAGTTCAATGTTATGAAGCTTACCAGAAATTTCCTGCACTATTAACAATCATGCTCCACCGCTAAGACAGAAGTGCCAATATTTGCTAACATGGTCAATATGGACTGAACGGCTTCATTCAACTCCTCAGCTGCCATTGCTACAACTAAAGTGAGAGTACGCTAAGACATAAAAGAAAATCAATGTCCTTGCTTACAACTTCTCCTTCTGTTCGCTGACTGGCCTGTTCGGAAGCCAATTCAGTGGGAGAAAGGCAAGCCTAGATGGAGCAGCAAACAGAGATTTGAATCGAGTGGAATCATCAGGAAGGCAATGGCCAGGCTTCCCCTTTGGCTATGTGACAATTTTCTACTCTGGTGCTGTTAATATTAATTTTTGTTTGTTCGTAGCATGTCACAATATTAAAGTTTAAACATGCTGTTTTTTGTTTTTAGAGAAAAACTACCCTAATGAAATATGTATTTACAAAGTATGTTACATTTTAACATATTAAACAAGACAAGTGTTGTTTTGTTGGAGCACCTCTGTCACTAAACTGTCAATATTTGATATTTTGAGGTATGAATATATCATTTACTTTGTAAAACAACAGTACACTAAGTTCCATTATAAGGACTGTTATTTTTTTATTCTTTGCCATTTTAACAAAAATAGTAAAAGATTATTAAGGCACCTAAAAAGGTATAGTTTACTAGCCTAAAGTATATAATAAGATGTAATTTAAAACATACTGACATTAATAATTTAAAGTAAGAGTTAAGTAAATTAAAAAAAAATCTATTTTGAGCATATATTTTAAAATATACACAAAATATCTTTAAAAAACATTTTAAAGATATTTTAAATATCTTCTAAATATAGACTTGAGCAAGGGTATATTTACACTTGGGAAAATACATATTTTGTTCACTTAAAGTATACTTGTATTTAATTACAATTATATTTAAGTATATTTAAAGTTAGAATGTCAAAATTGGTAAAAGTACACTTTTACTATGCTTCATATATATTTATAGGTAGTAAACTTAATACTTAGTATATTTGAAATATACTGATGTACATTTTTTTTCACTAGGGTACTCCTAAAGGTACACAAAAAAGATACTTAAGGAACTGTAACTGTGTAGATGTGAGAAATTACTACACACCTCTGTTGCATGTATGTGGGATGGAAATGTAAATTTTTTTTGTACAAAACAGTGTTGTCGAAAAGAAAGAAATATCCACTGATCTCTGAATTTATGTTGATGCAGGCCTAATAACCATAAACAAACTACATTATTTTGTGAAATGACCAGAGTATGTATTTTTGAAGCAAAGCACACTAGATTGGCTCGCATAGGCACACAGAAAGACATTGGTTTGTAGTTTTAGAATGTAGCCACATAAGCAACTTGTAAAGCCTGATGCTTTGTGAAAGCCATGTTTTTTCAGCAGCCAGAGGCTAAAACATGAGCTTTTAAAAGTCAGGATGAAGAATTACCTTACTGACACATCGCAGGTGTCCGATCCTTAACAGGGAGGTCGACATGTTTTTAACAACCTGCACTGAAAAACAAACATCAACATTAATTTAAAGAAATATAGTGACACAATAACAAATTAATCTTCATGTCATTATCAAGTCTGCTCTTTATCTACAATTAAACTGGTTAGAAGGGAAATACCACAGTGCTTCCACGACGGTAGAGGTAAAATACAAAGTTTTTATCTTTACCTTGTGAAGAAAGGAAAGGATTGTGAACAGTTTGTTCCACTTATTCAACGCAGCTCGGCCAGCGCTCCTTTATGTAATGAAACACACCACGCCCCTTGAAGCCCTCACTCTGCAGCAGAGCGCAGCCGCAGCCAACCAGAAGACGCTCGAGAACATATGGCAAGACGTTTTAACATAAATTCGGTTTTGCCGCACTTCCATTCCAGATCTCTCAAGTTGTTTTACGACTTGACGTTTTAGCAATTTAAGATATTTATAATTACATTCTGACTATTCGAAATGACGTCAGATTTACCATTAACTTGCATGGAGACTTCAATTCAAGATATCTACAATGAATTACTGACTATCTGAAATACACATTTCAGATATCTACAATTAAATTATGACCAGTCATGAAGTAAGCTCAAGATATCTCGATTGTAGTTTTGACTAGTCATAAATGTAATTAAAGATATCTCGAATGTATTTTTGGTTAGGAGAAATGTAGTTTTGACTAGTGAAAATTAAATTATGGATATCTTAAAAGCAAATAATGACTAGACAAAATTAAATTGAAGATATGTTGAATTGTAATTTCAACATACAATTACAATTCAACATAGATATCTGGCCATTAGAGATATCTTGAATATCTCTAATATTCAAGATATCTCAGTGGGATATCTCTTATCTCTTATCTCTTAAATTAGAGATATCTTAAATTAGAGATATCTTAAATTAGAGATATCTTAAATTA
>VMRN01000097.1:1443033-1459531 GCA_010277015.1 Poeciliopsis turrubarensis
AGATATCTTAAATTAGAGATATCTTAAATTAGAGATATCTTAAATTACAGTATTCTATATCTTAAATTAACATTCTGACTACTCAGAATGACATTACTGATATACTGAATATGTATTCTGTATAGTCCAAACGTTCCTGACTTGTGTAGCAATTTGTAAGTTTAATAAGACAATGCAAAATAGAGAAAACGAAAAAAGATGCTTCAAATGCATCATTTTATGTTTTAAGTGTATTTGGTTCGTCGAAAATGAATAAACAGTATTTTTTGTTTTGCAGATATCATTAGCAGTCTTATAGTTTATGAAGTTCTCCGCATTTGCAACATTGCAGAGCTCTTCCTAATTTGTGCCATTAAAGTCAATGCTAGCACCAGTAAGAAATTTTACCGTTAGAAGACGTGGAATAACAAACTTAAAACTGAAAAAGTATCCGTGTTAGAATGTGCAGGAAACATAAAAATCTGCAGGCAACTGTTTGGACAGCACAAAGAGGCTTCCACGTCATGCTTAATTCAGATATCTAAAATTGTAATTCTGACTACTGATAATTATGTTCAAAATATCTTAAATCGTAATTCTGGATAGTGACTCGTCAAATTACAGATTCGGTGACGTCATTTGAGACTTCTTGAAAGGAATTTTGACTAGTCAGAATGTAAATAAAGATATCTTAAATTGCTATTCCAGATAGTCAAAATGCATTTCTAGATATCTAGAATGTAATTATGGATAGTCAGACGAATCCGAATTTATGTTAAAATGGCTTGCCACAGTTGATGTGCGCTTTGACAGGCCAAAAGCGGACGTGACATTGCAAGTAACCGTGACGTACTTCCTGTGGAGGTCATTTCCGCATTCTCCACGTGGAAAACACGAACTAAGAGCTTTCAGTTCGGTTCAGTGAGCAATGGCTTGTTTGGGTTTCTGTGGGGAATGGTTTATATCAATCTGCAGCAGCAAACTCATAGCGATCCACACCAAAGAGCCCAGGTTGGACTTGAGTTAATTTTTTACTTTTTGTTCTATTAGCTTTTTATATCTCTCAGTTCTTTTTGTTGGATAGCCAAAGAAAAAGAGCTGGAGTCAGTATCAGTTTCCACAGCAAGAGGTCTAATTCTTGACCGACCAAATATTAAATTGTGCAGCGCTGGACTCCTTCATGCAATGTATCACAGGAAGGGTAAAGTAATCAAAGTACATTACAGATATCTTCTTGGGAAGCTAACCTCTGACAATTGGCTGGATTTAAGCACGCACCATTGAATTGACCCTATGTTAACATCGTGGGCAGGCCAGCCTCTATGGACCTTATCACAGGGGTCGCGTTTCATTGGCTGATGTCCATTTTACGCAATAGCGCGGCTACCACGTGCGTGGCCGTCTCACAAACACAAGCTAATGTAGCGCCAGGCTACACTGTAGACTAGTAGACCGGCAGAAAGTTTTCGCATCAACAATCGAAGAAGAATGGTTCTCAATTACCAGTGGAGAATTTGTACTGGTTAAAATGCGCAACACTGTAAACACTCAGATTTTATATTATTTTCTGTACAGTAAACTAAGGTTAGAAAAGGCAGTATATGTTTTGTCTGAGGGGAGCAGCTGGGTCTCCGTTACTATGGTGCTCCACTGTTTTTATGTGTTGCCCTTTCTGCTGAGTCGTTTCGCAAACACTGTTAGCAAGTGAACGCTAGCAGCAGTAAGAAATTTTACTTACTGTTAGAAGACGTGAAATAACAAACTTAAAACTAAAAAAAAAAGAAGTGAAAATGATGCTATAGTAATAAATCTTTCGCTGATTTTTATATAAAAAAAACACCGTTAAGCACAGCTTGTGAGCTAACACCAACCAGTTAGCACTGTGCTCCTGCTAAATGACACGACTCCACTGACTTTTTCTACATAATATTTCAATTATGAATTTACTTAATTTAAAAGAAAAATAGGAGCCTAGTTGCTAAACTCGGACATAACTTTCTTTCTAACAGGAAAACTGTAAAATCAATCAACTGAATGAGTAATTCCTTCCTTTGACGTTAAGCTAACATCTCTGTTAGCTTTTGTAGCTACCTGGCTCTCTACAATTCCTAAAAGCTTGCAAAATGAAATGTTAGGACTGAAAATAACAACATCAATGTAGTGAAGCTTCGCATGAACTTGTTAGATCTGCTGTCCATTGCTGTAGCTGATATTTGGTGAAATGATGCACTAATACTCTGCAGAGAATAAGTCCAAGTGGATAAATTAATGGATAAATCCATCTATTGATTTTATGAGTTTTGCATGTTTAAAGTTTCTCCCAAATATTAAGACTTATCTTTATTTATATGCACACCCAGATTTTTTAAGTTGGATTTTACAGGAATATTAAAAGCAGTAGATATAGGATAGTCCTTTATTTCATATTTGTTGAAATTTAATTTAATCCTTTGAAAAGGTTTAAATCAATTAGAAAAGTTTTGGAATTTCATTCAGGCTGTTCATGAAGATGTTTGTGTCATCAGCTGTCTGATTGAAAACCCCTGGCTTATAATTTACCAAAGTGAGCATTTTTAATTCTCAATTTGGCAAATAGAAAGGAGCAAAAACAGAAAGGAAAGGTTGCACATCCTTGTTTTATACCTTTGTTAATTCTACATTTTGTGAATACAATGTGGAAGACGCACTGAAATGTTAGTTTTTTTGTAAAATGTTTTCATTACATGAATACATTTATTTCCAAGCCCAAATAAATCTAAAGTTTTGAAGATAAATTTATGTTCGATTATTTCAAAGAAAGTACTGAAATATGAATCTGCTAAGAAAACTTAGAAGTTTGTCAGGGATCTGGAGGACCTTGTCTTAAATTTCCTTAACAGGAGCATTAGATTATATTTGAACACCAAGTTGGTGGCGTGCATCTATAAACTTCTTGATTCAGAAGTTTTGAAGCTTGTCTGGCCTTTCAGTGCTGGTGCTTTCCAGTTTTGGGTTCCCTTGATGATAGCTCCAACTTCTTCTGTTGAAATATCCATCACTGTTTTATAGATTTGTTGCCACCGGGATGGTAGGAAATTCATTTTCTGGTAAGCGTAAGTTACAGCACCTCACAGTGTTCATGAGACACACTGTGATATACCCACATTGTATCTTTGTACTCTTCCTTTGTCCAGTTATATTTTGGCTGTGGTGCTTGTGTTGACCTTCACATTAAATCTCAGAAAGCACATGGTGATAGTGGTGAGAAATAGCTTCCTTCTAACAGGGAGATTTGATTTAATTTATCTCACAACAATCTAAATCTAGAATATTTATTTCTGTCTAAAGTTTTCAAAAGTGGATAGAAGAAACTACGGAGCTGGTGCTATACTGTACTGCTTTCTGCTGCCAATACTTTTAAGTGATAATCATTTCATGTGTCACTATGACAGCAATGATTCAAATGTAAAACATTAACATTTCTGTGCTATTTTGCAGAGAACCGTTTGTGTTTGACTGCAGCCGTGCTGAAAAGAGGATAAAAAAAGTAAAAGATGTAAATATCAGGTAAAGAGGGTGCATTGGATAACTATATGTACTAATATCAGAGGTAGTGCTAATTTTATAGCCTTATGTTTTCTGTCTTTAGTGACACATCAGAGGACACCGGAAATGACACGGTCCTTGCTTTTGCAGTGACTTCATCTGGCAAATTGATGGCAATAACTGATGACACCAAACGACTGATCCTGTTTCAGTGTGAACCTTCCTGGCATTGCATTAGCATCAGGTGAATATTAGAAGTTTCTGTGTTAGTTAAGTCTGTGGACAGTGATGATCTACTTCTCTGTACGCAGCATTCACTGCAGCTGCTTATTTGATTCCTCTGTCCAGCTGTATTCCAGCCATTCACTACCCTGAGCTTTTTCCATTTTTGCATATCAGAAGAGTGACTTCTGTAAAACGATTTCAAAATTTGCTCATTCAACTGCTACTCAACTTTGAATTTAATAATAGCCCTCCCTCCATGTTTTCACCTGATTTTTCTGAAACTGCTCAGTGAGAATAAGCATAAGTATTCAGTGCATGTGCAAAGTATTCACAGCACTTCATAGGCCTGTCACGATAACAGATTTTGCTGGGCAATAAATTGTCTCAAAAATTATTGCGATAAACGATAATATTGTTTGAAGATCTTTTTACATTGATTTAATGGAAATTGCGTAATAATACATGCGATTTCCTGCCAAAGATGGATACACTTTACTTTCAAAAGACACTTAACACTGGGACTGATACACAAAATAAATAAAACAACCAAAACCAAAAATAAAATAGATTCTTAGTCTCCATTAACAATAAATGTACTTGAATAAAAACTAAACAACATAAAGCCAAAGTGGAAATAAATACTGCATTCAACCAAAAGAGTGCAGATTATGAAGTCTGTATAGTATATTGCCCTTCAGTAATCATTAGATTTAAATAGAGAAGACATCCGTCTGCCTGATGCAATAGTTCAAACTACAGGATTTTTTACCCCGAACGACAATCTTAGAACATTATTCGTTCTGAATAATGTAGATCAGGTGTGTCAAACTCATTTTTGTTTTGGGCCAATTCAAGATCATGAAGGCTCTTAAAGGGCCGGTTGTGCCAGAACTTATTGATAAAACCTGTTCACAAACTGTTAATATGTCAATAAATTCTTAAAATTACATAATATTACTGAAGATCTTTTCAGTCCCTTCAGGAACTAATAATAAATGCAACTGTTTATTTACTTGCTGTATAAATCATGGACTATAATCAAACATCAACTAAATTCTCAAGAAACTGGAGGGATTGATTGATATAAATTGGCAGTAAACAGATAAAAACTGCATTGATATGATTGATAATATAATATTTAATCACACTTAGTGTTTAGTCTAGTCTGTGGAGGGCCACGTAAAAAGCTACGGCGGGCCGGATTTGGCCCCCGGGCCTTGAGTTTGACACATGTGATGTAGATCGTTGTGCCGCTCCGATCTAAATCAGGGATTTATCCAGACTGGGAGAGTGACGCAGCCTGTTGAATGTGACCGGTAGCCAATCAGAAAGCGCGGATTCCCCTCCTGCTTTCTGAGGGGAAACATGGAGGGAATCCCGAACAGCTGACACGGTGCAACCCGAAGCCCAGCAGACATCGGAAACAACATGAATGTTTATTCAACAGTTCGTGCAAAGAAAATATAAATAACTAGGGGAGGAGTTGGAGCAAAATTTCTACCAGAAAACCCGGTAACTTTTCAGCTGTTCTTCGTTAACGTGACATAAATAGTTATAATGATTTTCATTCAGTCAGGACTGACACTAGCCACATGCATTGCAGGTAGATTGTAGTAAGGAATCGATTAATGCCTGGTTTCAAAGTTAGTGAACTGGACTTATTATTTTGTGTCCATTGTTGGACACAACACGGTTTAGATCGAACCGTTATACCGAGGATTTCTGTCGGCTAATGTGTCTCTGGTTTTGATAATGAGCCGACAATCGGCGACATAAGATGGTGCAGCGCGCGCTGGGCATTACACTAAGAAAGTAAGGAAGGGAGGGTCAGTGGAGAGCACCGGAGTTGAGCCTTTTTTCATTCAGTGTCATCAACAGTAAGAGAAAAAGGCAGGAAGAAACGATATAGCCGATAATTAAAATGAGGTTGATAGTTTTAATTTATCGTGCGATTAATTGATTTATTGTTTATTGCGACAGGTCTAGCACTTCACTGTTTCCACATTTTGCTATATATAGCCCTCTTCCAAATTGAATTGAATGAATCTCTTTCCTCACAATTCTACATACAAACGCCTGAGTTTGACAATGTGGAAAAGAATTTGATACTTGTGCAAATTTATTAAAAATTAAAAAAAACTAAACAATTCACTTTTACATAAGTTTTCACAGCCTTTGCTTGATACTTTGTTGACCCACCATTGGCAGCAATTAAATGTTTTTGAATACGATACCACAAGCTTAGCATACATATTTTTATGCAGTTTGGCCCATTCTTCTTTGTTTTATCAGATAGGACAGAAATTTCAAGTGAATTATTGATATTGATATGACCTTGACAAATTTTCAATATTTTGTCCTTAGCTATAAATTTACTATGTAAAATTACTGTAGTGATAACAAACATTGTGTGAAAATATATATATGTATTGCCTGGATCAATACCCTATTCTATATGTCATGTGCTGCACTCAATTCTAATTGTTCATTTTCCTGAATACATTGTGTTATGTATTTGTTGTTGAACATTATACTGTTTGTGAGATGTTTGTGAAAGAATCTCTTACCAGTCCAAGTCCGGTCCTGCCATTTCACTGTATGAGGAAAGTCATTCCAACTTTTCCAATTTTTCGATACATTTCACCATCAATACTTTGGCCTCTTTTGGTCATGCTTTAAGCGTAATAAGTATTCTACAGTTTCTAGTCTATGTCCTTTGAATTTTCTTTGTTCTTCTCAGATAAAGTTGCTTTCTTTGGTCTTTGTCAGATGTTCATTCATATAAACATCTGTACTTTTGAGCATCTTACTATGTTTTAGGAGAGCAATCTTGTGTGGCTTATCCTTTCTGTTACTTCTAGGTATCAGATGACAGGCTTTCACATTATTATAATCCAGCTCAATGCCTTTTGTCTTAATAAATACTGCCACCTGTTGTTCCCCTTCATTGCATGCATTCAGTGCTTTTGCACACGACCTGGGATTAATGGAAAATCCAGTGGTGACAATGTCATTTGTTCTTATATACTGTTCAAGGTCCGCTAAGGTTGCTAAACTGCTTGTCCTTCTCTGCCCTGCTTTCTACAAACAAAGCATCTTCACCTCATCAATCAGTGCCTAGATATGTTTCTGCTGTGCTTTCACATCTGAGACTTCTTCCAGTAGGTGGTCAAGGGACTTTTTTTTATTTGATTGTCCAAAGTCAGTGTCAAGTTTTTTTTTTTTTTTTTTTTTTTTCTCAAACATTGAAATTCAAACTCGGTGTTGTGGTGACCTCCTGGTTTGGCAAGTTGGCTGCTAGTGTTGTGCTGTTGTTTCTTAAATAAACAACCAACGGTAGCAGTAAAGTGATACATTTCTCCGGGCTCAATCAAAGTCTCAATCAGCAAAGATGCTCCACAATTCTCCTCTTGAGAAAGGCTGAGGTTGCAGAGCAGCTCTGCTGTCTGTCCCTACCACTCCCCAAGAAAATTATGGACAACTCTGACCATCCTCTTCATGAGAATGTTTAGGGAAAACAGAGTGTCTTCAGCCAAAGGCTTCCTCAGATTTGCTGTAATACAGACCGCTATTGGAGATCTGGAATTAATATGTTAAAACGAGATGTAATTTCCCTTTGGGATCAATAAAGTAGTTTTAAATTTGAATGTGTTTGAATCACCCACAGGTGGGTGACGAGGAGGTGCACATCACTAGTGTTCAGCCAGGATGAAGATGAACTGCTGGTGGCAGATAAGTCTGGAGATGTTTATTCCTTTTCTGTGGTTGAACCAGAGAAGGATGGTGAGCTGAAGATGGGTCACCTTTCGATGTTGCTTGCTGTGGTAAGAATCACGAATTATGGACAATGAGGGCTTAAGATAAGTGTTTAACTTTCAACCAATCTCTAGATATGTCCACCTATCTAATGGCAGGTGGACATATTTAGAACAGTTGTATTTAATTAGTTGTTTTTTGGTGGTGACAAAAAAATTAGGTAGCTTATGAAAAATTTTAATGCTGACTTATTTCTACTTCTATAATAATTGTACAATATGGGATTGTTATTTGTTTGTTTTTGTACCTCAGCTACTGATTTTATATCTTTACAAGAAACTGCATAAATTAGTATGGAATAATACAATTACAGATTGATAGACCAGTATGTTTTATATTTTTTGTTTTATTTATTAATTTTTTTTAACAAAGCACTGATGAATTTTTTTCATTTACTTTGAGCTAAGTATTACAGAACTAATATTGTGAAACAAAGTAACAAAACTTGGTTCTCTTTTTATTATTTGTATGAATATTATAAATAGATTAGAATGAAAGTGAATTGAATTACCGGTATGTACGTTTTGAGTGGCGTTTCATAAGCATTGCCGTTAGATAGAATTTTTGGGGGTTAGTTTGACTTGCATCTGGTCCTCCCCAGAAACATTAAGCCTTTAAAAATGTCAGCCTCAAGCAAATTGGTATGCTGAATAAAAACAGAATAAAATTTGATAGCAACTTTCTTTTGGTTTGCCATCAAGGTTGAAACTTGCCTCGGCCAGTTGATTTTGCTCTGCTCTTGTGCTCTTGTCAGCTTTACTTTTAGGGTTAGTGGTTAAGTTTGAATGGGTTAAACATAGGGAGTGGTGACTAACTGCTCCATTCTCTGTCTTTTAGACCATATCTGCAGATGACCAATACATCATTACAGCTGACCGTGATGAGAAGATCAGAGTGAGCCATCGCAGGTCTCCTTACAATATCCAGTCTTACTGCTTAGGGCATTACCAGTGAGTACACCTACATTAAAAAAAGTATAACTAGCTGTACTTACTAGGATAACTAATAAAACTATTTGACTGTGTAATTTCATATGAGATTTACAGTTGTGTAGGTGGATTTCTTTTTTTAATTTAGAAAGACAGATTTCCATCACATTCATTAATTACAGCTTTCCCCATTTAAGGTCATATATGAGGACAAAAGCAGAGAGTCCAAATGATTTTGTCCATACTGCCTTTCTGGTATTTTCTTTTACAGACTGTTACTAATTTTAGTTGTGAACGATAACAAAAATGAACAAAATTGAACAGAAATGGGGATTCCACCACCTCAAGCTATAAAAACCAAAGAACATAAAAGGGCAGGACACATATTTCACAAGTACAGTCAAATGAAGACAGATCTACTGGGTTTTACATACTCAGTCCATTTGGTCTGAAAAACTGAACGGAGAATCTGTTACAATTCAAATATTTTGATATATCTGGACTTGCATTTTACTATTTATGCCCATTTGTGGCATTTGTTTTTTATGATTTGATGGAATGCTGTTATGGTTCAAATGTTTTTAGCATTTTGTACCGTTTTAAAATCTGCCTCATGTACCTTCAGTTTAAATGTCTTGTTTCATTGTAAAAAGAAAACTCACACTTTCTTATGATATGTTCCTTTTTCAACTTGGAGGGAAAAACAAATCTTTTCCATAACATAAATCTGTTCAAGCCATAAAAAACAAGATCAAGCCATTCAGTGATAGTGGGTGGATCTGGTTTTAGCCATTTACTTGTGATGGCTTTCTTACTGGCTGCCAGTAGTTTTTATTGGTCCATGTGTCCAACTGTAGGTTGCCCAAGTACACCATTTCACATTTGAATGGAATGTTCACATTAAATATATTTTCAATATGTTTATGGAACTCTTCCCAACATGGTCTTATTACTGGCAGTCCCAAAAAACATGGAAGTGGTTGGCTCACCTAGACCCACAAAGTGTCCAGCAGGCGTCCCCGTTTTTTGATATCGTCTCTGAATGCGTGGAACAAAAAATTGTGTGACATTTTTCCAGCAAAACTCCCGCCTTGTGTTTGATATGGTTGAGCCCCACTGCAGTTCCTCCCAGCCTTCTTGTGAGATTATCACCTTAATTTCCTTTTCCCATTTTCTCTTTATGTACTCTGTATTCTCATGTTTAGATAGTTTATGGCATAATAGAATTTAGAGATAATTCTGCTGTCTGGGCTTAAATAGTGATAGAAATACCCCCATGAATCTTGAATCACTTTTTCTCAACACCTCTTTAAAATTTCTCTGAAAATAATGTCTCACCTGCAGGTACCTAAAAAAATAATCTTTTTCCAGGCCATGATCCTTCTGTAAGGTTTCAATACTTTGAAATATCCCTTCATGGACAAATGGATAATAGGTAGTTAATCCTTTTGAGATCCATATCTTTAATCTATTATCATTCCAATTGAAATCCAAATCACAGGCACACCGCCTCATTATTTTAGATCTATTTTCTATTTTGCCATTTTTAGCCAATTTCAGCAGAAATTAGCTAAAAATTACAGGAATTACAGGAAGATCTGCTGTTCTTCCTGTAATTCAGGGGTGTCAAACTCAAATACACAGTGGGCCAAAATGTAAAACTTGAACAAAGTTGCGGGCCAGCATCGAACAAATGAACCTTTTAATATAGACCCAAACAAGATTTGCTTTAACAATGAATATGGAACAAGCAACACTTATTATTATACAATATATAACTTGATAGTCCAGATATGCAAAATCAAATTTCAAATAAAAAAAAACATCAATGACATTCATTTGTTAAATAAAAATTGAATAATAATAAATAATAATAATTTAAAAAATGAAATAACAATTAATCAATCAACCATTCAAGCCCATGTCTTTGAGTAGCAAGAAAAAGTGCATAAAGAAAATGTTAATTATTGCTCAGTTTGCTGCACACTGATCTAATCTGATGTGCCCAAGCCAGATACCTGGCATCTCTTCTTGGATGCTAGTTCATCAATGTCTGGGCTCAGGCTTTGAGCTGAGGCAATCCTCAGTGTCGAGCGAAGGTGTTCATCAGTCAGACGTCTCCTGTGAGATGTTTTGGTCATCTTCATCGAGGAGAAAAGTTGCTCACATAGATAAGTGCTGCCGAACATGGAGAGCATCTGAGCAGCTTGGGTGCGGAGCTGAGGCATTGTGTCAGGGATGAACTGTGGAAACTGTGCGGGGCCCACAGCATCATACTTTGACTTCAGCGCATTATTACACTGGAGTTCAATTAGCTCCATTTGGAGGTTGGTTGGTGCGTTTTCCACATTAACTGCGAAGGGATTACTGAGCAATTCAAACCTACATTTCTGGACATCAAAGTCGGCAAATCGCCGGCGAAACTCAGCACCGAGTACACTGAGTTTTTCAGCAAACTCTGCGCATGGGAACCAGGTGGTAAAGAGCTGCGTTTTTATGGTTTGGCAGCAGGGAAAATGGCCAAGGTTTCCTTGCAGCATCTGATTCTCCCACAGGCACAGTTTAGTTTTAAAAGCCCTCACTGCTGCATACATGTCTGTAATGATGCGCCCCCGCCCCTGAAGCTGCAGGTTCAGCGCATCGAGATGGCTCGAGATGGCTCGAGATGTCACACATGAAGGCCAGCTCACACAGAAACTTTTTCTCCCGAAGCTCTGCTGTGTCCTTCCCTTTGCTTTCCAGAAACTGGCATATTTCCTCATGCAGCTCGAAACATCTGTTCAGTACTTTTCCTCGGCTTAACCATCTCACCTCTGTGTGAGATACAGAGGTGTGAGATACGTCTGCATATTCCGAACCACACTCCTCCAGAAAAGACTTAAACTGGCGGTGATTCAGACCTTTGGCTCTTATAAAGTTAACTACTTGTGTTACTGTGGTCATAACATGTTCCATCTTTAGGGCTTTGCCACACAGTGATTCCTGATGTATGATGCAGTGATAAACAGTTAGTTCACCTGCACAGTTCTCTTCCTGCATCTTCTCCCGGACCCTGCCCACCAGTCCACTTGTTTTACTGCACATCGCTGGTGCGCCATCTGTAGTTAATCCCATGAGTTTATCCCACGGCAGCTTTATTTCGGTTACACATTTGGAAACCTCCTCAAAGATTTCCTTTCCTGTGGTTGTGCCATGCATTGATTTGAATCCCAATAGCTCCTCCGTAACACACATGTTTGAGTCCACTCCACGGATGAAGACTCACAGCTGAGCAGTATCCGATGCATTGGTGCTCTCATCCACAGCAAGGGAGAATGCAACAAAATCTTTTCCTTTTCCATAAGCTGATCATACAGATTGGTGGCAAGATCACATGTGCGATCAGCTACTGTGTTTCTGCTCAGACTCACGTTTGAAAAGGCTTCTTTTTTCTCTGGGCACACGATATCACAAACTTTCAACATGCACTTTTTCACAAACTCTCCCTCATTAAAGGGCCGGGCTGATTTAGCGATCTCTGCTGCCACAATATAACTGGCCTTTACAGCAGCCTCACTTTCTGATGTGGCTTTTTTGAACATATTCTGTTGTGAAACCAAACTTCTCTTCATCTCCTCTACTTTCTTGCTCCTTTGAGTCATGTCCAGGTCCTTATACATGTCAGGTGTTTTGTTTCATGTTGTACTCCTTCGTTATAGCCACGTTGAATCCACAAATCAGACAAACAGGTCTGTCTTTTACATATGTAAACAGATATTCTGTCTCCCACCTGTCCAGAAAGCTCCTGTTGTCTGCCTTTCTTTTCGGTTCTACAGTGACAGTTGTAGCTTGAGATTGCTATAACTACTGTCACAGAGGAGAGGGCTTTTCTGGGACCTGTCCTGATTGACGCGCCAAAGCAACAGCAAGGCATTATGGGATTTGTAGTATTAGCGATGAATGAATGCGCTGCATAATACCGGTGGGCCAGCTCGAGTAGTCATTTGGTATGGCCTCGCGGGCCAAATTTAATTACACTGTGGGCCAAATTTGGCCCGCAGGCCAGAGTTTGACACCAATCACCAAGTAGGGGTATTATTGGGATTCATTTTATCGTGCCTTCTATTTCTTTCCATGATACGGTGTATGATGGTGAACACAGGCAGTCTAAAGGTCTCAGCTGGGCTGCACATTTGTATACCTGAAAACAGGGAAGGCCTAAATTCTGCATGATACAAATCTATAAACAGTTTGGTTTCTGTTAGTTCTGTCAAGATGCAAGAAAGGGCAATTTCCTCTTATATTGGTCAGTCGTTTTATTTTAAATATGTTGTAGGAGCCGGAGTTTGATGACTGTTATACATATTGCCACGTTTCACGAACAGAGGGAATTAGTTCAGTTTTTGTAGCTTGTTTAACTAGTTTGCAGTGCGCCCCAATAAAGCTGATGAACAGGTGAAGAAGAAAACTAGACAAAACCACTTCTATTCTCCTTTTTCTCACTCTCTGTGTTGGTATTACCCTACACACGGACCCATTGCCATGGCAATCGACAGACAACAGCTCAATGAGCAGATAAAGCAGAGATTACATTCAATCCTATCAGGGGGATCAATACCAAACGCAAATATTCCCCACACAAAATATGCAAAAACACCAAAACAGAACATTCAGTGTGTTGCATTATGTTGTCATGCTTGATGTCTATATTGTCATTATTAATATATTTTCGTCTGAACACAGCGGCGGTTGATTAGCTGATTTAAACACCTGCTCTGCTGATGACTTGGTGTGTAGGCTGTCCTGTTTTAGTGCTAATGGAACCAAAACACACCAAACTGCACAGCATGCTATTATCAAATAGCAGGCTAGCAACAGTTAGGCTAGCATAATTAACTCAATAATCACTTTTTCAATATTTAAGTTGCACACTTAATGATTATCGCAGGGGTAGCACCTTAAGAAGGGAGGCCCAGACTTCCCGCTTCCTAGTCACGTCTTCCAGCTCCTCTGGGGGAATCCCGAGGCGTTCCCAGGCCAGCCGAGAGACGTAGTCCCTCCAGCGTGTCCTGGGTCTTCCCCGGGGTCTCCTCCCGGTGGGACGTGCCCAAAACACCTCACCAGGGAGGCGACCAGGAGCCATCCTGACCAGATGCCCGAGCCTCAACTGGCTCCTCTCAATGTGGAGGAGCAGCGGCTCTACTCTGAGTCCCTCCTGGATGACTGAGCTTCTCACCCTACGGAGGAAACCCATTTCTGCCGCTTGTATCCGAGATCTCGTTCTTTCGGTCTTGACCCAAAGCTCATGACCACAGACGAGGGTAGGAATGTAGATCGACCAGTAAATCGAGAGCTTCGCTTTTTGACTCAGCTCTCTCTTCACCACGACGGACCGGTACAGCACCCGCTTCACGGCGGACACTGCTCCAATCCGGCTGTCGACCTCCCGCTCCCTTCTTCCCTCATTTGTGAACAAGATCCCAAGATACTTGACCTCCTCCACTTGAAGCAGGACATCCCCCTCGACCCGGAGAAGCCCTCTACCCTTTTCTGGCTCAAGACCATGGCCTCGGACTTGGAGGTACTGATCCTCATCCCGGCCGCTTCACACTCTGCTGCGAACCGCTCCAGCGAGAGCTGCAGGTCACGTCCCGAAGAAGCCAATAGGACCACATCATCCACAAAAAGCAGAGATGTGATCCTAAGGTCACCAAATCAGATCCCCTCAACACCTTGGCTCGCCTAGAAATTCTGTCCATGAAAGTAATGAACAGAATCGGTGGCAAAGGGCAGCCCTGGTGGAGTCCAACCCTCACCGGAAACGAGCCCGACTTATTGCCGGCAATGTGGACCAGACTCTGACACCGGTTATACAGGGACCTGACAGTCTGTATCAAAGGGCCTGGTACCCCATACTTCTTAGTTGCAGCCTGGAAACTTAACTGTAATGCTACATATTGTTCTTTCAAACCAATAAGAGCAGCATTATCCTGATTCACAGCGTCATCAGCCACCTGTGACATCTCACATTCTCTCACTTCTTTAGCTTTTGATATTAATCTGCTGAGGAATTCACAAGCCACATCCTCTTCCTCACTCTCTATAGCTGTATCAGCAGCTGGATTTATTAGTCTGATCAGTTTGTTCTTCCTGGTCTGATTTTCTTCTGAGACTTTTCCATATGAACACACCTCTTGTAGCTCGTCCACTTTCAACTGCACCATGGCCTCACTTAACTGGTCCTTCAGTTGCTCCAACTCCTTCGCTGCGCCACCAATTTTTGTTTCACACTTAATGATTAGTCAGTGTGATTTTCACAGGTTCTTTTATTCGATGAACACTGTTGACAACAAGAGCGACAGTGAGTGCCTCCGCTCACCAGCCGTCACTGCACTAAATTGCCTTTAGCTCCCTGAGTCAGGAGTGCTAACTGTGCTCATTGTGCCAACTGGTGGCCAACTGCTGTAACTGCAGTTGAATAGAAGTGCAACTTAGGAGTACAGTCTACAGTCCTTAAATAAAGTAAAAAGGTGAGGGGGTGTGATATTTCTCATGTCCATTCTGTCACATCTCCAAATGAAACATTTTCCTCACCTATTAAAGGTGAAACCCTTGAGCCTTGTTATCTATGGCTGTCATAGAATATGCGTCCTTTTTTCAGATTCTAAGAGTGATTATGTTATTTTCCTGACCACCGATTTTTCTGATTTAAAGAATAAAAATGTGGCGCGTGTGGCGCATTTTAATTATTCATTTAAATTAAATAATTTTCTGTTGAAAAATATTTGTTCCAAATGAAGTTGCCCATTAGTTCTACTTGATCAGCAATTGGTCAATTTGTATTTACAAGAAAGTTACATTTTTCGCACATTGTGTTGTATTGTACTCTGATGAAATCCTTGATTGTAATTGTTTTAAAGTTCTTTATTTTTTCCAGTCTAGTAATATCCATTCATCCATATAAATAAATGCTGCTGCTTTGCGCTCTGTCCTTTTCTCGCACATGCCACTACTTAGCAGTAGGTGTCATCTCTTTAGTTCTGAAGCTTAACAACTTAATTACGCTGTGTTCCAAATCATGATACAAGTTGGATCTAAGAGTTGTGTGATTAAATTAAAAGATGGTATTGTGTATCAGAGCCCTTTGAATCACTATAATTAATTTCAGAGAGCTGGTTGATTACAGTATTTTCCGCACCGCACTATAAGACGCACCGCACTATAAGGCGCTACCTTATACATCCATTAGACAGTGCTGCGCTAAAGGGAATGTCAACAAAACAGTCAGATAGGTCAGTCAAACTTTATTATGAATAAACAACTGTTTTATTATTTTCTCCGAGGTAAAGTATTAATATTTTTGTGACACAGTTTATCTTTTAACAACAGCAAGGTATAACATGTAGTGCAACATTTATATCACATAGTGCAGTGGAACGTTTCCTCCATTCAGTAAACACGTAAAAAACATTCTGATGCTGTTACGGTAAATTAAACGTTAGTGCAATCACAATATAGTTACACACGTAATAGTGCAAAGCAATAACAATAATAACTCAAATAATAACTGAAGCAATAGCATAATAGGCTATCTCAATGTTCACGTTAATGCCCATATTCACATATGACCAACCTTGTTCAACTGTAAACACACAAAATAAACATGTAAAGCTCACGTTATCAGTTCATTCCTCATCTACGAATCCCTCAAATTCTTCTTCGGTGTCGGAATTGAACAGCTGGGCTAATGCAGCATCCAACACGCCTGGCTCCGTCTCATTAAAGTCGTCATTAACCAAGTAGGTGTCTCTGTTGTTGTTTGTCAGTTCAGTGACAATTCCTGCCTTCTTGAAAGCTCGAACCACAGCCTGGCAGGCGAGAACTACAGTGAAGGATGATTTTTCATCCTTCACTGTGGTGCAAACATTGACAGTATGTGCTCCAGTTTTATCCACAGTGCGGTTCACAGGAATATCAAAAGTAAGTGGAACCTCGTCCATAGGCCTGTCGCGATAAACGATAAATCAATTAATCGCACGATAAAT
>VMRN01000097.1:1464531-1496520 GCA_010277015.1 Poeciliopsis turrubarensis
ATTTATCGTGCGATTAATTGATTTATCGTTTATCGCGACAGGCCTATTCATCACTTGTTTTGGATGCTTGCATTTGTTTTTTTTAAACTTGTAAAAATCTGAGACCATGGATTTAATGCTGATTTTTATCATAAAGCGCTGTATAAATGAGCCTGTGAAATCTTATATTTGCCAGGATGGAACAGTGAAGCTGTGGGAGTTTGAGTCTGGTCGCAAACTGCAAAACTGGGACCTTGGACAGCTTGAAGACAAGCTATGCTCTGATACTGCCAAAGGAAATGTAAGAAGATCAAATATTGTCTGCAAAAAAAATAAATAGTTTTGCTCATTAAATATTTTAAATCAAATACAATAGATTATAATTTATTAATATTTTTCAAGATACAAAGAATAGGTAAATTTTTATTTGCTAAATAATAGTTCAATGATTGTCTAATATTTTAAATCTCTGCATTCTGTCTTTTAGTCTATTTGTAATTTTTTTTAAAAATTGTATATCATTTTCTTTCTGCTTCACTATTGTGTGCCACTTTTTGTTGGTCTTTCACATTAAATTCCACTACTTTTATCTCGGGTTGGGCGATATAAGGAAAATCTAACATCCTGATATATTTTTGCAAAATCATGATACACAATATATATTGGGATATTTTTAAATGAGCTCCAGTGTTATTTAAAACTATAGACCCTTTGCAGCATGACGTCACCCACGCAATTTCCCTGCTACACTTAAATGTAAGCTCCGTATATGAAAGAAAAAGGGACGCAGTAGTTGAATTATCTACATCATGACTGGATAACAAAGTCAGAAAAAAGTTTTAATTAAGGAAAAAAATAAATGCGTGACAGGGAAGTATGTCAGTTGCTTGTTTGGCTTTGAGAAACTTAAAATATAGATGTGCTGTGGAATAAGGTGTGTTTTGGTTCAGCTGAAAAATAAAAATGCAACAAACTGACTTTACTGATCATCTCAGTAAAGCAGGTGTTTAAATTAGCTAATCAACCACCGCTGTATTCGCTTGACTAGAAATTAAAACTTTTAGATATGACTTTGCTTACTGTCACTGATCTAATATCTGCTTCACCTTTACGAAAACTTAGAGGCTCTATGTTGGAGATGAAAATAAATAAAGGCAAAATGTTCGGTTTTTCTGTCTGCTCTGTGTCTCTGCTCTCAGCTCCCACACACTGAGCTGTCAGCTGGTTGTAGCGATCAGCCCCTCCTATTTCAGACTCTTCTCATTAACATAATAGTTAGAGAGCTAAAGATGACTGAAATATTTGCTACCTTTGAGAAAAGCAAAGCTAAGTCTATCAAAGCAATACATTCACTTTTGCTAGTTTTGATTTCAAAGGCATAAAGAAGGAACTTTATCGTGATTCAGCCAAAGTAATTAAATAACAAACTGCAGTCTGATGTTTATTGTTAATGTGTTTCACCCTAATGAGCAGTGAAAGTAAATAAAAGGTTTCCATGTCTCTTGCTTGAAGTATTTACTTATTGGAGGGTTTTTTGTTTGTGCTGCTGAGCCACAGCTGGCTCCTCACTTCAGCGGCTCTAACAGTCTGTGCCATTCTGCACTGCTGCTGTTGCTCCTCCTAAATATTGGACTGAAGCATTGTTCTAACAATGGGGGGGAGGAACTAAGGATTTATTCTTATTTTTTCTTAGATATATTTCATTCTTTGTTTCTTTCGCCTTTTCACATTGATACTGTTTAAATTCAAAGATTTCTTTTGGGATTGGAGGTATTTTTTGGAAAATATTCAATGTAGGAAAGTCAGATAATGTTTCCAAAACTTGTAACCTTAATTACTTGTATGTTCAATATAAAATGAACATCAGATGAATCATAATTAAACATATTGAGAAATTAAAAGCAGATGAATGTACTTAAACTTTGTAAGAACACTAGCCACATTTTTTAAATTAGCAAATGTTTTATCAGCATGTTGGGCTCATGTGATTTCTGCTCCAGAAAGCTGAAGGTCTCTGGACATCCTGAAGGTAAACACCTACTGGCAGTCAGCAAGATGGACACTGATGAGACATCCTGCAACTCAGAGGCTGCAGTTTAGCAACATCTGAAAATATATTGGAATATATCATGAATGTGCGGCGCCAGCATGCAAATCTGTCACTAAGTTATTTGCAACACCACCCTGGCTAAAATTGACGCATGTATATTCGGCACTACAAGTTTTGTAGTAGTTGAAAACATAAATCTGCATTATCTTACCCTGTAACGTCTGGGTCACCTGCTTTCCTCCAGCTACAAGGCAGAAATCAGCTGTCTTCTCGCCACATTTGCAGCATTCCTCCCGTTGGGCCTTTTCTAGAAATCTAAGGAATGTGTCCATGGCACCCCCTAAAAATCTTTAAACAAAAATTAGGCCCAAGCCATTCTTTGATCAACAATCATAAAATTCGGTACACATGTATCTTGACAGGACCTAAAAAAAAGTTTCTTGGAGTCGTGGCCCAAACCCAACAGGAAGTCGGCCATTTTGGGTCAAAGCAGTTATTCTGTATTTTTGTATACGTTGTAACTCCTCCTACAAGTTGTGCGATTCAGATTTCAGAATCACTCAGCACAGTCTTGATGCAGTGAAGGTCAATAGTTATCAAAATCTTTTTTGTATCTGAAAGCAGATACAAAAAGACTTTTTTGAGATTTGAGACTTTTTGAGCAAAAGTCTCAAAATCTGCCAATTCACCATGTAAACACAAGATCACAGTTTTATCATGCCTTTTATCTCATTACTGACCAACACTGATGACTTTCAGATGGTTAATTAGTGGCATCACCTGGGCCCCACCTCTTTTGAACATAAAGTCACCTGTTTTCTTTCCAGTTCTCTTCCATTTTCTCTATGCTTCATAAAAATTTGGACATGTATTTAATGACAGAACAACGTGGAACTAAATTCTTCTGTCAACACTGGCTGGTGTCTGAACCCTGAGGGTGTGGCTGAATGGGAATTCCAATTCCTTGCCTTTTGCACGCCGCTGATTTTAAATCACACGTGCGTCATCCAATTTGAACCAAACTGGATATAAGTCATCTTTGTTAACCTCTAAAGATGCCAATATGATTATTTTGGAATTTTGAGATCAGTGCTCCCCCTACGTTATTGGAACAGTTATATCTCCATGATACATTAATCAAGCTGCACCAGATTTTTCAGGCATCATCAGGGACCACATTAATGACATCACTAAGCACTGCCCACTCAGAGAAAATACTGAAGACTGTTGGGTCACTCATCTTGCTTCTCCCTCTATGTTATGAAATATTAAAATCATATCCACTAAGCATAGATGACTGCGGCGCTGAGCTGTGTCGGCCACCAATGCTGCTTGCAGCTTTAATTTCTCTTGATATTAATATCATTATTGTTTTGTCTAGCCATATAAGAGTGACCATAAAATGGAAAATAAATGTATGCATGTTAAGTTTCTGAAATATTTCCTTTTAATGAAAGATTGCTGCTTCTTTTTCTGTCGGTACACTATCAGTTAAGTCTTTAAATCTGTCTTTATTTTCCAGAACACAGCTGTGTTTCGTATCTGCAGTTCCCCAGGTGGCCATGATGTAGCTGTGTTGTGTGATGGGTGAGTGCAGGGTCCCTGGAAATCTGTTTTCTACTCACACATGCACACGCAAGTGTGTCTTTCTACCTTTACAGGGACTTTGCATTGACTTTAACTCCTATTTCATTCATTTCTACAGGCTGACCCTTAAATTAACCCTAACCGTTAACATGTTTGGATGCTGTCTGTCACCGTCATTTCCTACTCTGCCAAGCTGCAGTAGTGCTGGGCAGGAATTGTGCAGGGTGCAGTGGTGTAGATATAAGTTTAGGATGGACAAGCCTATCCAATCCACCATATTACGCTGGAATACGTTTCTCAAAGAATTATTTACTGCTATGAAGTCTTATGCTCTACAAATAATAAAAGTTCATAAATGCACCCTATGAGAAACGGGGTATTTTATTATTCAACCATATTTTTATGATGAATATAGTCGTCTCCAAAGTAAGGCTTATATGCATGTAAGGTTCAAGATTTCTTTATTCTTATGTCCTGCCCCTCTTTCTCCTAAAGAATTGTTGCATGTCGAAGAGAAATTCTGGAGGAAGTTTGTAGCTGACATGACTGTCGGAAATGGAAAATAATTTTTCTTTCAAATCTGCAGCTTATTACCCCAAATCAATAATAAAAGTGTGGGAATAGCAAAACAAGCCTGGTAAATTAATGAGCTCTGGGTAACCCCAAACCTCTTGAAAGGGCTCTGATTTATGCTGTAAACTAGCTTAATTCAAATACAAAAGTTACCATTTGCCATATTCATCACTATTCAATTGTATCCAAAATGACATTATTTTCATTACGTTGTGTGAACTCTACATCAATTTTTCTTTACATTCCTTCACAATCTTGTACACCACAAGCTGAAAAAGGTTTTTTTTATCAGTACAAAGCCAATTCTGGAACTTGAGGGATATAGACTAGAAGTTCTGTATCTTCTCTAACCAGGGACACAAGCAAAGATCCCCGACCACACTGTTCCTCAAGCACAGTTAGGACTGTCTGAACACTGGTTCCATCCTTTTATTCAACCCACTGGTGGAAATTTTGAACTTCTGAGCCTGTGGTTAGGGTTGTATGAAAGGGTTAGGACAGGGCTTTCAAAGCAGAAGCCACAGGATTGATTTGTTGCAGCAACAGACCTGCAGCTTCAAATGTCACATTACAAATCAGTTGTTTTTGGAACATGTTCGTAGAGACCAAGACGGACAACAATGACAGAATTTATGCCAAGCAATGTTTCTTGCAAAAGCACATATTGCCCAATTAGTAAGAGTCTTTTATGATTTTGACATTTGGTGTGTGTTCTCAGACTCATGCACGTTTACCTTTTCACCTTGGAGCAAACCAGTGATGAGAAGCTGAGATTTCACAGTAAACTCCACTTTTTCCACCGCCCCATGGACATAGGCTTTGACATGAAAGGACAGCTTTGGGTGCTACTGGACTCCAGTGATGTTCCACTCCAAATCCACACATTCAGAAAAAACTCCTGGGAGGTATGGTTGGACTCAATCTTACACACATCTAGATAAACAAATTAATAATCTTATTTTAAATATCTATTTTTCTTCTGAATATTTATTTGTATTTTATTTTATTGTTTTAATAGCAGTTAATTATGGAGTGAGGTTGTGAACCAGTCAAAGGATTGGTATTTATTTCTTGTTTTGTCCAATCAGAGTTGTTGCATCGATAAGAAAGGTATGAATTGATGCTTTACCTTGAGTGGTGTTCTATTCATTTTTTTTTAAGAAAAGTCAAGTGGAAATTCTTGCATTAAGCTTGAGTTACTGATCCACTCTTGGACAGAGTTGGGATCCACTCTTTTTGGGCCACTTTGACTAAGGGGAGCTGAACAGTCAGTCATTTTTCTTGACTCAATTGAATAAAAGGCTCATACAATTTGAAAACAACAGTTGATCCAGATTTTGCTTGCTCTGGGTGTTACTACATTATTGATTAGTTCTTTCTCATTATTTTCCTGTTTTAGTTCCACACAGGCATAGTATTAATTTAGCCATTTTGACCAAATTGATACTATGCCTGTCTGTTTCTCTGGCAATGCTGTCAATACGTACTTACTTACCAGGACCTTCATGGATAACTGTCTTCAGGCTACAACGTCTCAATTTGTAGGTTAACATACACTGTAATGTTTTAAAAAAGATGGCGACCTACCACCAACTTATCAGTGAAGTGCAGCTTAGCAACTTCAATGGAAAATAGTGTTATACAGTGCCTTGTGACAGTATTCAGCCCCCTGGAACTTTTCAACCTTTTTTCCCTCTTTTCAGATTTCAAAGATAAAGATCTAAAAAAATGCTTTATTTTGTGAAGAATCAACAAGTGGGAGATAATCGTGCATCAAACTCCTTCCAGAGGTTCAGTGAGGATCTCTGAATGATCCATGTTTTCCTAAATGACCGATGAAGAATAGAACAGAATCCACCTTTGTGTAATCAAGTCCCCAGTTAAATGCACCTGCTCTATGATAGTCTCCGGGTCTAAAGCACAAAGAGCATCATGAGTATCGAGGAACACACCAGGCAGACCGCAAATTTACCAACACCCGGCCGTCTCTCGAATCTTTCATCTCAAACAAGGCGAAGACACAGCTCTTCACCCTGAACACACCATCCCCACTGTCAAACATGGTGGTGGCAGTATCATGGTTTGGGTCTGCTTTTCTTCAGCAGGGACAGGGAAGATGGTTAAAATTGATGGGAAGATGGTTGGAGCCAAATACAGAACCATTCTGGAAGAAAACCTGTTGGAGTCTGCTAAAGACCTGAGACTGGGAAGAAGATTTATCTTCTAACAAGACAATGATCCCAAACATAAAGCAAAGTCTATAATGGAATGGTTTACAAATAAATGTATCCAGATGTTAGAATGGCCAAGTCAAAGTCCAGACCTGAGTCCAATGGAGAATCTGTGGAAAGAGCTGAAAACTGCTGTTCACAAGTGCTCTCCATCCAGCCTCACTGAATGTTCTGCAAGGAAGAATCTGCAGGAATTTCAGACTCTCCATGTGCAAAACTGATAGAGACAAAACCAAGCGACTTGCAGCTGTGACTGTGATTGCAGAAAAAGGTGGCGCTAAAGAGTATTAATGCAAGGCGGCCGAATGATATTGCACGCTTTACTTTGCAGTTTATTTGTTAAAAAAGTTTACAATAGCCAATAAATTTTCGCTCCACCTTAGGATTGTGTCCCATTTGTTGATTCTTTACAAAATAGTACAAATTTTAGATCTTTATGTTTGAAGCCTGAAAAGTGGCTAAAGGTCGAAAAGTTCAAGGGGGCTGAATACTTTCACAATGCACTGCAACTCCTGCATTTATAGTTTTTTGTGTGGACTCTCAGAGTCTGAGGTTCACTGTCGGGTTTTTCATCCTTTGGATGAAGCAGCTGCTGAAGTTGGCATGTGATCCAAATGCATTCAGCGGTGCTCCTCATGCGCATGTTAGCTGACTCCTTTATTATGTCGATGTTTTATTTACTTCAGTCATATTGTGTTAGCATTAATATTTTAAAAACAAAAACATAAAAAACAAATAAAATAAACAAATCATAAAATATAAAATAAACAAATGAGCTGGTCCACTGGTTTACAGTCTGACCTGGACTGAATTTCACAAAGATCTAAAATCTTCATTAGCTGAAGGTCCTGGGTTCGATTCCTGGCCCAGGGTCTTTCTGCATGCAGTTTGCATGTTCTCCCTGTGCATCTGGGTACTCCCACAGTCCAAAAACACGACCGTCAGGTAAATCGGTCTCTCTAAATTCTCCCTAGTTTTGAGTCCTGCGACAGACTGGTGGTCTGTCCAGCTTGTACCCCGCCTCTTGCCCGAAACGTTCACTAAGGATAGGCACCAACAACCCTCCTGATCCTACTAGGGACTAGGGTGTACAGAAAATGGATAGTGTTTTGGCTGCTGCAGCTCCTTTTCCGTACAGCTCAGCTCTGCCTCTCCTCAGCTCTCCTTTCCCCATGGAAAGAATTAACCAATCAGCCTCATGAAAAATTGTTATGAAACGACATCTTCCCAAAACACATTTTGTTCTTGAGCCACTCTTAGTGCAACAGTTTGCCCTACAAAAATAAATAAAATGATACTTTTCACATCTAACTGATAACTCAGTGTTGTATCACTTTCCTTCATTCAATGACTTTCCAAACATGAACCATGGCTCTTTAAATGTTGAAAAACACAGACTGAGGCAAAACAGCCAAAATGTTTTTTTCTCATGTCATTTTCAGCCAAAAACATTTAATTATAATATCTACAGTCATGCGTTACCTGCTTGTCTGCTCGTGTCTCTCCTCACTCTGACTCTCTGCATCATGGTATTCATGTATTTACAACAAGCACGACAGTAATGTACGTATCAGAACTTATAAAATATATAAAAAAGTATGTTTTATCATACAGAATCTGAATTTTGTAATGGCCATTGTTTGTCAAGCCAAACACCCAATAAAAGATCCATCAATGAGCAACTACTGCTGCACTGGGACGACGTTTGTACCCAGGCAAAACAAATCCAATGTCCAAGCTTGAAGATTGCTCTGTTCAAAGTTCAAACTTTGCGTTTCATCTCCTGCTCGATCAAGAAATGCATAAGTTTGTACAACTTTGTTGCTCTTTTGACTTTTAACTTTAACAATAGAAAAAACAGCGTCATCATCCTGACCGGCCCCGATATGCCCACATGTCTGAGTGGTTACAGCTGAGAAGTTGACATGAGAGCTTGTTGTCTGTTGCGTTTGTTCTGAAGAGGCTCTTGGCTCCTTTTGCTCTGTGAAGAAGCCCTCGGTGCTTTTGGTGACACGCATTGTATTCCAAATGACACCTGCAGTCTTTGCTTGTGTGACCAAACAAATCCCCTTTTGTTTAATGAAAGTCAACTTTTTTTTTTTTAAAGGAAAATTCAAAAAAAATATATTAAACAAAATTTTTAGTTTTTCACATCATGTTTGCTTCTTTTTAAAAAAAAAACAAAAAAAAAAAACGGATAACTAGTGGGTTAATTGTTTATCATTGACCACCTTCCACTTTTTATTGAATATGACAGTAATTGACTCGTAAATATGGAAATACCCAAAACAAAACGAATTAGGAGTGAGAAAGCAGGTTTAGGGTTACCCTAAAACTAATTGTTTGTAAAAATGAATTAATGGCATTAAGAATGGAATGAAAAGTATAATGAAAAAGATGTACAGGCATAAAATAAATTTATATATTTACTTCATTATACATCAAGCACTGTCCTATTAAGGAATATAAAAAGACAGGTATATAAAAATAATCCATAGTTAACCAAAGGTCTGAGAAATGCCTGTAAATTAAGACCTACTGTACAGAAAATATCTAAAACAGAGAACAGAACATGCACCAGATATTTTATTCTTGTATCTTCTATAATTAACTTGTATAATAAGACTACAATAAAAGGATTATTATAAAAATAAGTTATAGGAGAATACAAACAATAACAAGGGAATGTGGAATGTATTAAAACATCATTCCAGACATACGTTACCAAAATATTTCCTCATATCGTATTGAAAACGATATTGGCAAATAACTTTAATCAGTTTTTTGTAGAGACCAACTTTAGAGGTCGGTCTTGAATTAGTGAAAACTCTCACACCCAAGGTTGAATGAAGATTTTGAAGTAGTTATAGAAAGGAGTCACCACTCAATGTTTATAAATGCTTTCAATTCAACTTGGTACATTTCCCAATCTGATGAAAATGGCTAAAGTCATCCCAATACACAAAACTGACTAAACTCAGCTTGGCAAACCATAGACCCGTTTCATTTTTGCTGCAATTTTCAAAACATTTTAGAAAAACTCTAACCAATTAGAAATCTTTCTGGATAAATATAAAATACTATCTGAGAGTCAATATGGCTTTTGGGTAAATAGACAATACTGCCTTAGACTGATGGTATCAAATGGTTTTGTAAGGGCATTTGATACAATCAGTCATATACAGACCACTTTTTTCAGTAACGAGTAATCTAACGCGTTGCTATTTCAAATCCAGTAGTCAGACGACAGTTACTTTTCGAAAGCACTTGGCGTTACTGTCTTGTTATTTAACTGCATTTCTTGTATGTTTCTTGTTGAGTTACTGATGTCTTTATGTGACAAAATCAGTGACAGGAATGTAAACAATGGAGGGAGATGTGCATTTTGTTGGTGGAAAAACAGAAATATTTTGAGTTTTTGCTGCCAAGTCCGATTATTCAAAGCAGCTTTGGGCTTTTTTTTAAAGTCTCTTTCAAATTAATGAGTTGCGGGTTGTGCCTTTTTGGGCTCGTTTTGAATGTGAAGTTACTCATTTGGGCTTGGAATCCCCAGAATTTGCTCTCGTTGTCCATCATTTCTCAGGTGATCCGTCCCGCTGTGCCTTTGTTCATGTCAAGTTAATATATCACCTGTGAATGACGTCGAACTATCCAGAAAATTGGAAACATCGAGACTAATCAGAACAGCGCAATTAAACGTGAAAACAGCCACGAATGAACGAGTCCGTGAAGTTGAGCAACTGAATGCCATTATAATTATTAACGTTTATAGAAGTGTCACAAATCTGTGAAGCAGCCCTCTGAGATGAGGAGCAGCAGGAGGAGATCTGTGAGCTGCTCTCTGACACCAAACACAGCCTGGAGGCTGGGGGCAGGATGGGGGCTTTAAAATCCTTCTTAGAGTTTTATAGACAACCATTAAACCATTAACCATTAAAAAATATCCTCTTTAGTTCAACCTTATGAGTGGAGCTACATTGTTGATGCTACCTTTATAAAATAACTTGCAATCAAGTATTGGGAAAGATCAATATCATTTTCACAGGTGGTGTTAGCAGCTGCTGAAAGTGACTAAAAAAGTTACTTTTAATGTAACTGAGTTACTTTCCAAATCAAGTAGTCAGTAATCTAAGTTACTTTTTCAAGGAGTAATCAGTAATCTGATTTCAGTTACTTTTTCAAAGTAACTATGCCATCACTACTCATATATTGTTCAGTAAACTAGAAAAATATTGAATAAGGGGCCTGGCATTGGATTGTGTTCAGAGTTATTTAACAGTTTCTATAGCAGGGCAATCACTGTCCAGAATATTGGACCCCAAATTGTTTTGTTGTTAATGAAATGTATAATGTATTGAAATGACTAATATTAGTAAGTTTTGCAGGAGACACAAATATTTTTGCATCACTAATATTAACTGGAATCAATTACACATGGACTAAAAAGATAAAATAAAAAAAAATGATTGACTGGAATAAACCATCATTAAATCTAAATAAGACCAATTTTATGTTCTTTAGCAAGTACACAGAAAATATAAAGATGTGTGAAAAGAAGTAGATGGAGTGGAATTTGAAAATTATATCAATTATATTTCATGAGGTAATTTGAGATGATAAATTGACTTGTAAACCACACATTACTCATGTACAATCCAAAGTATCACAAAATATTGCAGTTATAATTAAAGCAAAACAAGTACTAATGTTAGGTCAAATTTCATAACAGTTTATTGTTCAGTTCTGCCGTAATTAAAATATTAATTACGAGAGGAATATAAATTTAAACTCTTAACCGTGCAAACAACCTTGAAAAGCTTCTGTGTATCTATTTCTGGTGTTGGGCTATAGAATAATTCCAAATATTAGACAACTTAAGAAAATGTTTAAAAATCTGTTGTTTGAAACATATTGTGTATAAAATTGTTTATCATAATTTGAGATGCCATTTATAAAGAAGCCATGTATTTGTAGATATATATATATATATATATATATAAATATATATATATGGGTGTTCTGAAGGCATGTGTATGTATGTGAAAAATGTGTGTATGTGTTTTGTTACATGTTCACTTTTTTTTATTAATATTTTTCTCTCCGTCTTCAGATTTTTATTTGTTTTGGGTTTTTTTGGCACCTTTGATGGTTCACTGGTGGGGGGGCGGGGCACTGACAGCCCAGGTGCTTTAGCTGGGCTGGTGACGCACCTGAGGGAGATTGAGTGATGGTGGCGTTTATGTAGCTGCTGTTGCAACGGCGTTTTGGAGAAATTATTGAATGTATGGTGCGGCAAGGCTCTGGACGGAAAAGGGAACCTTCACCTCGGGACTAGACCTGTCGCGATAAACGATAAATCAATTAATCGAACGATAAATTAAAACTATCAACCTCATTTTAATTATCGGCTATATCGTTTCTTCCTGCCTTTTTCTCTTACTGTTGATGACACTGAATGAAAACAGGCTCAACTCCGGTGCTCTCCACTGACCCTCCCTTCCTTACTTTCTTAGTGTAATGCCCAGCGCGCGCTGCACCATCTTATGTCGCCGATTGTCGGCTCATTATCAAAACCAGAGACACATTAGCCGACAGAAATCCTCGGTTTAACGGTTCGATCTAAACCGTGTTGTGTCCAACAATGGACACAAAATAATAAGTCCAGTTCACTAACTTTGAAACCAGGCATTAATCGATTCCTTACTACAATCTACCTGCAATGCATGTGGCTAGTGTCAGTCCTGACTGAATGAAAATCATTATAACTATACTTCATACTTTTACCCGCGTTTGGCCAGTAGTGAGTGCTAATTTCCACCCCTGAGTACAGTCATTGTACTATGTGTGTACCTCTGATTTTAACTAAGCTAAAATAATTATTTTTCATTTCACCTGTTTAGAAAATTATAAATGTTGGTAATGCCATCTATTTCAAAACAGGCAGCTTACAAATTTGTTCTTCTTCTTCTAGTGTGACACTGAGAACAACAACCTGAGAAGAGTAACTGATATCATCAGAACGCAAAGGGGCACACCTGACAGTAAGTCCATTGTCCTTAAGTCTAATTGTCAAAATAAAAAAAAAAACACTTTAACGATAGTGTGGGTAAGAAGAAGAAACAAATTTATTAACACCCTGGGACATTGAAACAAACATACAGTCTGTAAATCTGCTTTTAGTGATTCTGGCTTTCTGGTTCTGGTCATAGCTCTTGTGACAGCAGGTTGCCACTAGGAGTGAAACTGTGGATTGCTATATCAGCACAGATGGTCTTGTCATTTGCCTTTGCTAAGAAAAGAAAATAGTTTGTTTGATGTTAAAGAGGACATGTTTGATTCTAATAAGTTCTTGGTTGGGAAAGTTAGACAAAAGCCCCTTTTGCACTCAGGGCCAGGCCACCTGGGTTCAAACCTGGTTTCTGTGTTTCAGTATATATAATTTTACAACTTCCTGGTCTGCATGAACCTGAAGGTACACCCGATGATGCTTAATCAGATTTCTTGGTTTTAATGTTGATCTGACTGCTAGCTACACTGCAGCCTGGATTTCAAGCACCACTTCAGACAGTTTTGGTATCAGGGAGCATTGCTATTGCTCCCTGATCAAAAGGGGCCCAAGACTCTCTGAACGAGGGGTTTTCCAAGCAGGGGAATTTCCGCAAGATGGTTCAGGAGCACCAAGCGCAAGTCCAGGTCATACATAGATAATTTAGGCTGCATTCAGCCTGGAGTGACCCAATTCCAATTTTTTGTCAAATCCAATGTTTTTGCCAGGACCATTTGCACTGCCACACATATGTGACTTGTATGTCTTCTGCAGTCTGAACAAGCAAACAACCTGAAAGTGTCCTGCATGCACAGTAATAGCGCAATAGCGTCAGCGCTCTCAGTGTTCTGCCAACCACCATAAAAGGAAGATGTGCTCAGTGTTTGTGGAAGTAAACATGGAGGCTAATGGTGAAGCATAGCTTACATATTTGAGGTTGTTGTCCGACCGGAGCAGCATGTCAACAATTTAATCCTCATTATAGTCCGGTTGTTGCTTTTCTTCACTGTTGTGCGTATCAGGATGCAGAATAGTGACATTTGTCAAATATCAGTGATGTTCAGGTCAGATGAATGCGACCTGAACCTTAGGTCGCATTTGAATCGGATACATATTGGATATCCTAGTGGCCTGGGTCGCATTCGAAAACAATCTGACCTATTCTGTTCAGACCGTCATGAAAAGATCAAATACAGGTCCCATTACGTCAAAAAAAATAGAACTGGGTCACTTCAGCCTGCAGTGTGAATGCAGCCTTAGTTAATTTAGTTAGTGTAAAGCAGAGATCAGTTTTTTTTCTTTGCTGAAAAGCAGGTTCAGAAGGAGCCAAACAATACGGAATGAATAAGTGTCCATCGTCTCTGGAGAGACTGCCTCTGATGGTTCAGCAGGAATTTAGAGACAACACTCTGCTCAATGCAAACACAAGCAGGGCTGGAAGTCAGGCTTAGTCGACAGTGGCTGGGGAAGGTTGGGCCTTGCAGTGTTAAAAGGCCTAAAGATTCGACCCGAGCATCAAGGATCCATCACCAGCTGTTTTATGGCAGTAGAGTAACGTCTGTTTGAGACCAGCTGAGCAATCTTACAAGACTATTCAGATAATATGGCAATGAGGACACTTTATAAAATTTTCCATATCAACTTGCAAATAACTAAATTAGAATTTTTATTTTTTTTGTATGACTATAGGTGTTGCTTAAAGAAAAGGTTTAAAATCTTTGTAGCTCCTCATTACCAGCTGTGTCCTGTGTGATCTCTTGAAATGCTTTTCCACTAGAGCACCTTCAATTGGTCCGTCTCGCCAAATTCATTTTCCATTAGCAGGACCAGCGTGGCTTTGCCTGACTGTTTTCAGATTTTCATACCTACTTCAAGTTTAGAACTCGCAGGACCGAGCCAGATACAGCACCAAAAGTGACTTAACAGCAACCGCATTCACAGATTGACTTGTGATTTACGTCACTGAAGACTCCAAACATATCATTTAACTGTGGACTGTGGACATGCTGTCTGCTATATGAGAGCTACTCTGTATAGAGGAGTGTAATTCTAAGTTTAATCACACTCAGCGCCAGGAACACTTTGCTAAATCAGTCATTCTGCTCCAAAACAGAGTAGCTAGCAGCTAGTCTCTCTGAAGAACTGACAGAAAGATGACCCCAACTGAACCATTTATCTTTTTATTACTGTCAGAGCTGCAGTTTAGTGGAGACAGTGTGGAACACCTGAACTAAATATTAGCTTGAGATGTGAATTTTATTAGGCCCAAGCAGCAAAGCGGTGCAAAGTCCTATTGTTTTTATACTGTTTATTATTTTTCCTTCTAATTAAAAAAAAGAAAAAAGTTCAGATGGGGATATTTGTTTACGTCTTCTGACCTAAATCTAAAAGGTTGCACATTTGGAAAAAAATAAAATACCAGAATGTCATTATATTTGTATGTATAGCAAAAATAATCAGCAATCTTTATCATTATGTTTGGGCTACCAATTAATTCATTTAAGACAAAATGAAATGTCTGGGTTTATTTGAGTCAATCAGACCCAGAACCTGAAGGTTCTCCATTGCTGAACCGCACATTAACTAGTTAGAGAGCCACTTGCTACTTGAAGAGCAGCTTTAGTTTGTTTCCAAAGCCTGGTCCTTATGGCTCACTGCCTCAATGTTTCCCTGCTCGAACACCCCTGTTTCAGGTGATTGCAGTTCAGCAAAAGCTCATTAATCAGACTTCAATTGAAATGATGTGTTCCAAAGCAGGAAAATATACAGTTCCAGGTTGCCTTGAGGAGCAGGGTTGGAAAAACAACTCTTAAAAATCCAAACTTGCATGAGTCCTGATCAGACTTTTCAAGTCATTTGTGGAAATGGCTGCAATGACTCTGGAGTTTATCTTATCCTGTAAAATTGCATTTCACTGACCCATGCTCTATTTTTCATGACAGATTTCACAAGTGTCACAAACCATTTTGAGCACCTGTATAAAGTGAGCTTTGACAACGTGTCAGTGTATCTGCAGAAAAAGCAGCAGCGGATTGAAGAGCATCAGCTGAAGAGGACAAAAGCTCAGAAAGTAAAATGCAACAAGAAGTCAAAGAAGAAACCTGATGAAGTTTTGACTCAGCCTTCTACTTAAGTCAAAAGTAAAGAGAATCATTCATGTTTTGTACTTTGAATGTGTGCACCTTGCCAGTTTGATTCAGTGGTTTATCTTGTACTATTTAACGTTAAACAAAATTAAACCTTTTTTTCTGTTTGGCATAGTCATTGATAGGAACCTGTTTGCCAGTATTAGCCACATACATTCTGTTTAATCATTATTGTATGTTTGGTGCATTTAATTACATTTAATTTCTCTCTGGGAATAATAAAGCATATTTTATTTTCAAAATTTCTATGTCAAACCTCAATTCTATAATGATGCCACACTCTAGAAATTAAAAGTTCACACATTCATTAGAACCAAACCAGAGTTCAGGTTAACGAGGTTCAAAGGTGGACCAGAATAAGCTTAGCATTCACACCTCCCCAAAAGAACCAGACGTTCTAGTCAAATGATCCAGAACAAAATACGTTCAGGATGGAAACAAAAAACACTCAGGCCATGCAAGATTTGGATGACGGCAGAAATTTCCTCTAACAGGAAGTCCAGGAATTTTTCAATGGCAGGTCCCAGCAGAAAACGATCTTGGACTTGGTTGTGGGGATTATGTCTTTGAAACTCCAGAAGACCAAGAAGGATAAGTGGATAACACCCATGGGTGACATGGTGTTGGAATTGGAGCAGTTCACGGGGCAGAAGAACGTGTTCATCACCGGTCTGCTTGTTAAACCTCGCTCGTACTCTTGGGTGGTTATAGTGGAGTTATACGAGACCACAGATGATAATTTATGGAATTCCATCGAGCAACAGGTGGCTTCTTTTCTATTAGCCAGAGAAATAGAGGTAAGATTATGAAGAAGTATTTAAAATGGAAACATGGAGTCAAAAACGATCACCTCCCCCAATAGATAAAATAGCACATTTCTGCCCTATATTTATTCATTTTTGTTACAAAATATTTAGTTTGAAATTTATTTAAATTAATTTATTTTATGAGAAAGTAATTTTATTCATCTAATTTTTCACTTTGAGACATTAATTTCAGTGTTGCGAAAGTTAGATCTGTTGCATGAATTTCTTGCCTATTCAGAATTTTTTATGTGCATGTTTACATGTATATGATAAAGAAATGCTTATTAAACATATGAATTGTACATTAACCCATTCAAGACACTGAATAAAAATCAAACCAGAATGAGACCAATTAGGTAAACCAGTAGACTGTTAATGGAAGTTGGAACTTGAAGCTGGGAATGACGTCATGTCCGGGTTCCAGTTAGCATAGTCAGAGAAGTCGAGGTTCCAAAATGGGGATCCCCAATTAGCCATTGTTCATAAAGAAATTACTTTCCACATGCACAGCAACATCTCTTTTAATTTGTTCATATTACAGTTGCAGCTGCTACATGTACCATTGATTCCAGACACACTCTTGCAAGAGTTTCTCACAATATTTACATGGGTCCACCACAACTATTATTCATGGAGCTGCCTTATTGGATCTCAAAGTCGGAGTTTGAAAAATTCCCTGACTTTCAGAGTGAGACTGTCTGAATTTGGAGGAATGTTACAATTGAATTTACTGGCTCAGAAAACAGAATTTTTCTATTTATACTACAAATGCAACGTGATATTATTGTCAAAACAAGCAACTTCTTGGACTCAAAAAGTTGGGGCCAAAAGTCAAAAGGGTTAAGAACCCCTGGCCAACTGTGATAAAAATGAACAGTTTGGATTATTTCAGTATTTAATAATTAAAGTATAAAACTTAGTCTAAAATGTTATTCATTATATATGAACTACATATATAATATTAGAATTATTAGAACTAATATATGATTATATAATTATTGGCCTAACTCTCTAAAGGGAATTACTTAAAGAAGCGACAGCGTGACGTCACGTCTTTATGGAAATTAGTGCCAGTGAAGCCACGCCCTGCCCCGGTGACGTCAGACGAAGCTCGGCAGTTTTCCTCCTGAATCCTCCGGGCTGAAGCAGCAGCGACTCGCATCCAACACGACCAACAGGAAGAGCTGGAGAATTGAGACCGCTCGGCTGTTTTCGTTTGCGCCTTGGTTTTATTTTATGGGAAATAAAACCAAGAACTCCTCGCAGGCAGGTAAGATTTCAGCTTGTGGAATTTCTCATCTTCCTCCATGTTTGTTGGAGAGGCGTTTTTGAGCAGAATGTTAGGGAACTTTTCACTGTGGGAAAAGCACCGCGAGAAAGGAAGGAAACGGGAGTGACGCGATATTGACTGGATTTCTACAATCTTTTTAAAGCCTCATTGTACTCATACTTTCACACAGAAGCTCTACGTGGCTTGTTTCTGTCGCCTGTCTGAGTGCAGCTGTATCCTCTCTGGATCGTAACGCTGTAAAACTACAGTTTTGATCGAAAGCGATGATTTCAAATGCGCCTCTAAAGCAGTTTAGGCTCCGATAAGCTGTAATAAACAGAAGTAGCGGTGTCACAACCTGATGGTCTGTCTTTATACTAATGGTCTGTCTTTAGCTCAGGTTGGGGTGTGTAGGGGTGCAAGGTTGCCATGGCATCCAGAGAAACACAAGACTAATTTTAAATGATTCAACATCATCATCATCATCATCATCATATCCGTTATTCTCTGCAGCATCTACAACCCACAGTTATTTTGGCTCTAAAAGCTCCTGATAATCTTTGACCCCTTTGTAGGATTTAGTCCAACTTGTGGAATCTCCTGTAGTTATTTTTGTTCTGCATTCTTGCATGCAAAATAATGCAGTTTTTTTACTTAGTATATTTTTTTCCTCAGCGAACAAAATTCTTCTTTACATTAAAATGCCAGTTGCTTTAAGATTAAGAAAGTAATTAAGAATCACAACAATAACTTAAATTTTTGAGCACTTCAGAAAACCTCTAAAAACACATGTAACTGCCCATTTTAAACAAGTTAATGTTGAATGTCTTCAGCTCTTAATTGTCACCATAAAGGAAAATAAATGGCAGGTTTAAATTGGCTCTTTTTTAAATATCAGTTAACATTTCCCAGCTGCATTTTCTTTAAAATATTTGAAAAACTGTGAGTAGAAAGTGAGTCCACTGGGGTGGACTCACTTTTGGTGTATTTTTTTGTTTTTTTTTTACCAAAAAATACACTTTTTTTTTTTTTTTTCAAAAAAAAAAATTGGTAAAAATAAAAAATAAACAGTGATTTGTTTTTTCATTAATACTAGATGTCCACAAATGAATTACCTAGAGACTTGAATTGACTAGTTAATCCTTGATTAGCCTTGATTGGTGATTGACAGATCAAATATTGACCACTCAGAATTATTGTATTATTTATTGAAACTAGGTACTCTGACCGTTTTTGTCTACAACTGACAGCATATAATTTGATGCATTTTTCTAGTAATATTTTAATATTTGATACAATGTGCAACCATACACCAATTTATACTGTTACTGCAAAATCAGCATTCATAATATGGCAAGGGACTGTTTAGAATAAAGTAATTGTTGACTGTTATAATCTTGGTGTCATGTGTTCACTTCCTGCAAGCCATTTTAATACTACATGCAAATAAGGAAACAAAACATACTTTTTGTGTATGGTTATGAGCCCCCCGATCTTAGGACCATTGGACCTAAGATCTGCAGTGCAGCTTTTTTTCTCTCATGTTTTCAACCTCCCACTCAAAAAACATCTTTGTCCAATCTTATATTTTCACCTTCCTAAAATAATGGCCAAACCGATTTTGGCAAAAAGTAATAATGTGGATATAAATCCATGATAAGACTCGATTGAATATAAAAGAAAACTTTCCTTATAAAAAAAAAACCTCAACACCAAAATATATAAGCTGTGCACATTCCCTTTTGATCAATTGTCCCACATCCGCAACCCCCACTTCCTGTTTGCATGGCTTTACAAACAAGCCATGCAAACAGATATTCCTTTTTTCCCTAAAGGAATATCTGATACGGGACACATATAACTCTTACTTACACTGATTTATTTAAATGTTCAAAATTTAGCAGATATGACTGGCTGCAGCTAACCAGTTTCTGTAGCTTTTGCTAGCTTCTTCTCTGTGTTCTGAGTAGTCATCTTTTCCTTGTGTCTAAAATGATCTGGGTTCTGAGTGACAAAACGGACAGAAAATGTTTGTCCTGTTTCATATCCTCCTGAGCCCGGCCCATACACTTATATTCGTTGTAGTGGACATTTTGTTGAATCTTATTTTTTTATTCCTACTTGTAATTACAGTACTGCAGTACTCTTTAGAGGATATCCTGGGCTTTCCAGACCTTTTTTTCCCTAAATAAAAATGGCCTACCTGCCAGCAACCACATTTTATGGAAAGGGTAGATGAGTCAAATATTTAACTTCTTTTGTTATTTTTGCCATAATAATTATTGATATTCTTGTTAATAAAAAACCTATTACAATATTTTGACTAGAGAAAACAATTGAATAATTTCTGTTTAGAAATAACAGACCTTTCATGAATGTCAATTGTAGTGGACATCAGGACCATTTCAGTGTATTTAATGACTCCACATTGTTGTAGGAGGAAGAAGTGAAACAGGATTCTACACGAGAATCAGATCTGGAGTTGTTAGATGAAGATGAGGATAAGAATCAGCCTATGGTAGGGAACTTCTCCATATCCAGGACAATCTGATGAAGAGACAGACTCATGGTGTGTTAACACCAAACGTATTATGCTTGTCAGAAACGCATTTGATGCTTCAAGTTTGACACGTGTCCTTTTGGTGCATTCATACCAAAAGCATTTTGAGTTTCAGGTGTGTCTGGTTTACATTCACAGTCTATGTGGAACATCATAGAAAGAGTCCAAACGGTTGAAATCGCGGCGCACTAAATGCTTGGAATGCGTTTCAACATGGAGGAGATCCATAGTCTCCTACTAGTGTGCAGATCCCAGATCAAATTAGTAGTCTGTTTGATCTGTATTTGCTGATCAAACAGACTGTTATGTTTAATAAGCCCACAAAATATACAGAATAGATAAAACCAAATCAGGTAGTGCAATATAAAATTGTGTTGTGCTAATCTACTTATTATATGGCAAATAGAGGAGTAGATAACTTAACCTGTTGATGAAGTAGGGTGCAGAAGTTAATCAGAGTGTAATCCACTGTATCCACATGCAGCCCTGTTCGGCTCAAGCAGCAGCAAAGATAGTCTTCCAGCTCCATCTTGTCACTGGTTGTGACAGTGTGATTGATAGAATACTAAGTGTAACCCTCACAATGTGTTTACAGTTAAAACAACAACTATAGGACCAATGCCAGGTTCGGCTACTGGAGTAGAAAATGTGCAAGTGTATAAATGACCACAGACTAGGAAAAATAGGTTTAACTGCCGGCTTATTATTTGTTGAGAAAGAGGAAAAAAACAATATTATTAAAAACAATTAACATACAATGACACAAAATAGTTTCCTGTTCTTCCAGAATAATTTAATTTATCCCTGTTTGAATTTTTAAACCTAATGTTAGGTTTTAAAGGACACTATTTATTTAAACCTAGGTTATAGTTCTATTTAAGTTCAAGTTAATACTGTTAATCTAATTGATTTTAATCTTTTAAAATCTATTTTAGTTATTTTGTTCTTTTTTAAGAAATTATGTTTTTTAATCTATTTTAACTATTTCTTGTTTCTATTATGACCCAACAGAAAATTTTACATTCCACACCAACAATGTAAATGAATGCAATTCAAAAGAAGAAAGAAAATAAAACACAATAGAACAATCCAGTAAAAAAAACTGAATAACTTGTGCTTCAACCAAAGTCTTTCTCTGTGATGATCCTGAAGGGATTATTTCCGGTTCTCTGAATCCGCTTTTTCTTAGCAGGAAACATGGGCAGATCATACCAGTCTGGATGATTCGAAGTGTCCAGCAGAGGGCGCAGCTCCTGCTAGACGACAGTTACCGGGCTCCTGGGTTAACGGCTCGCCATCTCGTTTCTCGTTAGCAGAATCCAATTCGGCAATCGGTTCGGATTTTCCCGGTCCAGCTTCAGTAGAACTTTCAAAAGGCCTGGTTCAATAACCACAAGCATAACAAAAGTTATTTTAACTTTTCTCTGTGCTGAAGAAAACAACATACTCGCCAATTCGTTTTTTCAACGGTTTAGAAAATGGACCAACGGAAATGTGTTGCTTTACCTTTCCGTTTCGATTAAATAAAATTATTTTACAAATAACATTCTTCACAGAAAATAAAATACAGTTTTTGACTCACTAAGTCCAGTAGACAACACTCTGAACGTAGTCAATAAAAGAATTTCAGAAGCTCCTCCTCCAAAAATGAGGAGAAAGTTCCCAACTATGGCAAGCCGTTTTAACATAAATTCGGTTTCGTCTGACTATCCGTAATTACGTTCCAGATATCTGAAAATGCATTTTGACTAGACAAAACTACATTTTGACTATCCGGAATGGTAATTTAAGATATCTGCATTTACATTCTGACTAGTAAGAATAATAATTCAAGATATCTTCAATTACGTTTTGACTTGTCAAAATTCCTTTCAAGATATCTCAAATGACGTCACTGGATTTGTCATTTGACGAGGCACGTATCCGGAATTACAATTTAAGATATCTTGAACGTAATTATGACTAGTCGAAATTACAATTTTAGATATCTGACTTAAGAATGACGTTGAAGCCCCTTTGTGCTGTCCAAACAGTTGCCTGCAGAATTTTATGTTTCCTGCACAAAACTGTCCGTAAATGCCACAAATTAGAAAGAGCTCGGCAATGTTGGAAATGCGGAGAATGCAAAACTTCATAAACTATTAAGACTGCTAATGATATCTGCAAAAAAATGTCCTGTTTATTCATTTCCAACGAACCGAATGCAGTTAAAAACAGCTTTGAAAAGCTAAAACTGCTTTGTCAATCATTTTCAACATGAAAGTTGTGCATTTTCAAATATCTTGTTTCGTTTTTTTCTATTTTTCATTGTTTTATTGAACTTTCAAATTGCCACGTAAATCAGTGACGTTTTGACTAGACAGAACGCTAATTCAAGATATCTGTAACGTCATTTTGACTAGTCAGAATGTTCATTTAAGATATCTTAAATAGAAAAGTTGAATAATTCAAGATATCTCTAACTCATTTAGAGATATCTTAAAAGGAATTTTGACTAGTCAAAATTATAATTCAAGATATCTCTAATTTAGTTTTGTCTAGTCATTATTTGCTTTTAAGATATCTATAATTCAATTTCCACTAGTCAAAACTACATTTCTACTATCCAAAAATACATTTAAGATATCTTGAATTATGGACTAATTAGAGATATCTTTAATTAGAATTATGACTAGTCAAAACTACAATCGAGATATCTTGAATTTACTTTTTGACTAGTCATAATTAAAATGTAGATATCTGCAATGTGTATTTCAGATAGTCAGTAATTCATTGTAGATATCTTGAATTGAAGTCCCCATACAAATCAATGGTAAATCTGACGTCATTTTGACTAGTCAGAATGTAATTAGAGATATCTCAAATAGGTATTTTGTCTAGTCAAAATATAATTAGAGATATCTTAAATTGCTAAAATGTCTAGTCATAAAACAATTTGAGATATCTGGAATGTAAGGGCGGCAAAACCGAATTTATGTTAAAACGGCTTGCCATACCCAACGGCTTGGTAGCCTTACGAATCGGCGGTTTGCTCTTATCTTCCTTCCTCAGCACAACTCTTCGCTACTTCGTTCTCTCCCCTTCTTCTTCGCTCTCTCCTTCTTCTTCTAGCCAGAGAACACAGCAATCCGATTGGCTGGAGCTAGTCACATGGACTACACAGCAATGTGACTCTTCAGAATAAGAGATTTCTTTTCTCACACCTGACCGTTTTAACTGCTGACAAAATAAATCTGTTTCACACAGTTTCAACCCAAACAAAATATCATACATGAATATCAATTACAGTCTCTAATTATCTTTTTTTAATTTATTTATTTTGAACTATTTTAAACCCTATTTATTCTATTTATGCATTTTATAACTATTTATTATGGAAAGGCTTTTATTTAAGTGAAGGCTATTTTAACCTGGGTTACATAAGCAAAACCTAAAAATGGGAGGAGTTACAGTGATTACTTAAATGGTGCTTTAAAAAAAGGAATGAGTAAAATCAGAATTAAAATAATATGTGGGCTTTACTTTGGGTTCAGGCTTATAATTAGGGTTAACAAGTTGTGTTGGATCAGGCTCGGACACAACGCCTATGGGCTTGGGCTGGATTGGGTTGGACTTTTGTAGGCTTGATCTAAAGTCTAAGTGTGACTGAGCAGGCAAGAACAAAATGTTAGGGGTGGTGCTTTGAAAGAAATCAAGCAGGCAGGGAGAGTCAGTAGAGATCTAGCAGCTTCTCATCACAAAGGCATTTCCTCCACAGTCTCTGAAGGAAGACTTGTCTTTAAGCAGAGACCCGGCTGCTCTCAGGGCTAATATGGAGCCAGTTATTTGGTCATGGAGAGGTTTTTTTTCCTGTGGGCTATGCACTGGGCTGTTTTGCTGCTGAGGGTTCATTCCTGTTATCCACTACAATTTTCTCTGAAGATGTTCCTCTTGTTTAAGTATGCAGCGGTTCAAACTGAGCATAGAGTATAGACAGGAAGGGGCCATACTGATTTATGATGTGTGAGGAGAAATGTCATGAAAAGAAATTTAATGAGTGGCACACAACACTAAACTAATGTTGATTTATTGATATGCTCAGAAGGTGGTGAAACTCAATATAAAACCTGATTCCATGCTCATAAAACAATTTACAAAGCACTATTGATGAGAAAAGAAATAAAATTATCTTAATTTGAACTTATTCAAATTAAGAATCAGGTTCAGTGGTGCTGCTATGTTCAGTTGATAATCTAATCTAATGATCAAATCTAAATGGTCCAAATTGGTCCAAACATAATTTCCATCAAGACAGTTGTGTTTCGATAATGCAAATTAGTTTAAAATGTTTTTGAAAACATCAGCAAACTGCATTAAGTCTTTGCTTCAATTTTCTTTGCTGATATGTACTCCCTTTCTACAAGAAAACAAACACTTCCACCTAAATCAGAGTCAGGAAGTGCAGGTTCAGAGGGAGGTGCGTGTCAAAAGACTGGATAAAGGCATAAACAAAGATAAAGCAGTAGCAGGAATACATGCACTGAACTCCACAGGACTGAAAAAAAGAAAACGGCAAAACTTTTTTCCCGTTTTGTAGCTACCGTCACTGGAACGTTGTAGCAGACTAGGATTGCTACAGTAAAGTTTGTTTACAAGCTTTTTTTGCATTATTTAACGGTTGAAACTCATCTCTTGTCCAAAAATGTGGCACGCTGACAAATGTTTAAACACAAATTATAAAGTAATCTGTTTGCAACTTATGTGATCTGTGAAGATAAAATGTAATAAACATCAGTTTTGCAAGTCAGATTTTAAAAATGAGGCTCAAACGTAAGGAGAAATTTTGCCTTACATAGTGAAAGATTTGAGGAAACAGTGCATCAATACTTTACTTGCCATGCATCTATAACTCTGAGCAGCTGCAAATGATTAGTTATTGTCAAATTAGTTCTGACACTTTAAATGTTTCCACTATTGCAACCTAACTGGGGTGAGTTTTACAAAAAATTAAGCACACCAAGCCTTTTCACTGTGCAATCTCAGCAGGCAAATCTATAAGGTTACCCTGCTCACCTGTTCTCAGGTACTGATCTCTCTACAAAGAACTTCAGCTGAAAGGTTCCTCAAAGACCCCACTGATAGGAAATGGACATTATTAAAACTTTACATTATTCATGATTGACTCTGAAAACCAAAGCAGATTTATTGATTGTCTCCCATGGTTTAATACATATTAGGAGGCATTGTTTTTGAAAACGAATTCACTATTAAGTTAAAAGTGAATTATTAAAATTCTATTTATGAAACTAATGTTTGTTTCTCTCATCTGTTGGTAGGTTATCAAACTACTTGTGTTGGCTACTGATGTACTTTTGAGAGTCATCCAGAAAGAAAAGATGAATAAAGAAATGTCACTGAGTTACGTTGTTACTGTGTCTCTTTTGAGAATGCTCCAAGGAGACATTCTTGGGAGCAGTTTGGGCAGAAACTGAGCACGAATTGCTGAAATCAGGAAATAATAGGGACCAACTCTGGTGGTTGAATCACCAAAATGTACTTTAATATGCATCATAAGTGAAACCCTTTTTAGCACTACATTAGAAGCCAACATGGCCTTATTTGTCTTTACTCTTCATTTCTTCAGACCGACATGCTCTACATCTGGAGGGCGACACTTGAATAAAACAATTGTCCTGTTGCTGTAAAAGTCGTAGATTGTTTTGTTATCACAGCTACAATCTAATGCTATTACATTACCCTTTGAGTTTGCGTTTTGTTTGTTCACAAATACATCTCAGTAAACTACAATTATCACTGATTGCTTTTAAGGTTGGCCAATTAAACAAGTTCTATGTTGAAATCTTATTAGTGGTGCTGATGTTCTTAGTAGTAAGAGGGGCCCCTAAAAGAAATTATGATCAAGGCTTCATACAGCCTTGGATCGACGCTGCAAGATGAGATAAATCCACTGCACTTCACATCTATGCACACCTTTAAACACGTACCCATATTTGCCGTTCACATTGAGCTTCAGAAACAGAGCAAATATGGTCACTTTTAAACTTGACTCATACCATGATGAATTCTCCCAAGAAACTTGCCTTCTTGATATAAATGTCCATACACAATTCGTGCCGAGACAAACTTAAGAGATCAAGCCCCAAGAGCGCACAAAGTGGCCAACATTAGTGGTTCCTATGCATGGAGCCACTACTGAGAGGTTACAGCCTCCTCTTGTCCACCATCATTTCCTAACAGAGGACTGAAGCAGATCTCGTCAATATACAAACTCCAGACTTTAGGTTGACTTGATAAATTAGAAAAACTGTCTTTTAAATCCAAGTTAAACTTGATTGAAAGATAGTACAAAGATGCTAGTACTGGGGCGATATGGTAATATCATCTGTTACCTGTTAGACATCACATTTTTCACCAGTTGTATATGTGATAGGGTTCCCTAATCAACTCTTCCCCCCCAAAAAAAGCAAATTGCAGAAATCCAAGAACAAAGTTATAAATAAGTCCTGCATAGAAAGAAAGGGCTTTACATTTAACAAATGTCTGACATGGAAAAAGGTAAGATTTTACTACCCTTACACTTGGTTATGAAAACCTAGAGCAGCATCAATTTTCACACATTGATTCGTGACACAACTCATGAGTTATCAGGGCAGAAAAATCAACGTCTTTGTCACAAGAGAAACAGACACAACCAAATATAATAGTGTCTGTATTTGTGTTAAAAAAAGAATGCCAGCCACCACTTAACGTGACCTACTGTAGATAATTAAGGCGAGGTTTAACTGTGGATGTCTTGAGTGTTTTAAAGAAAAGCAAACCTGAGAACCATAAGCATATAAGTGAAAGGAAATTTAGTTTTATTTTAGAGTCACAGTTGATTCTAGAGAGGAAATACACATGAAATCTATGGCCAAAGCTCAGCTACACTAAAACTGCTTTGTCTTCTTCTAGGGCACGGGTAATTTATCCGTCCATTGAGTTTCTCTAAAGGCCTAGTCCATACATAACATAATGTTGTGTGGGGTGCATTTGATTAGTTGCCTCATTCCAGATAGTGATGGAGAAGCTTTTCCTGCAGTGGCACTGGGAGATTGGCAGCAGACACTTTAGGATCGTAGAGGTGTGGCTGTTGTTGTTGGACTTGTTCCAACTTGTCCCGTGCAAATCTGATCAGATCAGGAGGCAGAGATGAAAAAAGCTGGTGGGGCTGTTGTGTTTCTTTATGTTTCTGAGCAGTTTTTGCAGTATGATGGGCAGACATGGCCAATATAGGGTTTCAGTTTTGTTTATAATCTGTTGCACTAACAATAGAATTTTTTTGCAAAAACATCACCAGTGCCAAGTGAACACATAAGTTAAAAATAGAAACCAGCATTTCTCACATGATGAAGTCTGCTGAAAACAGGATTCACACACACTGCTGTGAGCTGTCTGAAGCTTAGCTTTTATTGTTCATCTTTAAATAAGGCTCCTTGTCTAAGATGACTATCTGCTTGATTTACATTCTCATGTCTGCAGCTCAAAACGTCTAGAACTGTGTGGTTGCACTAAAACCAGATTCTTGATTTTGTGAAAACAGAAAATTCCACTTTTTGTGGAAACTATTTAACATCAATGTTCATTACATATCTATGTTACATACAGCTAAGTGGGATTGACTAATGCCTACAACTGATTCCTGTCTTAGTGGCTGAGATTGTGATGTGGGGACACTATTAAAAGAAAAAAGTAGGAAAAGTGCAGGTTGACTTTGCAATTTTCTGCAGTCTTCTGTAGTTCTTTTTAGAAACTATATTGGAACTGTTTAATAATATTTTTATGGCTTTCATCATTAGTGCTATTAATACTTGCCCTAGAAACTAAAATATTCATGTTAAGGTCATTAGTCCCTGTTAGACATGGCTTCACAAACAGCCAAAGTATTTTGGAGTTGGCATTTTGCTTTTCAAATGTTGTTAAATGTTAGTTTTTAGCACAATTGGAGGAGTAAGAGTAAAAAACAGCCTATTTTACCAACTCTTACTGTAAGGATTTGAGTTTTCTTTGTGTTGATTTTAGGTTTATGTGTCTATTGAGTCTCGTGTTGTCCTGTCTACCCCTTGATTGTTCCCAGCTGTGTCTCATTCCCTTACTACCCTTTGTGTATTTAATCCCACCTGTGTTCCTTATTCCTTGTCGGGTCCTTTTCTGATCTGTTGTGTCAAGCAGTCTTGCAGTCTGGTCTTGTTTAGCTGTCTTATCTTTTGTCAGATGTCTCTTGTTGACCAGTTGCTATCGGTTTTGTGCCTTAGCTTTCTGCTCACCCTGTGCCGCCTGGATTTAGGACTTTGTGTTTCTGACGATTTCACGAAATTCATTCTTCATTCTTCATGTCAACCTGCGCCCACAGCCTCTTCCTCACCACCTTCAACACGTTTTATGACACTTACATTAACTTGAAGATTTTCAAATGGCTTTTAAGATGTCCAACCCTTCCACTGGAAGACAGGGCTCTCTGATTTTATTTTCACAGTTTCTAGAAAAATCCAACTTTGAGTTTTGCTGCAGTTAAAGTGTTGTGGTAATACTTTGGTCATCTTGTGACCACTGATATGATTTTACTTTGGTTACAATCCTTAAAATAATCAGAAACATACTTAGTAATAATTTTAAGTGTGCATGTTATGTTTTCAAATTTTATTTAAACACAGCAATGAAAACAACAGAAACATTTAACATACAGGTTAATTTTTATATTAAAATATTTACCAGATAAATAGTTCCTTTGAAGGTGGATTAACATCCACCGTTACAAAGAACATAAGATAGCCGTTGTTGTTGTTGTTGTCAGTTTTATTGACGAGTGCTTTTACACGGACATGCCGGTAAAACTGTCAATAAAGTACACAGTCGTTCTTGTCTTCCACTGACTGCTGCTGAAAACATCACCGGCAAGCAGGAACGAACCATTTCATGCAGGTCCAGGGGGGTTCAGTGCAAATATGGATGCTTCTTTTTGACCAAATGAGATGATTTTTCTTGAAAAACACCAAAAGTACAGTCATAATATCCTTGGCTGTGGAGTGGTGATGAGCACAGTAATTTGTCACAAAAAGAGTCATTTTTTGGAAACCTCACAAGTGAATAATATCAGTCACATCTTTGCTGTCATCCATTGCGAAGAGAAACATGGAGGTCCTGCAGATCTGTCAATAGTTGTTTTCTTATGTCCTTTCCAATGTCTTCCATCTGCCTCATTATTGATTAATTAGATAATTGTAATCCCTTTATTTGCTTGAGAGTTGCATTCTTGTTGTCAAAGTCTTTGAACAATATTTCTGCTGAAGTCAAAAAGCAATCTTTTACTATTTCTGAGTGTGAGCAACGTTTTTGGGTTCTTTTGCCCGTGCTAAAATCCATCTGATCTCAAAAGATGCCTCTCTTAAATATTCTGCTGTTGATGAGATGTTGCTGTTACAAAAGTGAAGCAATCAAGTGAGCAGTTTTTTCTTCCTGTGCTCACTGCGAAGTGGATAATTTTCATTGAATATGGATATGCAGTTTTGAAATGCTGATCAAGTTGCCTCAAATGAAGCCTGAGTTTGTTTTGTTTCCATATGAAGCAGAGGATTTGTGTCATGAAGAACATCACAATCATGTTCAGCCTTGCCTACAGTTGTCCTATGTCTTTCATGCTTCTAAAGATATATGTAACTTCTATAAAAAATATTATTTTACATATTTGTTAAAACTGTCACTATGTCATGACAGTAAAGTATGAGATAAATAATCTGTGAAATGATTAAGATCCCCTGCATGCTCCCAGGCTAACTAGAAGCAACCAATCAGAGCCAGGGAAAGGGTCTTAGATAGTAAAGGGTCTGGCAACACCAATGCATTGGCGAACCCACCCTGTGTCAGTTCGCGTTTCGCTATAAGAATATCATGTAACTTATCCAGAAACTGTTTCAAACAGACACGCCCCAAAGGTGTCAGTAAGAAAGCTAGATGCCCACATGATGCATCTGCCTGAAGAATCTCTTATCCTTTGTGGTTCCAAATGGATGGATCCTATGAGGTACTGGAACAACCATAAGAATATATGAAATAATACAATATAAATTTGACAGCATCAGTAGCTCAGAAAGCAGGTGAAGGAGCTCGATTTTTTTCACAGGTCACAATATCATTATACTGACATAACAGAGTAACAGATTTAAAACAAAACAACTTCCATAAAAGTTGCATACTGCAACTTTAAAGGATGCCAGTGCCAGTCTTCTGGTCATAATCCTCTGGTATGTCATTAAACTGTGCTAATTGTAAATTCCATGGCTTATGAAAGTCTGTGGTGACAGCCAAGTGATTTGACTGAGCAGGAATGTCAGAGAAGTCAGGAGAGAGAGGTCCTGGCATGTCTTCAGCAGGGAAGCACACTGAGCGTCATTATGGCCTTTCCCAGCAACATATTACCAGACAATGCTGGTGATTTACCTCAGAGGGTTTTCCTGTTGTGCTTTCTCCAGTTTACAGGGGCCCCACCCACTATTGTTTTGCATTGCATTGTTTTGGGTGTTTGTTAAGCTGAGCAACGTGGTTAGGCTGAAGTCTGGATATCTACTCCTGGAGACCACCCAGAGTTTACATCTGACCTCTCCTTCAGATGTACATCCCCATCACTTTCCTTCAAGTGTGCTGAACATTGGATGGAATTAACAGTGTAACGGCAATAAAGCAGCTTCCTTAGTTAACTTTCCAGATAGTGCCTTGCAAAAGTAAACAAACCTCTTGAACTTTTTCACATTTTATCTTGTTACAATCACACACGTCTGTTTATTTTTCACTGGGGTCTCGTGATAGAACAACAAAGTTTGTAGCAAATTGGATTACTTAAGGCCTTTTTCCATCAATTGCTTTCTTATTGCCACTCTTTCCTAAAATTGATGCTGTGCACAATTATTTTCTGCAGGACTGTATGGTTCTCAGAAGAAGGCCAAATTGGGATATTATTTCTGAAAACTGCTATGGCTTCATGGTTTCTAGTTATCAAGTGTTTTCACCAATAAGTTCAGTCCATTTACCATTTTGCATCTGTCAAGCACACTTTCTGTTGAAAGTGTCCATGTTTAAACAAGGACACTTTGTGAAAACAAAAGTGTTTTAAGTAATGATAAAGAGGCAGATGATTCTACTTCTTGGAATCATCTGCCCAAGGATTCTACTTCAACCTTCAGCCTGTTCTGTTGACCCATAATGATCTCTGGAAACATTTTTATTATCATGATTAAAATGATACCTCCACAAACAAAAATTTTGGTGCACAAACCAGCACATGTAGACAAAATGATTGTCATCAATTTTGTCTGATTTGAGAAACCTGGGGAAGGGGGCGGAACTGATTGACCTTTAGTAACCTCTAGCAGCATATACACTGCTCAAAAAACTAAAGGGAACACTCAAAGAACATCCTAGATCTGCATGAATGAAATACTCTCATTGAATACTTTGTCCTGTACATTCAGCACAAAGTTGAATGTGCTGACAAGAAAATCACTCAAAAATCATCAATGGAAATCAAATTCATTAACCAATGGAGGCCTGGATTTGGAGCCACACACAAAATCCCAGTGAAATAACACTACACCCTGATCCAACTTTAATGTAATGTCCTTAAAACAAGTCAAAATGAGGCTCAGTATTGTGTGTGGCCTCCACATGCCTGTATGACCTCCCTACAACGCCTGGGCATGCTCCTGATGAGG
>VMRN01000097.1:1515578-1546820 GCA_010277015.1 Poeciliopsis turrubarensis
CGGTACCACAAATACCACCTGGTACCACCTGGTACCACTCAATACCACCCAATACCACCCAATACCACCCGGTACCACTCAATACCACCCGGTACCACCTGGTACCACTCAATACCACCCAATACCACCCGGTACCACTCAATACCACCTGGTACCACTCAATACCACCTGGTACCACCCAATACCACCCGGTACCACTCAATACCACCCGGTACCACTCAATACCACCTGGTACCACCCAATACCACCCGGTACCACTCAATACCACCCGGTACCACAAATACCACCTGGTACCACCCGGTACCACCCAATACCACCCGGTACCACTCAATACCACCCGGTACCTCTTGCTGACTGTTTGCTCTGCTTCTCCTTAACGTTACTACCAGGTGGGTTAAAGCAGCTGCTGACGGGATCTGGGCTGGAGGTGAACGGCTGTACATAGAAGTTACTGCAGAACCTCAAGTGTTAAAGGAAGATTTGGTCCAGAGCATTTAGAGGTAACGAAATAAACATCAGAGAAAATTCTGTAGCAATAATTAGAACCGCAGCATAAAGCCAAACATGACATAATTAAATGAATCAAAATGTCCCCAAAGCATCGGCGGGCTGACATGGGGCCCAACCCTTGAAACCCTTCCTACTAAGGACCTCAGCATCACTACCATGTTTAAATATTGAAAAGGTGAATCTGTGAGAGGGAGACCAGTTTGAAATCAATCACTGATTATTGGTTATTTGCTGTGATGCATTTGTAAACAAATCCAACTCAAACACATGAGATTACACCATATTGTAGCCATGGTAACAACAATCAAACTATCAAGGCGACTCTCTAAACTTTTACAAAGTAAAATTCCTAATTAAATCCGAAATGCACAATTTTTTTTTCTCAGCTGAATGCATGAAATAAAATGTAATAACATTATCATTCTCTATAAATGATGCTACTGGTTTAGATCTATGTGTTACAATTGAACCATTTCTAGTGCCCTTTTTTAACTTTGAGCCCCTGCCCCTCCAAAGGTCTGTGCACGGCCCTACCAGTGGACATCAGGAGTTTTTGTATGTTGTACAATGCCTAATTATTCAGTGTTACCATGCAAAGAAAGAAGTATGTATAAGCATTTCATACACAGTTTGTGGTTTCTAAATGTTTTTAAGTTTTATTTTTTTTAATCATGGAGTATAAACTCCCAGACTTTCTTGAACTGACTGTACATTGAAAGATATCTGATCTTGAGTGCTTTGATGTAGGAAATAAGCCATGTTGGAATAGGAATTAGATGGTAAATTGAGAAGTAAAGCAGTCCCAGTTTTTCAAAGTGTTTTATCCAGAGGTGTTCAAGCTATTCAGTGAATCAGTGGGTGGTGTTGTCCTGCTTGATGAAATTGTCGATCTATACCACACAAAGATCTGGGAAAAAGTCAACACGGGTGTCCTGAGTTTGATTCCGGCCTGATGACCTTTGCTGCATGTCTTTCTTCTCTGTCATTACCAACTTTCCTGTCTAAATACTCTAAAACAAAGGCTGCCTCTGCCAAAAAATCTTGCTAGAAAAAGATTGTTTCCTCATTTATTTGAGTAGGACTAACTTAAATTTGGCATTTTAAACACATTTATTGAATTCAGTTAAAAAAACTTAATAAATTGAGTTGAATGAACTTAATAAATTGACTTAGATTATCATAATAAATTGAGTTGAATAGACATAGCTTGAATTTGTTAAACTTAATGAATTAAGTTGAGTAAACTTAATTGAATTACCAACTGAAGCAATTCAATTAAGTTGGTTCAACAAATTTCTTTTTACAGTGTCCTTGATGATTATTTCAATAATCATGTATAATGCTGCAGTATGTGACTTTTATAAAGAATATACAGTATTTTTACAAAGTTGTTATGAGACTATGTAAAAAATATACAAAGTCTCATATTTGTATATAGACTATGTATTTATACATAGTCTTATCTCTGTCTCTTATGAGACAGAAAATCTGTGAAAAGATGGATCTCCACAGGAAGACCATTTTTCGACCCTCATCTGTGGCTACGCTAACTAGCTTAAGCATTCACAACAGCTTATCAGACACTGACATATATGCTATCCAACCATAATCCAAGGAAGATTTCATAAATATATCATTAACTCCCAACAGTGGACTTTTTGACCAGACAGACGGTTTAGCATATTAACTCTTTTGCATTTATTTTGTACAAATTCTATATGCTGTGTCCAGGCAAGTTTTTCATCAAATATGGCATCTACATATCTCACTTGTTCAAGCTTTTTATTGTAAGATTCAAAGAAATTTCTTTATGTCTTCTATTCAAACAGAGGACTTGGATCTTTGTGACAGACATTCTAAAGCCCCATTTGTTTACACAATCTTCCACTTTCATAATTAGTTCCCACATCTTTTTCTGTAAGTACTCATGATTATATCTCTGCACCTAAAGAACGACATCATCTGCATATAACTATTAACTTATACTACACTGCTCAAAAAAACAAAGGGAACACTCAAACAACACAATATAACTCCAAGTAAATCAAACTTCTGTGAAATCAAACTGTCCACTTAGGAAGCAACACTGATTGACAATCAATTTCACCTGCTGTTGTGCAAATGGAATAGACAACAGGTGGAAATTATTGGCAATTAGCAAGACACACTCAATAAAGGAGTGGTTCTGCAGGTGGGGACCACAGACCACTTCTCAGTACTTATGCTGTCTGGCTGATGTTTTGGTAAGTTTTGAATGTTGGTGGTGCTTTCACACGCATGATAGCATGAGACGGACTCTACAACCCACACAAGTGGCTCAGGTAGTGCAGCTCATCCAGGATGGCACATCAATGCGAGCTGTGGCAAGAAGGTTTGCTGTGTCTGTCAGCGTAGTGCCCAGAGGCTGGAGGAGCTAACAGGAGACAGGCCAGTACACCAGGAGACGTGGAGGAGGCCGTAGGAGGGCAACAACCCAGCAGCAGGACCGCTACCTCCGCCTTTGTGCAAGAAGGAGCAGGAGGAGCACTGCCAGAGCTCTGCAAAATGACCTCCAGCAGGCCACAAATGTGCATGTGTCTGCACAAACGATTAGGAACCGACTCCATGAGGATAGTATGAGAGCCCGACGTCCACAGATGGGGGTTGTGCTCACAGCCCAACACCGTGCAGGACGCTTGGCATTTGCCAGAGAACACCGGGATTGGCAAAGTCGCCACTGGCGCCTTGTGCTCTTCACAGATGAAAGCAGGTTCACACTGAGCACATGTGACAAACGTGACAGAGTCTGGAGACGCCGTGGAGAGCGGTCTGCTGCCAGCAACGTCCTTCAGCATGACCGGTTTGGCAGTGGGTCAGTAATGGTGTGGGGTGGCATTTCTTTGGAGGGCCGCACAGCCCTCCATGTGCTCACCAGAGGTAGCCTGACCGCCATTAGGTACCGAGATGAGATCCTCAGACCCCTTGTGAGACCATATGCTGGTGCGGTTGGCCCTGGGTTCCTCCTAATGCAGGACAATGTTGGACCTCATGTGGCTGGAGTGTGTCAGCAGTTCCTGCAAGATGAAGGCATTGAAGCTATGGACTGGCCAGCCCGTTCCCCAGACCTGAATCCGATTGAGCACATCTGGGACATCATGTCTCGCTCCATCCACCAACGTCGCGTTGCACCACGGACTGTCCAGGAGTTGGCGGATGCTTTAGTCCAGGTCTGGGAGGAGATCCCTCAGGAGACCATCCGCCACCTCATCAGGAGCATGCCCAGGCGTTGTAGGGAGGTCATACAGGCACGTGGAGGCCACACACAATACTGAGCCTCATTTTGACTTGTTTTAAGGACATTACATTAAAGTTGGATCAGGGTGTAGTGTTATTTCACTGGGATTTTGTGTGTGGCTCCAAATCCAGGCCTCCATTGGTTAATGAATTTGATTTCCATTGATGATTTTTGAGTGATTTTCTTGTCAGCACATTCAACTTTGTACAGGACAAAGTATTCAATGAGAATATTTCATTCATGCAGATCTAGGATGTGTTATTTGAGTGTTCCCTTTATTTTTTTGAGCAGTGTACTACCTATTCTACTAGAGCAGTGTTTCTCAACCTTTTTTGGGCTACTGCTCCCCTATTCCTTTTCCAGGTCTCTCACCACCCCCGATCACAGAATTTGTAGGCTATTTTGCACTGTTATTTTGGTATTAATATTACAATCACTATGCTTGATGTTTTAAGTTTCATGGTTGTTTCTGTATTTACCATCTAAAACAGGGGTGGGCAATTCCAGGCCTCGAGGGCCGGTCTCCTGCAACTTTTAGATGTCTCTCTACTTCAACACACCTGAGTCAAATAATAAGGTCATTAGCAGAACTCTGGAGAACCTGACTGCATTTAGGGGTGATTCAACGATTTGATTCAGCTGTGTTGGACCAGGGAGACATCCAAGAGTTGCAGGGCACCTGCCCTCGAGGACCAGGATTGCCCACCCCTGATCTAAAATAATTTCTCGGAGAACAAAAAAGCCATAAAAATCATTTTTAGGCGTCTACGAAAAGTGCAATTAATGGACATTCAACTTAAAATTGGTAGGCCTAACAGTAGCTAATCAGAGTAGAAAAATTATTCTTGTTCTGTGCCATTTTCTGATGTTATGTTTAAGAAATCTCTCAAGACATCATTATCAAGGGCTTGGAAGAAGGCAGGAGCATTAGACAGCCCAAATGGCATTACAAGTTATTCAAAGTGACCAATGGGTGTTTTCAACGCTGTCTTCCACTCATCTCCTTTCCAAATTTGAAGTAGATAATAAGCATTTCTTAAATCTAGTTTTGAGAAAATAGTTGCTCTGTGAACACGTTCAAAGGCAGAGGATAATAGAGACGGGGGATATTTATTTTTAACTGTGATATTATTTAGTCCCCTGTAATCTATGCATGGTCTCAGTGAACTGTCTTTCTTCCCCACGAAGAAAAAACCTGCACCCAGGGACGACAAAGATGAACGGATTATGCCAGCAGCTTGAGATTCTTTGATGCATTTCTCCATCGTCTCTCTTTCAGGACGGCTTGACGGCAATGGGGCACCAGGTTGAAGGTCTATGGAACAGTTGTAGGGACGGTGAGAAGGTAAAGAGAGAGCCGTTAACTTAATGAAAACAGGGGCGAGATCATGGTACTCTGAAGGAACGGTGGTCAAGTCAACTGGGTCAGCCTCCTGCGGCTCTGCCGGTGGTGGACCTAGGGGAACAGCTGAGCGGAGGCAAGATGAATGACATGAGGTGGACCAAGATTTGACATGCCTGTCAGACCAGTTGATTTGTCAGTTGTGTTGTTGGAGTCATCGGAAACCAAGGATTATAGGTGAATTGGAAGTGGGACAAACAAAACATGAAATGAACTCACTATGATTTCTGGAAATTATGAGATGAAGCGGTCTGATTTGGTAGGTGATCTGTGGGAGAGCCTTTCCATCTAAGACGGTGATTCGCAGTGGGACAGGTAAGGGTACGGGTTTCTATATCCATTTGTTTAACTAATGCCTCATCTATAAGATTCTGTTCGCAGCCAGAATCAACAAGGGTGGACAAAGGGAATGACTGAGTCTTGTAGATGACCGTGGCAGGCAGTAACAAGCCAACCTCCTCCGCTCTACTGGCAGACCTGGAGGTTTAAACGGACCGGGCACTGAGTGAGAAAATGACCAGGGGAACGACAGTAAATGCGCAGGTGAGCAGAAATGCATCGTTGCCGCTCCTCAGGAGTTAGCTGAGTGCGCCCTACCTGCATTGGCTCGGATTCCTGAGGATCTCGGGGAGGAGGGGCTGCAATGCTTCCAATGTGTTTCACCGGCGGGTTTCTCTGGCTCCTCTCTCTAGCACGGGACCAGACTTTATTGTCGAGGTGGACAGTTTGATTGATCAAATCCTCTAATGTTTCCAGTTCATCTAGAATTGCAAGTTTGGGACGTGCTGTGGTGGTGCAGGGGGTCAGCACGCCCCACGTTCGACTCCCGGTCCCGGCGACCTTTGCCGCATGTCTTCCCCCCTCTCTTTCCTGTCTGCCTACTGTCGAAAATATGAGCCACTAGCGCCGGAAAAACTCTTCGAAGAAAAAATTTATAAACAAAAAAAAAGAATTGCAAGGTCATCTTTTAATGACTCGTTCAGAGCATTGATGCACTTTTTAATGCAGCGGCGTTCCAGCCAGTTGCTGCAACTTTTATTGGAAATCTACTGCAAAATCTGCGACTGTTTGGTGGCCCTGTTTGATGTTCCATAGTTCACGGGAATTAAAAGACTTGTCAGAATCATGACTGACAAGTCTAAACTCTTTCAGGAAATCAAACGAGCAGCCATAATGAGCAGGAACCAGGAAACGGGCTTCTGCCCATAATAAATCTCATCCGAATAACAAGGACAGGACGTACGCAATTTTAGCGCCATCCTGGGAAAAACTTTGTGGGGAATGGTTAAATATAATTGAGCATTGAAGCAAAAAACTGTTACATTTACTCAGGTCACCTGAGAATCTTTCTGACGTTGGAGGTCGGACGTCAGAAAATGTGGAACTGGAGCTGGAACTTGTGCGGAATCTGGAGGTGGAGTCTGAGGAAAGGAACTTTGGAGAAAGGTAGTTAATTCTGTTAACCGTTGGTCTGTTTCTGCTTGTGGTGTGCTTAGTTTCTTTAACACAGTCTCGTGGGCTGGTATAATTTAATGCTGTTCGGACAACATTCTCCTTATTACATCTGCTGGGCTGATTTGGTGGCCTGAGTGTTCTGTCATGTTGGGTTTTCAATCCGCATGCAGAACACAAGACAGGAGAAGTTGTTCGAAAATAATTAAATAAGTTTGTTGTAACAAAGGAAGTTGATGGTAGTGAAGAACGGGTCTGGTCCAGGGAAGGAACGGGTTCACGTTGCCATCAGCATACGAGAGAGGCAGAGTGGGATGGTGAGTTCAGGGTTATAGGAAACGGGAGTGTTTACTGGTAGAATAGACAGAGCTTACTTGCGGTTCAGAAGTTTGAGTTTTGGGAGGGTTAACTGAAATGTCCGGGGTCTCAGTCTCTCTGTGGCTCCAGGTGGTTTGGTGCTTGGCGGTGGAAATCCAGAAGGCAAGGGAGGAGTGCATCAGAGGGCGGACAGGTAGGCTCAGGCTCAGCGAAGACAGAGAAGCGGTCCGACTGCCAATGATGGAATCCAGGAGGAACGTGTAATCAGACAGAGGAGGCGAGTCTGGAAACTCAGGCAACTTGGGTACGTTCCACAGCGTCACAAGGGAGATCTCGATCAGAAAACCAGGCAGGATCAATGCAGAGCAGATCCAGGGCGTCACAAGGGATCACCTGAAGACAAGAGACAACAGGGAATAATCACTAGGAAATCAGGTTAACGGGGAACACAGAGACAAGCTGTAGGAGGCTCAGAGGTACCACTACTGGCGAACACTCAGGTACCAAAGAACTGGCAGTCAGCTCCTCTTGATTTAATGAGCTGATCAGGATCAGGTGTGCTGAGTGACTGCACCCAAACTCCAGCCAGGTGAGTATGGCGCCATCTGCTAGTTAAAGGTGAGTGGCACACACAAAAAAAACCCACAAAGAAAACCAAAGAACCCCGAAACATAACACTACTAGCAATTACAGTCCCTAACTTTTAAGTATTATCCTCTCTTGGTTTATTGTTATGTCATGTTTAGTTTAGTTCCTGTTGATACTTTTTTTTATTGTTTGTATTGTCGCTCACCGCCAGTGATAGGTATTTTCTCAACCTACATGAAAAGAGAACCACAGACAACATTTGAGTTTTTAAGCAAGTCTTTTGTAAAAGGAGAAGACACAGCAGACCAGTTCTACCAGTAAAACTACAAATGTAAGAATGATAACAAAACATAATTACTCTAACATTCCCCCCTGTTTATAATTCTTACATAATAGGTATGCAAAAATAATATAAAAAGAAAAAGAATGGATTACACATTATATATGGGTTTTACAATACATAATATACATATATACAAAAAGAATAGAAAATATAAAAGAAACAGGAAAAGCCAAAAGCATATTTTGTCATCACTAACACCCCTTGTTTTCACATTGTCACTGTAGGAGTCATTAAGTAAATGATTCAATCTGTTTATTAATTTACAAGATATCATTATATGTACTTGTTTTCCAGTCATGTAGTCCTCATCTGTGTCAGAGGTTATCCTGACCATCTGATAGCTGAGCAGAGCAGTGTTAAATGTCTTTAACATCATGCTTCGAAGACATGGAATGATGCAAGTTGTGAACAGACAGAATAGGATCAGTACAGTCAAGATTAGAGTTACAATCTTTAACAAAAGCTGCCACCAGGGTCCAGAGGTCAGCCAAGAAAGAAAGTCAGAAGGTTGTGATCCATGTGTTCCACTTTCCACATAATGTTTAAGTTCCTCCAGCTCACGTAGAGCGTCAGAATTAGTTCCTCCAGTTCCTGTTTCATCTCATGCTGAACGTGCAGCACGCTGGGCCAATGATTTTACAAACACCTCCCTGAGAGGCTGTGAGGAAGTCCAGTACAACACGGTTTTGAAGAACCATGTTTCTCAGTTCAGTCAGCTCTCTCACGGTGCCATTGGCCAGCTGGCGTGTGCTGTTGATGAGTCGCAGTAATCCATACCTGTTGATCTCAACGTGGTCTCGAACTTCAGCTTCTCCCACCCATGGGAATAGGCCTTGCAGAAACTTTTCACCACCGCCCCAAATCCTGAATTCCCAAGGAACTCCAGTGTCCGTTGTGAGGCCTCCCCAAAATCTCAGCAAAAACATGTAAGCTCCATTTCCGCACAGGAAGTACCAGTCAGCCATTACCCATGAACCATAGTCTCCTGGCACTATGGCGCTGCAACAAGCTTTCTCCTGTCGTCCTCTCGTCTTCTGAGTGATGTTGAACTTCTTCTCCTGAAGCAAGTCGTGACAGTTTGGATTGTCGTTCCAGATGCTGCAGCCTGAGGTTGGCTCCTGACCTCTACAGGCAATGCAGTTGATGAAGTCCAGTGTTGCCTCGCAGAAGGTGTAAACTGTGTTACACAGGTTCCATGGGATCATTCCCAGTGTTCTAGTTCCATTGTTGTAAATGCAGCTTCTGAGAGAACCTGGTTTGGCTCCTGCCAAGGAAATGGTCTCTGGTATTTCCATCACTGTCTGTGGAAATGGAAGAACATCAGTCGCAAGTGAACAGTTTATAGCTCCAAAAAGTCCTATAGCGGCAGCTCCTGTCCGAAGTGAAGAAGAATAGTCCTTTTTTGCACCATCTGCATCCCTTTGGAATGGGGATGCTGAACCGTGGGTGTGTACTCAGGCCATCGAGACACATCTGTTTGTCATCAGTGATGTTCCCTGGTCGAAGGCCTGAATTGTGTGTGGCGAAGGGCAGCTGTGCACAAACATAGCAGTTCACCTCGTTCACCTCATAAGCAGTCCTGTACATTAGTTGCCACCACAGGTTAGTGCTGTAGTCATGTGGATGAGACTGGGGGGAAAATGTCTCTGCTTCTTTCCTTATCTTGTGGAGGCTCAGGCAGCTCTCACTCCAGAACAATAAACATGCTGCAGCCACAGCGCAGCAGAGATTCCACCTGGCCTGTGAGAATCCCATTGCTGCTCAGATTACAGATGTCAGAATTTACCTAGGGCTCTATAGAACAGGGGGTTGATGATTTCTTCACCACCGTTGAGATGAGTGACCCTAAAAAGCCACACCCCTTTGAAGGTGGACTCCCACCTGCTCCTACCTAGGCTTCCAACACTCTCTGCAACTTACAGTGGCTGAGATGAATCCAGCTGGGTCGTTCAGCAATGTTTACAGCAGTTGGAGTCGTTATCAGCACTTGGAATGGTCCCTCCCACCACGGGCTGGCCCAGCTCTTCCTCTTTATGACTTTGATAAACACCCAGTCTCCTAGCTTGGTGGGAGTGGTTTCCTGCGGGAGAGGAGAGTCAGAGGGCAGTAAATTTGCATTTGACACCTCCTTCTGTTTCAGCGTCCTGATCATGTAATCTGCCAGTGTTTGCTCCTCATCTGCATGCTGCAAATCTGGAGAAAATATAGGTAATCTGTATAGTCCACTTTGTGTGAGTTCAATAAAATCCACATGCATTGTTTGAAATGGATAAGAGAGTTTTGGAAAACTTCCTCTTTTTGGCCTTATGCTCCCTTGTGGATTGTGTCTAATACAGAACAAAAAAAAAAAATTTTAGGTAAGAATTCAGTCTATATGTTGTAAATATTGTATTATCCCCACCATTCCCCCTGTTGACACATGGCAATGCCCATGTGCCACAATTGCGGCTCCTTTAAATAAAGACTCTGGGAGAACTGGTTTGTTATTGACTTGAAAAATTTCCTCATCATTTATTTTCGCACCCTTAGTTATCCACATTCATTTTTCTGCCTGCGGTGCGCTATCTTGCATGTCTTTCAACACTGTTTTGTCATTCATTTGTTGCTCTTCAACCTGTGCTGAGAAGTTGTCCTTTCCATGTTTCCCTGCTGCAGCTTCTTTAGCTATTTTATCAGCTGGTCTGTTACTATTCGAAACTTCATCTTTCCCTGCGGTATGAGCCACACATTTACAGACTGCCAACTTAGCTGGGAGTTGTATTGCTTGCAAAAGATTTTTTTTAATTTTTTTAAGCAAGGATGCATGAGTTACTGGTTTCCCTGTAGATGTTGTCATTCCTCTACGTTCCCATTGTTTTTGCAAAATAGAATAGTGTAGAGAAAACATACTGGCTATCAGTGTACACCGTCAGGTGCATGTCTTTGGCTAATGCACATGCTCTGGTCAAAGCAATCAGTTCTGCTGCTTGTGCAGAATGAGTGCTTGGTAGTTTCTCAGCTTCAATTATTTCATTAAGTAAAGTGACAACAGAGTGACCTGTCTGATTTGGAGAAAATATTGGTAATTAACAAACAAAGAAAAGGGAGGACAGACAAGAAAAACAGCAGAGACAGTCACTACTGTACACAAGCGGCCTCCAAAGTAGGAAGTATTCCAGTTGATAAGAGAGCATCTAGAAGCTTGAGTCAAGGTCTGAGAAACACACCGTTAACTATTTCACATGAAAACACAGGAAGAAAGGGCCTCAAAGTCAGTTTATACACACACAAAGAGAGAGAATACTTTAAATTGAAAATCACAATATAATGTTGGGTTAGTGATCTAAAATAATAATAATAAATGTCGAATTTTAAGAATGATACATCCTAACATACTCCCTCCTCTTTATCATTTTACATGTCACAACAAAAGGAAAGAAAGAGAAAATAGTAGGAAAATGCACACTTACAAACTGCTAGTTTTAGCTGGCTGTTGTATTGGTTGAAGGACAGCTGTTAGCAAAGAGGCCTTTTATTAAAGATCTTACATGTGGATGTTTTTAAATTCATCAAGGTGAAGCACTGCTGTTTTACTCCTGACAGATGGCACAACCCAGAGTCGGCTCTGCTGCAGAACATTATTACTTTTTTAATTGAAAATGACCATTCTGAAATTAAGCCAAAATCTCAAATCCCCTAATTCAATATTTCTTTATGAATTTAATGATCATCAATCAATCAAACTTGGATTAAAGGTTTTAAGCATAGTCTAGAAAACCTTATGTTCATTCACAAACATCAATTTGGAGAAACTAGTTAGATAAAATATCAAAATTTATTTTAACCTTGCATTTCGGGCCAGTCGACAATGTAATTTGTTATTATTAAATAATAATTTGATCAGTTACTCAGTTCTTGAGTACAGTCTGTTTGTTCTCATAATCACACTCATTTCCATCAACACACACAGAAACATGAAAATTAATCAGATTTTTTAGTTAGTCAAAAATTTTCAGTCTGCTTTTATTGTTTTTCTTTGCTCAAATGATAATAACATTTTCTAAAGCTTCAAGAATTTTATTTTATTTGTTAACAACATTTTTAATGTGTTGATATTTATCTTTAGTTGTCAGAATCTTCTTTTAAGTAATGTATACGTTTTAAGAGCTATCTCAGACATGTGTTGGAACCAGTCACAACTGAATTTCCTGCTGCTGAAACACTTCACCAATTTCAATAAAATGTAAATTCATAACTGTTCAATTTCACTGCAATTTCATTTATTTCTTATTTATTTATTTTTAACATTCAGAGATAATTAATCGTACATCCACTCTAGCATGTATTACCAGGATAGTCCTTTAAAATAGGTAAAAAAAGAAAACTTTTGCAATTCATTATTAGCTTAGAAGCTTTGATCATTTTTAGCTGGTGTAATTTAGTGGCATAAATTCCGTTAGTTCTTTGCTGATCTTTTAGCGATTGCAGTTTTCCCTTCAAGGTTTCCCAACCTATGGCTCATGGACCCTAAGAGGATCCTTAGCAGTGGTCCTGCTGTTCAGGACTCAGAGTTAACAGGGACAAACTGAGAGAATTTTTCTATCATTGAACATAAAAGCTGTTAAGACTTTCTTTTCTGGCTAGATAATATGTGAACAGGGTTATAAAGCAAGCAAGTCTTCATCGCAGTAGCAGTGTATAACAGCTGTGTATGTGTATAACACTTATCTTGGATGATCTCACTTCTCCCTCCTCCTCCTTCTGCTGGCGTCGCTGCAGCGTGGTCCTCTCCTCCTCTCTCTCTCTGAAGTTTCCTGTCAGTCCAACTGGTTGTGTATTGGATCTTTGAGTTGCCCAGACTGTCCCTCAGTCAATGTCCATGCTGTCCACAAATGAAACAAGCGTCAAACAGTTCAGTTTGTTCTCTCTGAAGCACATTATCCTTCCTTCTCCACGCTGATGTAAGGGAATAGACCAGCGGAGGTTGTAAGAGTTCAGTTGCATCCAAACACAGGAATGTAGTTTCAGTCCAAATGTCCAGCAGGACACCATGCAGTAGTTTGCTCAATGACAGTTCCCAGGTGTCAGGAAATTAGGATCAGCAGATCTCTTTGTCTTTCTGATCTTCTTTGTCTTTTTCATCAGTGTCATTAGCTGGTGACGGGGGAGGGACATCATCTCGGCCATGGCAAGACAGGTTTGAGTTGAGATCAGAGGTCAGACGCACCGCAGCGAGGCTCAGACAGAGGAAAAAGAAAGAAGCAAATTGAAGTCAATTAGAGTTTGTCTTTCTTTCTCTGTTTTTATTTATTTCTAAATATATGTATATGTTTCATATCTATATCTCTTTTCTCTCTTTAGATTATATAGTTTTAGCCACTTATTACACAACATTTTTATTTAGAAGTCGTAAGTCGTTTACTTATTTGAACACATATAAACATGAAAAATGTTAAACCCATAGTCTCTTTTATCCTTTGCTATGTTAGATTTTAATGTAGAATGTAAGTTAGTTTAAGTTTAAGTTAACTTAGTTTGAATAAACATCTTATCAGAGATCAATGAATTACTTTAAGTTTGTTGATCCTAATGCTGAGGCTGTGAAGCCAGTGAGCAGCCCTCCTCTCATTTTAAGCCTAAGTGAGATAGGAGGCTGGACAATGTCCAGGTCGGTACCAAACTGATCGCTGACCCCCCAAACATACAGCCAAAGGATCACAGCACCAAGTTGGTGTCATTTTCTTTTGTAATTGTTCTACCAAGTAATCAATACATTAAAAAACAAAAAAAACCCAAACAAACCCATTGAAACAAACCCATTGTTTAGCACATTTCAGCTCTTTCTCTTTTCTTTCTCTCTTCCTTCCCCCCCTTTTTTTTCTTCTTCTTCTTCCAGCTGTGCTGTTCTCTAATATTCTCACTGAAGTTTGCTATTGTTCAATTTTAATTTCCCATCTATCTTATATTTGTTTCCCATTTTGACATGAAAACCGTGCTACCAGAAAATATGGTCAGCATGTCTTTTTCATCCCCTGCGGGTTCCTCAACAAGTGAGGAATTACAACAACACTTATTTCCCATATTTAGTACTCTGCAATTTGATATTTTGTGCTCTCTCAAGTAAGTGCTGGAAGTCAGCGCTTAGTGTCCCCTGAAGAACAGGCTTCTAGACTGAGTCTAGCCTCAGTCCGGTTCTTCACTTCGGATTCTAATTCCGAGGACAGAAAGTTTTACTCACAGGGAGATGAGCACCACTCACTCTTGTATGCACACACACACACACGCACACTCGCACACATACACAGCAGCACACACAGCAGCAATGACACAGCAATAAAAATCGCAGCAACTAACAATTTTCTATCAGTGCAAGGATTCTTCCTTAAGGGAAATCCTCATTAAAATAAAGGCTCTAAAAACACCTCTCTTGTAGATTTTAGTTGAAACAACAGGGATTTTAAACCCTCTGGGACTTTAGTCAAGTTGTTTTGACAAGGACTTTAACCTGTTTAGCTGATTAACATCACCTGGGCCTTTAACCCGAGAAAAGGAAAAAAAAGAAACAAAACGCTTATCAACTCACGCTTCTGTCGGTTCGTCTTGCCCGGTCGGATCTCGGCAGTCCCGTCGCTGGCAGACAAAGTCGGACCTAAGGCGCTGGCCTGGCGAAGAATTCACTTCCCGGGTCTTTCTCTCCAAGTCCTATTGACTCTGGCCGTGCACGGTTTCAGCGTGTCGTTCTTCATCTGTCAGCGAACAAAACGCGAGATCCGGGTCACGGCACCAAGATGATAGGTATTTTCTCAACCTACATGAAAAGAGAACCACAGACAACGTTTGAGTTTTTAAGCAAGTCTTTTGCAAAAGGAGAAGGCACAGCAGACCAGTTCCTCAAGCTGTCTGCCATGCGTTCTGATTTTCTGCATCAGAGCTGGTCCTTTATTACAAAGTATAGCAGGAAAGGAATGTGGAGGGAGGCAGTCTAAGGAGTATCATAAGATTAAAAAATGGACTGGAGCTTCAAGGTCTTATATGCAGCTGCAGCTCCAAAGTCTAACAAGTTCCTTTTCTCAGGGATGTGAATACTAAATTTATTAAAACTACAAATGTAAGAATGATAACAAAACATAATTGCTCTAACAGCCAGTAATCTTTACTCATCATACCATTCACCTGCTGTGCAGCCTCATCATTATGAGTTTAACTTGATCTGCCACTGTCAGCTCTCAATTTCTCACCATCACCGCCGGATTCTCTGATCCTGATTCACAGTTCGTTCGTTGCTCCATTCTGTGTCCTGGCTTTTCTGTTTCAGAGTTTTGCACAAGGCGCTCGTCGTTTTTTTTTTTTTTACCTGTGCGGTGTGGAGCGGTTGGGGAGCATATTGATGGAGAAAAGCAGAGTGATGTAAACCTTTGAAAACAACAAAAACAATCCCGCTATTCTGATGTTTGAAATTCAAAAGTGCTGTAGTACTAACATTTCATATCGGATCACTTACATGTTGTTAACCGATGTTATCTCTCTAAAATGCACATTCTCTGTCTGGCATTACCCATGAAAGGATTTTTTTAAAATGATTTAAATGGATTAATTTTTCTGTGGGATATACAGTGAGGATAATTTTAATAATTACATGTTTTTAAGTGCAGCATCGAGACGGACAATAAAACACGTTTTAATATAAGTTGCTGCTTTGAGATTAGGGTATCAAAGCAATTGACTGTTTTGACCGACTAAAACACCATTACCCGAGTCTATGTGAAGACAACACTATCCTAACCCGTTTATCGATGATTTCAGTCAGAGTTTAGACGACAACGTTGGAGCATAAAATACAGAGTAATTAGATAATTGCATGGTACTGTGTGAAATCAAGGGAAGTCCAAAGCGATACACTGCATAGACAATTTGTTCCCTTTGGAACAGATGTGGATATGGAACATAGGGAAATGGTAGTACGCCAGGTGTCATTGTGAAGGGTTGGTTGAATAGTAGCGGGCTAACACCTGCACTCCAACAGTTATATGATGGCTGGCCAAGTGTCTCATATGCTAGTCTTTCTGGTGGTTTCCCTCTTCTCTCCGATCTCCTTACATCGCTTTCCACTCTGGTTTCATCCATGTTCATCTGATCCTGATCTCTTTCACAGATTTCAGATCTTTCTTCAGTTTCAACAGTAGTTCTTTTGTTGACAGTTGTTTCTCTTTCAGAGGGACAGAACTCTTCAGCAGTTGCACGCAGATTATTTTGATTTCCTTGGTTCTGTCTTGTCACATGTTCTTGTTCAGGATTTTTAGTTTGGTTTGCCTGTAGTTGTTGTGGGTTTACAAATCCATAACACGGGATTCTGCTCCGGAGGTTATGGTGGTAAGTAAACTCTTCTTCATCATCATCAGAGTCATGCATTTCATGTCTACTCTCATGTCTTTCAGTTTGTCGCTTAGTTTTCTGTTTTGTCCGTTCTCTCACAGAAAGTTCATCCTCCAGAGGTAGGTCGTTGACAGGCAGCAGCAGGTTTCTGTGAAGCACGTGAATGGTTTTGCTACCTCTCTCTGGCTGTACTTTGTAGACAGGTCCATCCCCCACTCTTTCAATCACGCGGTACACCACCTGCTCCCAGTATGAGCGAAGTTTACCTGGACCTCCCCTTTCTGAGAGGTTTTTAACCAGGACCCTGTCGCCTGCCTGGAGAGTGGCACCTCTGGCACGTTTGTCATATTGTTTTTTTCCTTTAACTGAAGACTTCTGACTGTTGTTGGCAGCTATTTGGTATGCCACACGCATCCTTTCAGCCCACTTTTTAACAAAGATTTGATGGTTGCAGTCTTCAGTCTCTTTCCTTGTGCCAAAGAGCAAATCGACTGGTAGACGTGGAGCCCTGCCGTACAATAAGAAGAACGGTGAATATCCTGTCGCTTCGTGCCTCGTGCAATTATATGCATGCACTATTTGTGGCAGATGATCTTTCCATTCACTCTTTTTCTCCTCTTGTAAGGTGCGCAACATCTGGAGAAGAGTACGATTTAGCCGCTCCACTGGATTGCACTGAGGATGATAGGGAGTGGTGTGTGAGTGAGAAATTCCTGATAGTTGTTGTAATCTTTGGAATAAACTATTCTCAAACTCACATCCCTGATCATGATGTAGTTTCTCTGGGTATCCAAAACGAGAAATAAAATCTTGAAATATCTTTTCAGCTGCTGTCTTTCGGGATTTGTTTCTCGTTGGGTATGCTTGTGCAAATCGAGTGAAATGGTCAGCAACAACCAGGATATACTCATATCCTCCTTTGCTTGGCTCCAAATGCAAATAATCAATAGAGACCAACTCAAATGGAGCACTGGTTGTGATGGATCCCATTGGAGCTCTCTGTGAGACATTGGGATGTTTTTGTTTAATACATTGACATTTCTTGGTCACATAATCCTCAATGTCCTGTTGCATGTTCGGCCAATAAAATCGTTCTCGAGCAAGATGGGTCACCTTGTCAGGACCAACATGGCCCATGTCGTCATGCAAGCTCTTTAACACTAATGATTTGAGTTTTTCGGGGAGAACCAGCTGTCTGTTTAGTTCTGTGTTCCGAAAAAGTAGCCCGTTTTCCACAACTAACTTGTTCCACTTGTACAACAGTCTCTTTGTTTCTTTACCCATGGTTCTTTTATCCTTTTCATTTTGACTCCAATTTGTTTGTTTCAATGCCACAATCTCTTCAATGGCTGTATCTTCCTGTTGTGCCGCTCTGATGTTTTCAGGCGTAATGGTTATGACACCATCAGGTAAGTTAGCCTCATCATTTTCATCTGCAAGTTGTAATGCAGCAATCCATTGCTTTGTGTTGCTTTGTTGCCTTGCCACACTGCAGACACTACTTCAGGAGACACTGTCTCAGTGTGATCTTTCATGTACTGTTCCAGGCCTACAGAGTATCTAGATAACATATCTGCATCAGCATTCCTCTTTCCCGGTCTATACTTGATATCAAAGTCAAAGTCAGCTAACTCCCCAACCCGCCTATGACCTACAGCATTTAACCTGGCAGAACTCAAAACATAGGTCAGGGGATTGTTATCTGTATAGACAGTGAAAGTTGGTGCATAATACAGATAATCTCGAAACTTATCACAGACGGCCCACTTGAGTGCTAGGAACTCAAGTTTACCAGAATGGAGATGATAGTTTCGTTCAGCAGGTGTTAAAGTCCTAGACCCGTAACCAATAACACGCAGCTTGTTGTTTTGGGACTGATACAAAACTGCTCCGAGTCCTTCATTTGATGCATCTGTATGCAAAACAAATGGACGATCAAAGTCGGGATAGGCTAAGATGGGTGGATTAATCAGCATCTCCACAAGCTTGGACAGTACAGTTTGATGTTCAGTCGTCCATATCACAGGTGTGCGAGAGGGAAGCTGATCTGTGTTTTCTTTAGTTTTACGACCTCGACCCTTAGAAGTCTGAAGCTTGTCGGTTTTATTTGTGTCGGCTGAGCTTTGAAGGAGTTCAAACAGAGGTCTCGCCAGTCGTGAGAAGTCTTGGATGAAGGATCGATAATAACTAAGAAAACCTAGCAATGTCCGAACTCCTCCAAATGTGTGAGGTTTCTTCTCCTTCAGAGCTATTACAGCTTCCAAATCTTTTGGGTCAATCTGGATGCCTTCTCCTGAAACTATTCGTCCTAAATAGCGAATTTGTCTCTTGAAAAGCTCGCATTTGGCTGGTCGAAGTTTAATGCCATGTTGTCGCATTCTGCAGAAAACTTGTCTCAGATGGTCCATGTGTTCCTCAAATGTTTTTGAGTAACAGAGTACATCATCTAAATAAGGTACACAGGACTCATCCCTGATTCCTTCTAATACACCTTCAATACATCTCTGGAATGCAGCTGGTGCATTGGTCAGTCCGAATGGAATTCTTATCCATTCATAGAGACCCCAAGGTGTGCTAAATGCTGTCAGATGCCTTGACTCCTCACTCACAAAACCTTGGTGATATGTACTTCCTTGGTCCAGAATGGAGAATCATGAATTTCCTCCAAGACTGTCCAATAGATCTTGAATGCGTGGAAGTGGATGGCGATCAGGAGTGGTTTTACGGTTGAGCTCACGAAAGTCAACACAAAGACGCAGACTGTGGTCTTTCTTTCGCACGCAGACAACAGGTGAGGAGTATGCTGAAACTGACTTACTGATCCACCCTCTATCCAAAAGTTTGGAAATATAATCCTTGACCTCTTTATACAATGGCCGAGGAATGGAGTTATAATGTTTTTGGACAGGGGCGTTATCTGTGGTGGTTATCTGGAGCTGTAAACCTGGAATACATCCAATGTCGCCTTCTTCAAATGCAAACACATCCGATTCTTCATATAACATTTGGCGCACCATGTCCTTTTCATACTGAGAGAGATGATCCAGATTAACATTTGGATGCCATTTCTCTTGTGAATGAACAGGTGGATGGTTTCTCTTTTGAGCACAGTCTCCCACATTTAGTGAGTTCACATTGGTGGTGCACAGGGGTGGACCATCCTGTCTACTGACTTGTTTATGAGACGATGAGGAGATGTTTACAGGTTTAGTTCCATCAATTTCCTCTATGACTCCTAAAGCTGTCCTTGGAGATAAGAAAATGTCATGGTTAGTTGAATTCTGGACTGGAATTCTCACCATTTTTGAAGCTTCAATAGGCACATCAACCAGAGCAGGGAATAACTCCAACCCGTCTGGCACAATGCTCTGTATATCTGGTTCAAACAACATTACTCCTCCTTCTGGAAAAGTTCTGATGCGACATTTGACTTCACAGATTTGGCCACTTTGAACATTAAGACCCTTCTTTCCAACTCTCACTGTTGAATTCTTTGATTCTTTCTGAGATGGCATAGTGCAAACTACGGAGACTAGAGTTTCAATACTACTTTTTTGAATTCTCAAAGCCTCTGACAGTAAGTCCACCAAGTTGATGTTGTTTGTTTGGTCAGTGTTTCCCTTTATGATTTCTTGAATCACATTAAAGCCTAGTAAAGGGCTGCTTATATGCTCTTGACTTACAAGCAATGGAACATAGAGAGCTACTGAGCCATATTTGATGCTTTTGATCTCGAGCAGGACTTCTATCCACCCATCAAATGGCACCTCTGTTCCATTAGCTGCTGTGACTTTGAGAGGGTGTTCTTGCAGTAGGCTCTCAAGTGGTTGGATTGTGACATTTGGTAGAGCTTTCTGCACCCATGACCTCTCCACTATGCTCACTTGTGCCCCACTGTCCAACAGCATCTGCAATTTGACCCCATTTAGCTGGCATGCCACATTGCACCTACCACCAATCAGCTGTGCAACATGTTTCTTCTTAGTAAGGTCATTTTGTTTGCTGGGCCTGGTGGAGGATGGTATGCTCTCTTGAAGATGCAGGTTTGCAGTGGGATGGGACTCTGCATTCTCTCTGGTCACTGGTGGTCCCGCCCCAGCGACCTTGCCCCGTTTCCCGACAGATTGTTCTTCATCAGACAGCCAATTGCTCTGTGTCCCTCTTTCCCGCACTTGAAACAGTGGCTACAGCTATCATTTCCTTGGGAGACGCATTGCTGGCATCTTCGTTTAGCTTCTGACTTTGCTGTCTGTTTCTGGTGTGGGAAATGTGGGTGAATGTTTTCCGTCCCTGAACTAACAATAGGTGTTAAAGCTTTCTCTAAACTTTTGGTCAGTGATGAAACCTGTGCTGTTAGCTCCTGTATGGCAGTACGATTAGCTTGGACTTCTGCCTGCATCTGAACTGCATTCTGACTTTTCTTATCCATCTGCACTGTACTGACACTTACGGTTTTTGGTTTGAGACCCTGACCTAGTCTATTTTGTCTCTCTGTCTCTTCACCTACTGACTTGGTTATCACTTCTAGGATAAAGTCATCAGTGACCTTTTCATCTGAAAGGTGAGGTTTAAGATCTCGTTGGACATATGAATATTTTTCATGTATTCCCTGGTAGAGTGAATGTAGGAACACTCCCTGAACTAATTTCTTGTCATACTGGAAACCTGTGCTTACTTTGGAAGCAAAGAGCACACGCTGTTTTAACCCCATCAGTCTGTACATGAACTGTTGTGGACCTTCTTTATCGTGTTGTCTCGCGTTGCTCAGTTCCTGAAATAATTCAGTACTGCTCTTATCTTTAAGATGAGCTCTGAGAAAACGCTTCAGCTCAGTTACAGTCAGACTATCTTTTGTAATTGGCATGTCTTTAAAAGTGCCTGGTTTAATTATTCTGAGAACTGTTCTAATAATCTCAGTCTCAGTGAAACCTTCACTCAATCCTTCATCAATTTGCTTACACAAACAATTAAAACTCACATCTGAGTCAGAATCTGAAATCTGACCAGCATGGATCCGAAATTCTCTTCGTGGGAGTAATGCAGCAACATCTGTCAGTTTTACCAACCCAGTTACCTGATTAGCAACAACTGATGATGAGACTGTCTTACTCGACATTGAAGCTGCTACAGTCCGCTCAGTCTCGTACACCGATTCCGCCTTTTTCATCCACTGAATGATGCAGGTTCTTTGCTTCTTGGGCTGACTGCAGTTCATCAATGAGGTCACGAAACACCAACAGGCGCGACATCCCTTGGTCCTCCAGCCTCCTCAATTGTTTACTTCTTAAAAAGTCAACAATGAAGTCAAAGAGTTCCACCTCGGACGACTCCTCTCCTGGCACGTCTTCTTCCACCTCATCTTGGCACGATAGTGCCAGCTGGTGAAGCAAATCTCTTCTGGCGTCATCAAGCAGTCGGTGAAGTAGCTGCTGAATCTCCCACTGAAGCTCATGTAGCGTCGTCATCTCTGGATACCTGAAGTCTTGCTCTTAGGTCATCAGCTCATGGAACGTGAAGTCAGGATCCCGCTGTTCTTTGTTGGATAGCACCAAGCCAGCAGGAGGCGCTATCCCGGACGAGCCCCCAAATTTGTTACCCTGCAACCTTGGGTGGCAGAGTAATGTGTTATATAAGATCTTCCTCCAACGTGTGGTGCTTTGACACAGGAAAGATGAGACACACACGTTGAGTTCTCGTTAACATCCAACGGAAGATCTATTCTTTGTTTGTGTAAACATACTTCATATTCAGTACTGTATATCTTTTGTTATTTTAAAAAAAAATCAAAACAAGTACATGCATTTGTTTTAACCACTCCAACAACTTTCCTTCTACACAGACAGGATATACTTTACTAGTTAACCTTCCCATAAGTACTGGAGCTAAGAAAGACGAAAAACGTTACAAAATAGCAATATTTTATCCGTTACTAAAAGGAAACATAACTGAAAAAATCCGTAATGCTCCCCCAACGGCGTGTCTCGGTACTAACTGACACATCAACGGTCCTTAGTTACAATGTCGTTGGTTCTGAACAAGAAAACGCAATTTTACCGAAAAAGAAATTAAAATTGTGTAAACCATCTGGAAATTGTCTCGATCTATACAACATTTAACAGCTTAACGAAACTTTACAGTCTTTTAACGTTTATCCACACAATACTCCTCACAAAACGAACAACATGACTCACTAGTCGACTTCCCATTAAATAATATATTCAATTCTCAAAAGTAATCTATTTTCATGAAGCAAGATACATTTTACTAACCTGTGACACAGGAAAGATGAGACACACACGTTGAGTTCTCGTTAACATCCAACGGAAGATTAATTCTTTTTTTGTGAGCTCGCTTTTTTCTATGCCGCCAATGCAATGCGCCCCTAGTGGTCATGTGGAGAATTGCGTGGACTAACTGAAACAACGCTTAATAATTTGTTACAACAAGAAATTAAAAGATACAAAGTGAAAAATTGTGTTTGGGGTGTCTTATTTTCTTACTTATTGTCTTCACCCCTCTACACTCACAGCACTGTGAAAACATATATACAAAAATCCTCAATAAAACATAAAATTTTTGAAAATCAGACACCAGAAAAGAGTACCACCCTAGTTGAGAAATGCTACACTAGAGTAAGCAGTTCCTGCTCTTACTTCTATTTTCCTCCCAAACAAAAAAAACAATCTAAAACCCATTTATAAAGGTTACCTATTATGTCAGATTTTGCTAGTTTAATTAATAATCCCTCTTTCATAAGGCTTTTCTGTGTCGGAAAACATAGCTATTATTATTTCTTTGTTTGAGCTTTCTTTACTTTTGACTCCAAGCACAGTATTGCATCCATCATATTTCTCCCTATATAAAAGCCACTTTGAAAAGGGCAAAATAACTTTTTACTTTCAACAGTATGTGACGGTCTATTTGTTACAATTGTTTTCCATAATTGAGAAATAAGTTCTCGGCCTATAATTTGAAGAGTCTGTCACATTTTTACCAAGTTTCAACAGGAGTTATAACTGAGTGTATCCATGCTGCAGGAATATTCCTGCAGCATGGATATGTCACTTAAATTGTATGACAGACTCCATCTTCACCTGGTGTTAACTGTTTTGCATTAAACATAGCTTTTTACAGCCCATAAAGAGTAAAAGGCAAATGTAGATTTTAGTATGAAACCTTTTTCTTCACAGTGATTCTCAGCTGAAGTCTTTTTTTTAACCCTTTATAAACTTCAGATACATTGTCTGAATTATGTACTTTAAAGTTTTTGCCAATAACTCTGCATTTTCTTTATTACTAACAGCCATTACATTATAGAATAGGTAACAAACAATTCATTTTCCTAATAATTCTCCATACCTTAGAAAACTGTAGAATTATAATAATGCCTTAAACATGGCTTCTTAGCTGCTCTAAGTTTTCCTAACTACAGCCAGTGTCATAATTAGATGTGAGGATGAAGGAGAGAACCCAGGAGGTTGAGTAGTGATGATGCTTTAATGATGAAAAAAAGGACAAAAATCCAGGCACCACAGGAGAAAAAACTAGGAGCTTGTCTCCGGCAGCAACTGGTAAACAGTAATCAATAGACAGCAGACAAGAGACTACTATATAGTCTAGACAAGGACCTGACAGAGAACAAGAATCACAGGTGGGTATAGATACACAGGGGGTACTCAAGCGGACTAGACACAGCTGGGATCAATCAGGACAACATGGAAACTCAACTGAAAAACTCTAATCCTTACAGCCAGTGGACTTTTACACTGAATTAATGCCTCAAAAGTCTTATTCCTCCTTATCAACTTGAAAACTATTACTACATTCCTCATTCCACTAACCCTAACCCCAAGGGATAGATTTTTTTTATTTCTTCTTCCCCATATCTTGGTAATTGAAGCTTCAGCTATCTTAATAAAAATAATCTCAGAGCTACCCATCTACATATTTTGACATCACACTCTAAAAAGCGTTTTTAGATGTAGTTCATTTAATGGACTTATTTACATTAATCTCAATTTGGTTTAGTGATCACAACTTGCTTTTTTGTGCTCAATTAACTTAAATGTTACAAATCTAATTAACTTAAAATTAATTTAATTAAATTGACTTAAAGAAACTGTTTACTTTGACTGTACTTGTAACAATTGAGTTTCATGTCCTACGTCTGACCAACTCAATTTATTATGTTCATCAAAATCAATATATTATGATAATCCAAATCAATTCATTACATTTATCCAACTCAGTTTACTTTTTTTATTTTTTACTTAATTCATAAAGTATGTTCTACATGATAAATTCAAGTCACTCTTACTCAAATTATTTGTTTTTGTCTAATAAATAATTAAAAACTCTTACTAAATTCCACATAAAGTCTAACTTTTAAGTTGTTCCAAGCTAAAAAATCAAAATTATCTAAAATTACATTATCACTCACATTGTACTTAAAATACAGCTAGAATTTGAATTATTTTAAATTCTACTCAGGATTAGATTGTCTGCATCACCAGATGTTTCACCTCATCTGGGAAATGTTAAACGTGGACTGAAAATGCTGCGCAAATTTGTCAATATTCTATTTTTTTCAATATTTGTGGGTGTGATGATATAAGCAGCTAGACCTCTGAATCATGTTACTTTTAAAAGCTAATTATATACACATAGAATATAAGTGATGCTTTAAAGACATTTCCAAATCCCATAGTCCCTAAATGCAACAGTGACCAGGTCACTATTTTAAGTTGTCAGTCACGATTCCACACTGTCATCTGAGGAGGTCCTGCCCCTGATCTAAAACAGGGTCAAAAGTTTGAAACTGAAACAGAAAATCTGAAACTAAAAAAACAAAAACAAAATTGAGTCTGAAAAATAGTTTTGGTTTCAGTAGTTAAAAACTTTTTAGTTTCAATTTTTTTTTTCAATTTGAAATTTTTATCAGTTACATTTTTTGTTTCAAAACTATATTTAAGTTTCAAATCTTTTTTTTCTTCAGTTTTAAACTTTTTTTCTTTTGAGCAAACTATAGTATATGGCCCAAATTTAACTCCAAAAACCCTCACTGAAATGAGGTAATCTTCCAAAACACAGACAAAAAAACAACAAAATCCTCAAAGTTCAGCACAAAGTTGAAGTCTCACAAGTCTTGTTTTGGATGATGGCAAGGCTCCAGGTCACCTCCAGCTGTTTCCTGCCTCATTGTTCAGACACCGAACACAAGTTCCAGTTGTGGACCTGCAGTCTCATTGTCCCTCCATTAACCCTCACAGAGTCAGATCCCATATGACCCATCCAACTGTCACAACTTGGAGTTGGGTGAAATATAATATAGACAACAATAATCATACAAAATCTTACTGTGCTATTTTATTTTTTATTAAATTTGACTACATATTACGTATATTTCCCCATTTTCAACCAATTTACTGAGCCAACTGCCCAGCGCGTGCGGTCACTTACCAACGCTCTGATGGTGTCTGATGCTAACAGGGATTTTTTTTCCGGTCTCAGCTGCTCTCAAAAGAAACTTTCAGAGATAAAAAAAAAACAAAAAAACAAATTTACTATTTTCAATTATATATTTTACGACTCTATACCAGTATTGTTTTTCTTATCGTTTGTCTAGATTTTCTAAGCTCTTTCAGGCTCTAACGGAAACAACGGTTAGCTGTGAGCTCTCAACCGCGTCTGACCGCGTTGAGAGCTCACAGCGCAGTAGTGAAAGGGGCGGGACAATCAACCCCATTGGCTGATGTAATATCAGACCACGCCAGCCATTGGTTTACCAATCCATCAGTAAAACAATCACTAAAGGCCTATTTCACAGTTTTTAAAGATTTTTAGCACTTTTACATGTATATTTCTGAGTAAACCAAAACACAAAATCTATACTTTCCAATCTTGTGAAAAAAAGGACATCAAATTAACATAATTAACTTTTCACTTTTGTTTTTAACACTGGGTTACACACATCAAGGGCTGAGTGAGTAATATACAAAACAAGGCAATCAATGAATGCTGTCAGCTGTCAAATAAATGCTTTCAGTGCTGTACCTCAATCGGTCCTGCTGGTACTACCCCTGAAGTAGGTACTAAAATGTGAGGACACCTGGGCTGAGCTGTGCCAGACAGAGACTGTACCAGTTAGAGGCAGGCAAGTGTAAAAGTGTCTTGGGTGTCTTGTTCTCATGTAATCTGAGGATAAAGTAGGACAAAGACCAATTGAGGTTTTTATTTTTCCTTTTAGGTACAGTTCAAAGTAGAGAGGTTCCTTCATAGCCTTCACCTGAGTCAGTTTAGCTAGTCCAGGCATCTAATCAGGTTCTTCCACCTGCTTTTGGAGGTTGAAATGGGAGGAGACCCCAGGAAAACCCAGAATGTGTTGGAAGCCCTCTGTTTCTCTTTTGCCCTTGAAACGCATTGGAATGTCTTGAGACTCCCCAATGGAACAATTCCTTACTGCCGAGAATGTTTGGGGTTTTCTCCTGGACTTGTTGCCTTTGTGATCTCATTTAAGAGAAGCAGAAAACAATAGGGAGATGGAGATATCAGGTGCACAAAAGTAAGAAATATGCTAGAAGCTAGAACACTCAATGAACGTAATTATTCTGCATTCAAGCTTCAGGCTTCTGACTGAATATTCAAAAAAAAGTGGTAGTATTTTTTTTATTATTGCTGTTGTTCCTGATCTGAAACTTACTCCATAAATACCCAACAAATTAGAGGTAGGGCTTTTCCAAAAGCTTAATGATGGTTCAGTTCATTTATCGCGTCTTACCAATGCTGCTAAATTTGATTTAATTGTTTCAAATCTTTACAATTGAAAGATTGTAAAATGAAATATAAGACTTCAAGGAGCTGCCAGGTTTATTTTGTAGAAGTTCAAAGAACAATATTCAGAGTTAGATTATTTTGTTACCACAGCTACAGTCTGATGCTCTGAGTTTAATCTTTGAGTTTGTTCACAAATACAAATTAGTTATCTGTAATTATGCAACTAATTGTTTTCAGGAGGGAAATAGTGAAGCACCGCCTCACAGGGTGGGCATCAAAAAGCTAACATACCAAGCAGGCACAAGTTGGGTGGGTTAAAGTAAGGAAAACCAGATACTGCATTAAAAGCATGATGAAGACCAGAAAGCAAAACATTCAGAGTGGGTGTAGTAGAATATTAGATTACAGGAGATACAGGATGAAAGATTGGACTGAATCAAGACATTGTCCGTAAGATTCTGCAAATTAATTATTTTCATAGTATATTTCAATCATTCCGTTCATACAGTTTAGGCTCCCTGAAAAGGAGAAATTACCTGTTAGAGAAAATAAAAATATTTTTGATTGCTTTGAGTATGATGATATTTTACTTAATCTGACTGATATGATATTTTTTAAGCTTTTTAAGCATTTGTAAGCTTTAGCAATGGAGTCCTTATCAGCAACTAGAAGTGTATTGTAGTTTTTCTTTAGGTAAAGTGAACCAATAGCAAACTTAGTCAATTTCTTATAAGTTGGGCTCGTTGTCAGAAGATGTAAATAAGTCTCTATAAGAGGGGCTATTTAAGAAAAAAAACACAAATTCACTGATTGAATTATTGGTTGATATGTAGCATATATTTGAATTTGTGCAACAAACATCAAAAGAAAAAAGATAAAAGCCGAATGGCCATTCATTTTGATAAATATTTACACTGCCCATCATTCAATAAATCTATAAAAATCAAAGTCCACACATTAAAACATCAAATCTAAATAAATAATACTAATTGCATGAAACATCTTAACACACACTGCCAGTATAAACTCTTAAGAACTATCTCTGCTTTTATATTTTAGAGTACATCTAAAGTTAGACTTTTATGTTTGATTCTTTAGTTTAAAGTTATATCTAAAATTACAATTTAAAAATATCTCTAGATAAGATTGAAGTAACTGCAAATAAAAAATTGTCCTGCTGGCTGAGTTCAAACAATCAGAGCTAAGGTAGCAACTCGTTTTACATCATTAAAAAGCGGGAGATGGGCGTCTTTCAGACTGAGTACAGACAGCTGATGTGGCAAATCGTCTAGACCACTAAGAAAGCCAACTTTTAGAGCAAGTACAACGAATGGGAGGAGAAGAAGAAGATTGTTTATGCCACAAAAGAACAGTAGAGGGTGTCTTCCAGACTCATTTTGTCTACAATTTTTTTCCTTTGGCTTGGTTCATTTGCTGCGTCTCCTCCTTCTGAGGCTGGGAGGGAGCATTTGCTGCTTTTAGAATAATTGACAAAATTATTGTAAAAGCCTGCAACTCTCAGGAGATGCAGGCTGATTTCAGGAGCCGGTGCAGGACTGGTTTACAATACCCAATAAGCATTTTCATGGCGTATCAATCTTTAATTTCTTCAAGGTTTTGGTTCCACGGTTGCTTTTCACAAAACAAAAGAGATCAGGAAAATGTTTAAGCGCAGAAGTGGGTAAGGAACACAATTTCAAAAGCCACATTGTGCTTTAGATGGAGACTGTAACTGGGAGGGGATGGCAAGAGGACAAGTCAGGTGAAAAATGAAGATGAATGGAAACAATCAAGAGGAGTTTGGAGTGAGAAGATTGAGTGTCAGTTTATTAGCAGAGGAGAAAAATGGAAGCCAGATGACAGACAAAAGTTATCAAAAAGGGTCTCTGCAGGTCACAGCGAGGGTTCACAGATGTACAGATTCTGTTTGTGTGTGTGTGTATTTGTGTACGTGGCCACCTATGATCAAAACGCCCGCGTTGTTCATTTCCACTCCAGCATTTCTCAAAACATGTCTGGAGGAATTCTCAAGTTGTGACAAGTGACTATTTCTATGTTTGGGAGCTCCACTAATGGCGAGCTAGTGGAAAAAAAACTGTGGTATTTAACTAGACTTTCACACATGCTCTTTTAGTCACATAATACTGAGACCAGTTGACATTTTGGAAAAACACAGCACAGAGTTTTACTTCTTCCACAGCAGTGAATCTTGAGTCTCTAGAGTTGTTTTCTTTTATCCTGTTTGCAACATCAAGTGATTCCAGTTCAGAATTATTCAGTGCTTAATACTTTATAAGGAAGCATTAAAGTTGACACCAGATCTTTTTTAAACTTGGAGATGGACCCGAGTGTTGCACTCATCAATTTTGTGCTGCACTATTAGACAGCAGCTCCACATGTTGTTTCAGTTGGTGTCAGACTACAGGAAATCCAGAATGCCCTTTGTAGCATATTGGTAGATGCAGCATTGTTTTAAAAAAAAGGGGGGGCGGGGGGGAAAGTGGTGCTCCCCCCCCAACTCCAACTACCATGTTGGAGTTCTACTCCAACATGGTAGTCATGGTAACTGCATGTTCTATTACATTAGTTCTGATTTGTTCTTTTTCTAGAATATATTCCAGATTTCTTCGGTTGAGGATGCTGTGCAACTAGTAGGATTTTTGCAGTTACTTTTTCACTTTCAGGCAGTTGTTAATGGATGACCAAAACTAACCTAACTAAAAAGAAAAGCACACACTACCCTAAAAGCATTTCGTTTTACCTTTTCCTTACTCGTGTTTTCATCAAGAAATGTATATATTTTGTATTGCCTTTTCCGTATACATGGATTTTTGTTTAACATGTCCTTATGTCCTCTTTTTACGTTGTCATATGCATTTCTGCCTCATTATGCAAATGAGGAGTGGAGCTATCTTAAGGCTTCAACTTCTGCCTATTGGTTGCTCAGCATCACACTATGCAAACCTCAAATCTGCTGTAATGGCTTCAACAACGATGTCGAACTACAATCAGTTTATCAGTGAACTGAAGCTTAGCAACTTTATTGGAAAAATAATAAAGTTGCTATAATTCTTTATTATTCATCCATCCATCCATCCATCCATTTTTTTTACACCCTTGTCTCTCGTGGGTCAGGAGAGGTGCTGGTGCCTATCATCTGTTAACTTTATTGCTGGATTAAATAAAATACAAGGACAAAATCCATCAGGGATAGCTCTCAAAATTGACTTATCCAGCAATTATCTGCGTTGACTGTGTGGACACTTAGTGGTGGATTTATAATACTTTTAAGATAACTACCATGATGCCCCTGTTTACAAAAGAAGTTATATAAGTATTGGCCAATAAATTAGAGCTTACCTTTCCCAGAGGATTTTTGTGTACACAAAAAGAAGAAAAACACCTGTTACTTGTTTAGAGTCAAATGTGTTGAATATTGGAGGTCCCAGCTCCATGAACTCTGTTGAGTGAAAAACAGATTTTTTGGATTAACATATTGATTTTCTTGATGAACGAAAATCAATATGTACAAGAATATAAAAGGTGGCCATAGTTGTTGGGAATTTAGCTAAAAATAAAGGAAAATTCTGGAAGAAAACCTGCAGACATTGAAAATTTATGTTCACACACGATTTATGCATTCTGACTGAGCTTCAATTGCTTTGCAAACAAGAATAAGCACTGTCTCAGTCTCCAGATTTGCAAAGCTATTATTTGATAGAATTTGTCAAACTGTCTGTGCTTGGCTGATACATTTTACTAGCACTACTCAGAAGCACTAGTTTTCAACAAAAAAAAATTAATGTAGGAGCAGGAAGTGTTCACTTTACTTTTGGCAGAATTTTCCTATTCACTTTCCCAGTAAGGAAGTAAAGTTCTTCTTCTCCCTCAATGTTTATAGATCCAGTGGCAAACAATCTGCACAATGTTCTACTAGTGAAATTGATAGATATACTTGTGTCTGAACTGCTCTTCCTTTTGCTGTCTCTTTGGTAGGCATTCCTGCAGAGCAGAAATTATTACCCAACTGGCTCACAGCTAACACTATCTGACACTTTCCGACACTATCTGACACTATATGAGACTATCCGACTCTATCTGTCTCTATCTGACACTATCTCACTCTATCCGACACGATCCGACTCTATCCGACACTATCCGACTCTATCCGACACTATCTCACTCTATCCGACACGATCCGACTCTATCTGACACTATCTCACTCTATCC
>VMRN01000097.1:1546830-1565359 GCA_010277015.1 Poeciliopsis turrubarensis
CGACTCTATCTGACACTATCTCACTCTATCCAATACGATCCGACTCTTATCCGACACTATCCGACATTATCTCATTCTCTAGTCCCGTCTCGTCTCATCTCAAAAACGAGGGAGACTTTTGGAGCATGAAGTTCACATGCTTCACTTACCCCCCTTCCTCCCCTCTTCCCTTATCCTCTCTTAAAATCCTGTCATTCCACACATTCAGTCAAGGCCCATATTAGAACATTAAAGTCACCTTTACTCTGTTGCGTTGAAGCATGATGATTGTGTGACTGCGTCTTTGTCATTGAGACCCATCTGTGTTGAGATCAGAGGAAGTATTTTTAGGAAAGAGGGGCACTTTTGATAAGTGTGGATTTGTGAGAAGCTGAAAAAGCTCATTTGAAATGAATACCTGTCGAGTTTTTATATTTTGATAAAGGTGAAATGTTACTCCTTTCAAGAAGAAGATATGAACAATGAGAAATTACTAAATTTACCTCCATTAGACCTACTTTTTCAGATTTTTTTTGTCTGAAATTGTTTCTTTTCAGGCTTTGTTGAAGATGGATTGTCAGGGTCTTGTGGCCAGACTTGTCATGGACTTTGTCCTTCTGACCACCGCCGTGGAGGTGGCCGGACGATGGAGGGACCTAGCTGAGAAGCTGGCCAAGGTTTCCCGCCAGCAGATGGACGCCTATGAGGCACCGCACCGTGACAAGCATGGCGTAGTGGACAGCGAAGTAGGCCTGTTGGAACCTGTTGTTGCTAAAGTATCCATTTGATGTTTTCATATTCAGTTCAGTTAAAAAACAAAAGGGATTAATTAGCACAAATTAATCCACAAATTTTGATGTATTCTATTGTTTAAACACAACAGAGTTTAAACAAACACACTTGATGTGATAGTTGATGAGATATTATATTTTAAGTGTCATCTATTTAGGACTCTGCTGGATAGAGAGAGTCCTTAATAGGACTCTTAATAGGTTTTGCCAATTAAAGGACATTAGCATTCAGTGAGTTAAAGTCAGATTGATTCCCCAAGTTTTTGTTGATAATAGTTTGCTTAAGTCAAGCACTTGTGCTGAATGTACAGTAAAACTTACAAGGAACAATATATCATATGTAGAAAAAGTCATCTTTTATGATGACATAGAAAGAAAGGAAGAGTGAACATAATGTAGCATAATTGCAATTAATATTATCATTGCATAATTCTACAATAATATCACAGATTTAATGTGTTTTCAATGTTATGCAAGTCTAGTTAAAGGAAAAACATAAAGAAGTCCACTCTTCAGTTTTCTTGAGCCACTTAGTGAACAGAGCAAACCTGTGGAAAAAGGTCAAATATGACCAAAATTGAAATTTTTTCCTCATACTTATGGTGAAACATGGTAATGGCAGCATCATGTTGTGCGAACACAACATGATGCTGCCATTATGAAGTTACATACAGGCAATACTAAACCTAATTCAATCTAGATTATCTTCCAAAACTTTTTAATTATCTTTCCAAATATTCTCCATCCAAAAAATGTGCAAGAATTTGACTGTATGTGTAAAGTCAGGAGAGACAAAACCCAAAAGATTTGAAGCTGTAATTTCAGTAATGCTTCTACAAACTTGATTGATTTTATCGGAACAAAATGTGGAAATGTTCAATGGTTATGAAAACTTTCTTAGTCATTGCGAGCAGGAGTCATGGTTAATACATTGTGCAATATTTGCATTTCATGTCCACAGGCCATGTGGAAGCCAGCGTATGACTTCCTGGTCACGTGGGCTGCTCAGATCGGCGACAGTTATAGGGACGTGATCCAGGAGCTCCACATGGGCCTGGACAAGATGAAGAGCCCCATCACCAAACACTGGAAGCACCCTACCGGCACGCTAATCCTGGTCAACTGCCTGGACCTCCTGCGGAGCTCCGCCTTCAGCTCTGCTTCTCAAGATGACAATGCCTTCTGAGTTTGAGCTGCATATCAACTGACTGTTCTTGAATGCCTGTATTTTCTGTTCATTGCCTGGTGGAACCCAAACAGACTTCTCCTAAGGTCTCCCTTGGACACACACACCCTAGGAACTAGACAATAACATGTTGCACATGTAAGTATTTTTCTACTCTAGTTTTTAGCACAGACTTTTTGTAGAACAAGACTTTAAAACCCTTGATTAAGTACCGTGTTTTAAATTGAAAGATCACTTTTTCAAACTAAAAGACGTTTTTTTTTAGATCCGTTTTACTGTCTCACTCTGTATTTCATATGTAGATGAAACCATAATGATCTTTTTCTGTCATGGTCTTCTTACTTCAGACATTCAGATATTCAGCACTACTCTGTCTTGTTGGTATTGAAGACGGAAAGATATTAAATCAACTTTAATAAAATAATTATTCATTCATCATTTGCAACAAGGTTTGACCCTGTTTAAGGACTTTGCTCAAGGTTTTTCAGATGGTTTGTTTTTGTAACTGTGAGTGTGCTGAAATTATTTTTAACATTTTTTCCAATGTTAAAAACACTGGAAAAAGTGTCTTTGTTTGATTAAGATTAACTTTGTAAGTTAATGACGTCTCTTTGTTTGAAGGAGTAGGTATGGTGGTTGAGGATTTTGAGAATTCAAATCCTTTAAAAATGTCCTTTTTTGTTGAATTTAATCCAAAGTTTTATAGGATGTTTTTCAAGCAAGAACTATTTTATGGGTCAAAAACATTTCAGTCCAGAGTTTGAACAGGATATGAAGGAAGGGTGACATTTATCTTTCTGCAGTTCTTTGATAGATTTTGACCAGATGATAAAGGATGAACAACTTACAAAAGGTTTCATCACTGTTTTAGTGTTTACTGGCTGGGCTCTAACAGACTTTGGGATCATCAGGATGTTATTATTATTTTTTTTTAGAAACCTTGAAGGTCACAGGAACTCTGAGGTAAGACAGGTCTGCAGTGCTTTTGATTTTGTTCTTTTGTAACCTTGATGCTCTCAGGGTATTTTTGGTTGGCTGGCCATGGGCACTCACTTTGCTGTAGTGTCGTTTCCTGAGTGACCTTAATCAAAATTAACATATAATTTTAAAAAAGGACAGATACATTTTTAGCTTTAATGAGACTTTGATGTGACTAAAACCAAATTTGACTGTGTTAAAAGTATCAGTTTTAAAAGAACAAGAACATGACATATCTCAGCCTACAGCAGTGATGCTGAAGAAGAGTTTATCCAAAGATGCAGTTTAATCACTGTTCTGCACAGTGTGTTTAGTATTGTCATTAATTATTGTACAACATTCTTGTACATTCACTCGCAACATTCTTTATCCATTGAGTTATTTTCTTTAAATCTTTGCATCTGCTTCCCTGACAAATAGATGCAAACATCCAATGCTACAGCCTGCTATCCACTATAACAATTATTTTGTAAACTAGCTGTTTGCATTTTCTCCTCTCCTTTACAAGCAGACGTTGTTTTTGGTGAACATTAGACTTTCAAAAGCTTGGAAGGTGATATAAAAACCTGCTGGCCAAAATATGTTGCCATGTGTTGGAAAGTTAAAAAATTAATGTTAGATAAAAAACATGTCTTAGCCATAATCAGGATGCTTTCATGTATTTTACCTTTTGGGTAATGTTGCCTTTGTTACCAACTGCTGGCTCTTTATTTCTTATATTTTGTTCTTGAAGTGTGTATTTGGTTCAATTACAAATGTAATGCAATAAAGATTTCATAAATACATTTTTCAGAAGCACACTAAAGGGAAAATTAATTATATTTTATGCATATTGGGATTGGTCCATCTGTCATTACCACTTGTTGCTTCAGTTATACAAAATACATGATGTACTTTACTTTGCAAACAAACAAAGTTGGAGATTAAACTGCAGAAGTGTGTGGTCAGGGATGAAAAAGGAGGACATAGATGGAGCAAATGAGCTGAAGACATTCTTCAACAGGTTGAGTTCAGGCACAAACTCATCATCACCATCATCATCATCATCATCTCCTGCCCTCTACCATACAGACATCCCACCTTTCTGTGATCCACAGATTTCCTGTCAAGCTACAGATGTCCTACCTTCCACCTCAGTCATGGACTGCTGTTTCCACAAGTTTGTCTTCAACCAAATCAGGAGATGATGTTGTCCCCTTTGATTCCTCCTCCCACCTTTCTGTTCCTAGAAGTCATGTGAAGAGGCAGTTGAAGAGCAAGAACAAGGCTGGAGGTCCAGATGAAAGTCAGGTCCCTGTTGAAAATGAGATCCAGATCTCAATGGGGTTTACCTGGTTAAATAAAGGACATAAAAAATCATTTTAAAAAATGGTGTCAGCCCCAGAATACTGAAGACCTGACGTATTTTTAGGCCAAAGCAGCAAATAACTTCTTCTTTGTCTTTTTATTATTATTATTATTATTATTATTATTATTATTATTATTTTCCACTGAAAATTGCAAATTTAGAGGATGAAACATTTTCAAAAACTCACCAAACCTTGCCCAAAATTGTCCTCATGTTGCATGTAATTAAATGAGTTAATGCAATTGCCAGTGAGCATGGCCAAGATCCTCTACACTACGTCCCTATTGTGAGATAAGACAAACTGTGTCTTATCTCATTCGTGCCATAAGACACTTGGTACGAATGTAGATCCATGGGAATCAAGAAAAAAAAAGTCTCCTTGCGGTATGCTGTAAAATGTACAGGGAGGCAGCCATTTTGGGTCAATTTAATTATGGTATATGTTCACGTTTACACGCCTCGAACTTTAGTAAACATAATATAAATCTATTGGCTTTATATTTGGTCAACACGCAGTGAAGACAAGGAGGTATTAAACGTTATCAAAATCATGAATTTTTGAGCATGTTTAGGGGGCATGGCCAACTTGAGAACTTTGTGTAGTTGCTGAGGCAAACAACATGCCATAACTTTCACATACAAAGGCTGAGTTGCCTTTGTAAATTGATCATTTTTGGAAGCTCTACAATCCTCTGCTGATCTCCCTTAGAAAAGGAAGTGACTTTTTTTTCCTTGGAAGTCTCCATCTTTGATGCCCTTGAGGTAATTGAGATGATCTTATGTCGTCAACAGACAGATAAGTTGGTCTGACATGCTTTGAAGTGCCAAGAGTGGAGGTGTGGCCGTGGCAGCACAACAAAGTCAAACATACGTTTGGCTCAAAATTCCAAATATTTTAGCCAAGCTGCCACAAACCAAGTGTGGCAGGAAGTAGGGGGAGGCTGCACCTGCTGGCAGGGTGATTGTAAGTGGGCCAATAGCGACAGAGTGTGCTCAGTACAAAAGCCGAGGTAAGCTGCGGACTGACACTTATTGTTTGCTGTTTACACGTCGCGTGTTGCGCTTCCGTGTTGAGCTGTCTGTGTTCTGAGTACAGGTAAGGTTGGCTGCCCACGCATTTACAATTGTTTGCGCATTGTAGTGATAGAGTTTCTTACCAGCAGAGACGTACAGGGGTAGTTATCTCCCCGTTTGATTGTGGGTGGAGTGGTCCCTGTTAAGGGCCGAAGTTTGAATGTTCCTGTGAAAGGAGCTGGACCTGATCGGTATGTGGATTCTGTGATGAATCTTATTTTTATCCTGTTGTTTTAAACTGTTTTTTTTTACATGTATCTTAGGAATCATCACTGTTGGCCACCCATTTAACGCTGCTGCTTTGCCTGGACTGAGTGACCGTTTAATTAGTGGTCAAGAGAGAGAAACTGTTGCGTGTGTTGCGCTCCTGAAATCAGAACAAGGAGCGGCTGATCGCGTTCTGTTCCAGATTGGATCATATTGCTCATCTTGCTGTGCCTGTCAAGCACAGGGATTTTATGGGGGGTTGTTTTATATACAGTGCTATGTCTTTTTCATTGTCTGTATTTTAACAAATTTTCTTTCTTTTGTTTATTTTATTTTCTAAACCGCCGGTGGTGCGCTCGAGCCTGGATGCGATGTTCCTTTTTGGTGTGCCTGTGAAGTGATTAACACCATGAGGTGGAGGGAACTACAAAGAGTGAGTGATTTCACGGGTGTTTGTTTTGATTTTCTTTGTTTTGGAGCCTACCATCCAGGACCTGGTCCTACCCACTGGTAAGCCTAGTTGGATTTATTTTGTGAAATTCCTGTTTGTTCAGGTACGGGTATTTTTATTTTCTGATAATAAATTATTATTGACTTGAAACCTGTCTCCTGCTGATTGCAAAACCGGACTTGTGTCCCTGATTGTTAATTCCTGGGTGGTAACCCTAGGTGGCGTTGTTGGCAACAAACAAACAAAATTAATTGTATGGTTACACCACTGTGGTTACACACAAGATTAATCCTAGTCCACCCTCCAACAAGAATGCAGTCCAATATTTGGGGGCGTGGCCTAATTCATCCACAGTGCCCCCTAGAGATCAGCTCCCAGCCATGCTTTGACCCACAATCATGAAATTTGGTACACATATGTATGTTGACAGGCCCTACAAAACAGTCTCTTGGAGCTATGGTCCAAGAGACAGGAAGTCAGCTATTTTGGATCAAAGCCACCATTTTGTCTTTTTTATACATTGTATTTGAGTGAACACCTACAGCTTTTGACATATTGACTTCAGAATCACTACTCATTGAATGCTTTCAATGTCTTGAGACAATGAAGGCCAATAGTTATGTTTTCCCAACATAAGAGCATGTGGCCAATCCTCAAAACCTGAGCATTTGCAATAAGCAATAAATGTGGAATAGCTTCCAGAAACTTTGTCTGTCATAATTGCCTCTCCACTATTTCTGCATATTATAGATCTTCCTCTGCTGCACTTCAGGTTTTTTGTTTTAATCATCAGTAACAGATCAGAAAAATCTTCCTTTCTAGCATTAGTTGCCCTCATCATCTTCATCTAATGTGTTTCTGGAATTATAATCATATTCAGGTTGTTTATAGGTGTTGTGCTCAACACCTATAAATAAAACATTTCAATTCAGTCAAGCTGCTGGAGGAGGCAAAACAACCACTGCAGGAAAAAAAAAAGGATTCCTCTCCTTGTAAATACTGACACCATGGCAACCTCCTGAACCAGGCATGCAAATATCCATGGCAACCCCTTGCTCTCGTTCAAAGGAAGAAAAGGATCAAGATTCATATAATACATGACAACATCTGAAATATGTTTTCTGCTTTCTGAGAGGTATTTCACACTTTAGCTGGGACTTCCAACTAGTGAACAATGTGGAAGCTGGAGGGCAACAAAAGGAACAAACAGAACAGTTTTATACTGACAAACATCTCACACTTTCCGAACAGAGGAGCATTCACTGCTCCTCTGGTACCAGGTTATCAAACACAATTTTCCTGACAAATTTTCTACATGTGGTCAGTGACTCACATGTAGAAACAATAGGGGTTCAACCATTACTGATGCTCCATCAATGTTGGTTTGACCATCATCTACGTTTCAATCTAGATGCACATTTGTGTTGATTTTATAATAAAGCTTTGGGTCATGCTGCCAAACAGCAGCTCAAATACAAAAATAAGGGTGAGGCAACCATAGGCTTCCTTCCACCTGTACACTGAATTTACTAAGGACACACCAATAATTATTCATGAATATTTATCTTAAAGATGATTGGATCAGTCTGCTTCACTCTGTTTGTGAGATAAGATTGAAACTCTGTCTACTAGTTGATAACCACGCATGACGAGTGTCATGGCTACAGGAAGTCCTTGCCAATCATTCGCCACAAAACAGGAAATAATGATAACTCCTTTCTTGAAGGCCGGGTTGCAGCTAGACCTTTAAGACACACTGCTGGGCTCGTATTGAAGGCTATTTGGAAGATCTGCCAAATGCACAGGAATGGCGCAAGAGGGTTGATTATGTTGAAGTTGTGATGCCAGAGCTCCTGTAGTCAACAACAGGCCAGAGCAGGCCATACATGGCTGCGAGCAGCTTTAATTTTGTTGCTATTGGTGCCTTGCAGCAAAATGTATGTCATTTTCAGTGCTAGTCTGCTGATCCACATGCAGAACAAAACTCAAGAGACAAAATCAGTTAAAGTTTATTGTACCAAAAAAAGTAATTTTTGTCCCGTAATCATTGGATCTGGGTTGGCAGGATCACTGAAGATGGGGAAAACAATACTGAAGAGAGAGGCACTTTGAGAAACTGGTTGTGAATGTGAATGAAACAAAAAGCTACTGGAAGCTAGCATAGAGGGGCTTGGAGTACCATGCAAGGCAAACACTCAGGCACCAAAGAACTGGCAACAGCTTCTTTTAAACTCTGGCTGATGAGATAATGATCCGCAGGGGTGAGTGATCAGCACCTGGGATAAAGCCTTCCAACTGGAGACGGTCTCCTGGCTCCCTCAGGTGGATAACTGAAAAAAGTGCAAGCAAACCCCACAGAGAGCAAAACTCTGGAATCCCAACAATTTCACCCTATATGTAGATTTTAAATGTATAATTGAATGACAATAAAATCTGTGTATGTATATTACTATTTACAAATTAACTAGATGTGGAAAATTTAAATCATTTTCAGTGTTTTGGTAGCTGTTTAGATTCCACCCTCAGTTGCTGCCAGTAATGCAGCCCTGCTGGTGCATTATGGTCGTTGTAACTGTACTTCCATCAAGGCCCTGGATATGAGAGGCACTTAATGTCACATGTCCACCTGGATCATGTATATAAAAAGTGCTTGCTCCATTTATAGCAGATGCACAGAGATGCACTGCCGGCCTGAAGCGTGTCGGTTGCTTGACACAGTGTGGGACGCAGTCGTGTGGGAGTCAGTTCAGAGGTTTGGATGGACCTCATAAGGAGGCAGTGTTTGACCTAATGGAGGGCTACACTGGGGAACAGAGGCTTGGACCTGTGGGGGGCAGCCAGTCCTTGACTGAACAAGACCTGCACCTGAAGATGACCAAACTGATGGTAGCACATTCCAGTGCAGCCATTCCTGGGCAGTATGCCAGTTGCCATTACCCCGAGACTTCATTTTAATAATCAATGCTTTTACATTGATTATTAATGTAAACGCACTAATAATCAATGCTTTCTGGTATTGATTTCACAATACCAGTGATTTCTGGTATTGTGTCCCCCCATGTTCTTGTTGCAAACTTCTGAGTTGGGCCATATCATCTTTTCAATTATTGCCAGAACAGAGACACAACACCCGAATGCATTTGTGACATACCTGGTGACTTTAATCATTCCTCACTCTCTTCTACACTGCCAATGTTTCATCAGTTTGTCAGCTAATCCTAACCCTAACTTTGGATTTGTTTTATCAATTTTTCCAATTTTTCAATAGTTTTATTTGTTCTTTACACATAATATACAACAAGCCAAAAATAGAGCCAAGTCTGTCCCCTTGCGACAAGTCACCAAAAAACATTTCAAATCATTACCAAAAAGAAAATTACAATTTCACAGTACTTACATTATACATGTATACATATATACCCATACTTTTTTTCCCCTTTCCCCCCCTTTTATCAATCACCATTTCATTCTTCACCTTTACACAAATCTAAAATGGCCTTAAACATATCATTTCATTCCAACCATTATTTCACAATTGTCTATAATCCTATTGGTAGTTTCCATAATAATACCTCCTCTCCTTTCTTTTTTCCCTGACCCCCTTTCAAAATATACTCTTTAATCAAAGTACCCACAATCTTTATTACATCACATTCTGTTATTTTATGTTTTTTAAAAACCAAAATGTTTCTCACTTTCCAAATTGCCTCCTTTATACAGTTGATTAAAATCCACCAAGAAAGTTCATTTCTTTCATGTTTGTCTTTAAAAACTCCATATATTATCTTTTCATATGTTACTACTTCCCAACACAGATCGTTCAACCAACGCATCATCAAAAGCCATACTTTTTTGGCAAAGGGAAATGTCCAAAAAAGGTGCTTAATAGTTTCTTCATCTCCACACCTAGATCTAGGACAACCGGGTCTTCTTGTACAATTTCTCCTATCCAAAAAAGCCCTTGTGGGTAAGCATTGATGGACAATTTGCTAATGTAAAGGATTCATATGTGCCTCTTATGGGGAAATGTGGATATGCTTGCTTTTAATTGTTTCATTTTATAGACTTTTTCATGTATGGTTTAATCAGTGGGGTTTTTATTTTGGACTAAATACTTAGAAGTGTGCAGTGTGGGAGAACTGTGGGAAAGAATTCCTATGCTAAATAACAAGAATGTATATGCATCTCCTACTGAGCCCCACTGTGCTGCACACATGGTGTATTGCTGTAGGTGTTGCTCTCCAAAGATATCTTTATTTCACTAGAATAAATGTTTGGTTGGTTATAAAACTCAACTTCACGTTCATCATGACATCTATAAAGAAAGACTACGTAACTATCACTCAACACTAGAACGTGCAAGGGAGGCTTTCTTTGCAGATGTCATAAACAAAAACATTAACAATGCTGGAGCTTTATTTACAACAGTTGACAGAATCACAAACCCTCCTATGATGTTACCACCTGAACTCAATCTAATGCTGCCTGCAACAAGTTTTCCAGCTTCTTTTCAGAGAAAATTCAAAAAATCAGAGGATTAATCTGCAAATCAACTCTAAAGCCAGAACCACTGCTGAACCCAAACAAAACTAATACAGGAAAAATGACCCACTTTCAACCACTGAATTATAAAACCCTAGAAGAAATTATAAGTCAATTAAGTTCAAGCTGATGCTGTCTGGATGTTCTAGATCTATAACTCTAGAACATTTCTTTAAGAAAGTCCTGCCTCTCAGAGAGACAGTATAAAATACTACATGTCTACATATAACACCCTTTATACTGAATAAGATTGATCGCCAACTCTCTCCCTTATGCAACAAATGTGGAAGGGAAGTTGGAACATATTACCATTATTTCTGGCAATGCAAACTAATTAAACGATTCTGGAGTGCAATCTCTAAAGAGCTGAGTGACGTGTTTCATGTAAAGATCATCTGTAACCCAGGTCTGTTCCTTCTTGGCCTCCCTTCAAAATCAGTCACTCTGGCACAATCACTCTTCAAACTTTGTGACAAATTATTGCTTTTGGCTAGAAAATGCATTTTAATCAATTGGATTAAGGATAAACCACTAACTGTCACACAGTGGTATAGATAAATATTTAGGGTCGTCCCCATGAAAGGATTAGTGCAGTTATTAGGGGTAATGAGAAATATTTCATTGATATGTGGTCTCCTGTGCTTAACTATTTACCTAAAGAGCTGATTCAACTTGTGATGAGAGGTCAGAATCCCATAAAGTGGAAGGTCTCACCAGCACCTATCTAAAGAGCCCCATCCATTTGTCTTATATATCTTTCTTCTTCTCTCTTTGATCGTCCGACTAGACATGATTGTGTGATTGTCAGGCTTTAAATATATCTGTGAATGTTTGCCGACCATTGTAGGCATGATTTAACGTGAATGTAACTTTGTACAGCGGCTTTTCTTTTTTTTTTTTTGGAGGTTGGGGAGGGGGGATTTGTTTTGGTTTCTCTTCCTTATCATATACTTATGTAACCTGATAGACAACACAGTGTACAATCTTCTGTTTCCTCTGTTTGTGAAACACAAAGCTAATAAAATGTTTTAAAAAAAAAAAGAAAGTCCTGCCTGTTATTGCTGCTGATCTGATCCAAATAGTAACTCATCACTCACATCAGGCGTTTTCCCCCAGGCTTTGAAAACAGCAGTTATCAACTGGAGAGTTGGGTCGGACTCTCCGGTTCGGTGCTCGACTGGTTTGAATCTTACATAAAGATCAGGGATTTCTTTGTTTCAATTGGAAACTCCTCATCAAAGAGGTCAAAGGTCATATGTGGGGTACTCCAAGGTTCAATACTAGGACCCCTCTTATTCAATATTTATATTCTCCCACTAGCTCAGGTTATAACAGGAAATAACATTAGCTACCATAACTATGCAGATGATACTCAGCTCTACATTACGATGTCACCAGGTGACCTTTGACCCCATCCAATCACTGAATAAATGCTTAGAACAGATAAATGTGTGGATGTACCAAAACTTTCTCCAGCTGAACAAAAACAAAACTGAAGTCATTATTTTTGGATCTAAAGAGGAACGATGTAGAGCCCAGATCCCGTCAGAAGCGGCTTTAACCCACCTGGTAGTAACGTTACGGAGAAGCAGAGAACAGTCAGTAGGTGGTATTGGGTGGTACCAGGTGGTATCGGGTGGTATTGGGTGGTACCAGGTGGTACCAGGGGTGGTACCAGGTGGTACCAGGGGTGGTACCAGGTGGTATTGGGTGGTATTGAGTGGTACCAGGTGGTACCAGGTGGTATTGAGTGGTACCAGGTGGTATTGGGTGGTACCGGGTGGTATTGGGTGGTACCGGGTGGTATTTGTGGTACCGGGTGGTATTGGGTGTTTGAGCTGCATTGCGATTCGTGGTGACAGTCGGTACCGTGTCTTATATCAGGATGTCTGATATAAAAACAGACATTCTTTCTATCTGTCAGTGGGACCGACTCAGTCTGCCTGTAGCGAACCGGACCGGGCTTTTAGCAGAATGATTACGTTAAAGTCAGAGTTTCTCTGCAGCCGAAGCATTTCTGTGTTTCGGGTCGAGGCGTGTTGTTTCCCGCTATCGTGAGGACAATTCCAAAAATATAAATAGAAACAGTTTTTCTAACTTCAACATCAGACCTTCGTTTTTATTGACAAACCAGTGTATCAACAAAATATTCTTGCCCATAATTTGATAGTTTGAGGCACAGATCCGACCCCTCCTCCTCACCATGGACCCGGTGACTGATCAACATGGAGGCATAAACTGAGTCATTATTAGATCGAGGGCAGCCAGACTAGTTTATTTTGCTAAATTATTATATGTAGCTGAATATTATTGCAGCGGGGCACAAACAGGCCTTCTGGCACACAGATAAATAAAAACTCATAAAGGGCATTAGGGGCATCAAGGATAAAAGGGGCAGGCTACCAAGTCCCCCGCCCCCCCCCCTTTGCACGGGCAGTTCAGTCGGGTTCTAGGAACGCAGTTCTCTGCGTTAATCACATGCTGCCTCATCAGCACGTGTCTGTCCTGCAGGGGTGGAGCATAAAGGACTGTCTCTGATGTTCTGTCAGCCTCACATCAGAACGGCTGCAGCGAGTGACTGGAGAGGAGGGGTTATCAGACACGGAGCCCACGAAGGACGAGGCAGCAGGGAATTTTGTTGCTATTGGACAGCTGGATCTGTGTGATTTCCTCATGCTTAATAACGATCACCTCTGGGAAATATTATCTGTCATCTAGGGAATCACAGATATATTTTGTGATTCTCTTTCAAAGCTGTGGCATTGCTAAGGAGTGTTTGGACTGTGGAGTTTTCCTCGTCATCAAATGGATGCAAGTGCGTGAGGGGAATACTTATAAACTGCGCGTTGCGTCCTGCGGAGGCATACCGCTTCCTTCCCCATTGCTGCTCCCAAGAGCCAAGCACAGCCCATCAATCCCCTCACTGTTTGCCGACCTGCGGAATTTTACTGCCTCAACCCGGGAATTAACAGTCTGAGCTGCGGAACCTTCATTTCCAGTTTTGGGGGAGGGTGGATCCAATCCTCCTGCGTGGGAGGGGGTGGGGGTGCATCAAAATGGGGAACAGCTTCTCCAACATATCTGCCTTCCAGTCACTTCACATCGTCATGCTGGGTTTGGACTCTGCCGGTAAGACCACAGTTCTTTATAGATTGAAATTTAACGAATTCGTCAACACAGTCCCCACAATCGGTTTCAACACGGAGAAGATCAGGCTGAGTAACGGCACAGCGAAGGGCATCAGCTGTCACTTTTGGGACGTGGGGGGACAGGAGAAGCTGCGGCCCCTGTGGAAGTCCTACAGCCGCTGCACAGATGGCATCATCTACGTGGTGGACTCGGTGGACGTGGACCGGCTGGAGGAGGCCAAGACCGAGCTGCATAAGGTCACGAAGTTCGCGGAGAACCAGGGCACACCTCTGCTGGTCATCGCCAACAAGCAGGACCTGCCTAAGTCCCTGCCAGTGGCTGACATCGAGAAGCAGCTTGCCCTGCACGAGCTCGCGCCCTCCACCACGTACCACGTCCAACCCGCGTGCGCTATCATAGGAGAGGGGCTTCACGAGGGCATGGACAAGCTGTACGACATGATTGTGAAGAGGAGGAAGTCTCTGAAGCAGAAGAAGAAGCAGCGGTAACAGTGACTGGAGCTGGACTCTGTTTCTACCTGATTACTGTGAGAAATCCTCGGTTCTGCCATTTGCGGAACCCAGGCGGGTTGATTTCTGTTTTCTTCCATCCTGTGTTTCCAATTAAACCTTTTAAGCCCTTCTGAGTGATGCTTTTGCACACCGAAAGCTGCAGGGTTGAGAACAGAACATTAAACCAAAAAAAAAGAGCTATGATCCAGAAACTTTGTCAGAGAAACGGGCTGGCCTGTTTTATCTGCTACAACTTTAAAGTAACAGTTTGGATGTTTTGAATTTAGATTCTGTTAAGTTATCTCACCTCTAGTAGACAGATGTCATATTGCAAAGAGTTGGTTAAAAGTGAGGAAATTGTAAGGCTAACAGCTAGTCAAGCAGATCTGTAACTATTTAGAGCAACTGAAACTAGAAATATTTATATTTATGGGATTAAACAACATGTTCCCATTAGAGGTCTGTTAAGTTTGCTTTTTAACATTCAAAGAAAGTAAAAAGTTTTTAGCTAAAGTTGTGGATTGCGGCTGTTGTCTAGGCACATAGATTGATAACCAAAAAATACACCTGCATCAATTTTTTCCACCTTTTTCCTACATCTTTTTGTTAGTAGTATGTACGTTAAAACTGTGTTAGTTTTACACAGTATTATATGCCCCTGTTTTTTGTGATTAATGGATGTCTTGCAAACACAATATTTTAGAGGCTCCACCTCTCACAAAACAATAAATAAATAAAACTAGAGATGATAAGAATGTTTTTATCTGTAGTGATAGGACTATAGGATTTTTTTATATAGATATAACCAACAAAAAATTGTAAAACAAAGATGGCATAAACTTAACATTCTTTAGAAATATTCCAAATCAAGGCCTAGCACAGTTAAAGTTACTCTGGGTTTTGGTAAAGGCTGCCTATAGTGTTTCAGCATCAACTATGTTGTTTTTTCAACTTCCAGGAAATTATCTTGATGTATTTACAGAAAGAACTAGATCTATGATGAGTTATGGCTGTCGCGATAAACAATAAATCAATTAAAATGATCAACATCATTTTAATTTATGGGCTTTATCGTTTCTTCCGGCCCTTTTCTCTTTGCATTGATGACACTGGATAAAAAAAGGTGCAACTCTGGTGTTCTCCACTGACCCTTCACTTCCTCATTTTCTTAGTGTAAGGGAGGAGTGAGGAGTCTGATATGGCCATCATCTCTATCTTCATCTAATGATTATTGAAGGGCAATATATTGTACAGACTTTAATGTCTGTACTCTTTTGGTTCAATGTAATTTTTATGTGATGTTGTGTTTAGTTGTTATTCAAGTACATTTTTTGTTAATGGACACTGAGAATCCTTTTTTTTGTTATTTTCGGTTGTTTTGTTTATTGAGTTTACCATTTCCAGTGTTAAATGTTCTTTTGAAAATAAAGTGTATTTATTTTTGGCAGAATGTGGTTGCATTATTATGTCATTACCATTACATCAGTTTAAAATGATCTTCAAAAAAATATTTTTTTCACACTAATTTTTGAGACAATGCAAAATTTATGACAATTCACAAATTATCTGTTTCATACCATACTGTCACAATATAGTGACAGTTTCAACAAATATGTATAAAAATATTTTTCTAAAAGTTACATACTGCAGCTTTAAAGTATGGGACAGCTCATTTCTGCCATTAAGGAGTGTATGACCAGTTTCAGTTCATTTTAGGGATTACAAAAATCTGTGAAAACAAGGTCTTTAAAATATAACAGCAATTTTTGTTATTATCAGGTTAGTAGTTAGACTTCCCCCTCTTTGAGGATTTCACCACTTTTATTTAAGTTCACTGTAACTTGTTGCGGAACAATTTCTTATAAAGCAATTTTTATCAGCATCTCATAAAAATCAGATGCTGGAATGCAGATGTTTTATCTGCATTCCACATAAAACATCTGGACTAACCCTTCAATGCTGAAGAAGCTGCAGCTCATTGGGATTTCATTAACTGACTCAGATACCTTTATTTCCATCCACATTTCTCTTTTTATGTTTCCTCACAGACATCTATAGTATCAGTTGAATACTGTGGGTGTCACAAAGGCTGCTCTTGTTTTTGTCTTACTATTTGGAGTAATGAAGTAGCCTTTCCTCTTATTGATGGACTGAGGACATCATGTACGACTTTGCATTTTTCAGTTACTAACAAACCAATAGGAATCTACACAGTATGAATATAGCAGCATGTCAAAGTTGTTTATGTCCCAAGAAGGGAAAATTGGAGGAATTTTTTTAATATTAAACAATTTTAAGCCCGGAATTTGGATAATTAGGCCCGAGCAGCTAAGCGCTGCGAAGGCCTATTGTTTTTGTGCTGTTTCTTATTATTATTATTATTATTATTATTATTATTATTATTATTATTATTCTGAGGGCTGCACAGTGGCGCAGTGGGTAGCGCTGTTGCCTTGCAGCAAGAAGGTCCTGGGTTCGATTCCCGGCCCGGGGTCTTTCTGCACGGAGTTTGCATGTTCTCCCTGTGCATGCGTGGGTTCTTTCTCCGGCTTCCTCCCACAGTCCAAAAACATGACTGTCAGGTTAATTGGCCTTCCCAAATTCTCCCAAGGTGTGTGTGTGTGGTTGTTTGTTCTGTTTGTCTCTGTGTTGCCCTGCGACAGACTGGCGACCTGTCCAGGGTGACCCCGCCTCTCGCCCGGAACGCAGCTGGAGATAGGCACCAGCACCTCCCGACCCCGTTAGGGAGAAGGGTGACGGAAAATGGATGGATGGACGGATTATTATTATTCTTCCACCCAAAAGAGGGGCCTTTTTGAGGGCTTTTTCATATTCAAAAATTCATCAAACTTGGTGGAGGCCTTAAGCCTGTTTAAAATTTTCGTATTTTAAGGTCATTGCAAAAATCGCACAAGAAACGGCTCAATAGCGCCACCTTGCAATTTTCAAAGGACCCTTTGCTATTCCATTATTTCATCGTAGAGACATGAAATTTGGTACACTTGTAGAGCTCCCCAAGACGCTCAAAATTTACAATTAATGTCATAGTGCAAGTATCACAGAAAGTCAGCCATGTTGGATTGAAGCTCCGATTTTGACCCCATTTTTGCCGTTTACAGCCTTCGTATTTGATCGAACTCCTCCTAGGGATTTCGATTGATCGGCTTCAAACTCGGTCAGTCTGTTCATAATGTCCCATCTAAAGTTATCAAAACGGTGAGTTTTTGAGTATGCTGAAGGGGGGTTAGCAGGGGTCAAAGTTCACCGACTCGCCATAAAAAAATAAACTGTTATATATCCAACACAGAAACTCACAGAGGCACCAAAGTTACTGTGATTGATCATCATTGGGTCTCCTACAATACCCAATGGTTGAATGATGAAATCACTTAGGCCACGCCCCCTGACAATAGGAAATGTATTGTTTTACTGTGAGCGGTTGCTATCTGACCCCTTTGACCTCATCAACATGAAACTGTGCCCAGAGACATAAGACATGTTGGTGTGTTGAGGATTCCAACCCTGACCAGCTTCGATGAAGCAGGTGGGCGTGGCAGCGTGGCGAAGTGACCTGGATCGCCATTGCCATACGTTTGGCTCTCAATTCCACAGTTTCGGGCCCAGCTGCTCCAAACTCACTAGGATTAATCCTCATCCACTCCCAGAGAGGAATCCATCACAACATTTGGTGGGCGTGGCCCAATTTTTCTATAGCGCCCCCTAGAAAACTTTAAATGATCAGCCCCAAGCCATGCTTTAACCTACAATTACGAAACTTGGTACACATGTGTATCTTGTCAGGACGTACAAAAAAGTCTCTTGGAGCCATGGTCTAAACCCCACAGGAAGTCGACTATTTTGGTAAAAGACGTAATTTTCTCTACAACATCAACGCAGCCCTGAAAATATAATTTATGCAGGCCATCTTAACAGAATAATTATTTAAATATACATCGTTATGTGTTTTGGTTTGTTCCAATAATTCTTACACTAAAAATATTGATTATTCTTGGTTAAAATAATAAGTATGTGATTCATCAGCTGTTACTGTTTAGAAACTATTTCATTAGTTGGCCACTTTGGGGCAGTATTACTCCACGAATGACAGCGATTGGGGAAAAGCTTGTTTATTTCAATAGTTTGCCACTTGGGGGCAGTATTACTCCACCAATGAAACAACGAGCTTTTGTAAGACGGATAAAGATGATGAATAACTATATCAGTATTTCGCCAGTAGGTGTCAGTCTTACTCCAACAATGACAAAACAGATCGACGGATGAGCGTGAAAACTTTGCGAGGCCGTCTGCCGTGATATTTCCAAATGGATAGGG
>VMRN01000098.1:0-16499 GCA_010277015.1 Poeciliopsis turrubarensis
GTCCCGCCCCCCCTGCTGAGTTCTCAAACTCCAAACTGACCACATCCCTTCCTCTCACCCTCTTCCACCCTTCCCCCACAGCCTCCCTCCATTCTCTCCCCATCATCCCTGCTCCCTGTGGAGCTGGCCCCAAAGCTCTGATCCCTTCCTCCATGCCCCCTCAAAACTCCCCACTGTGCCCTCCAAAGTCACACACGCACACACACACGCATGCATGCACACACCCACACACACACATGCACCCTGTGGTAGCTGGCCCCAAACCAACCCTTCTCTACCTCCCCCTTCCTCTGTTTTTCCACTTTTTCTTTCTCCGTTTTCCCCACCTCTCTCTCTCTCTCTCCCTCTCTCTCTCTGTGTGATGCTTTGGATTTGATATGCAGGATGTTTTTCTTCTTCGGTTTAAATTTAAGAATAATCGCATTGATTACTGTTTTAGGGAAATCATTTTAATCATATTTTTGAATCTGATTAACCTACACACTGCAGAAAGTATTTTTTGGTCCAGTTTGTAAAGCAAATATCTTTGTACTCCTGAAATAAAACTAACTTAGCAGCAACTTTTCAGCTTGTTTTAGGTCAATCATTTTTTAATGTGATTGAATGATGGGAGATCTGTCATTTTTCCATGTTTATGTCCATAAGCGTTAATCTGAGAGTTTTATTTTATTTTCCATCCATCTCTTCTGCTTTTTGGAGGTCGTTTCCTGAGGTGATAGATTTAAACTACAGATTTATTTCCCCCTAATAAAACATTACAGCTCCTGCTGAGATACAGACAAGTTCTGGGTTTACTTTTAGTTGGACTTGCCAGGAGAAGCAGAACACTGCAAAACCAAAAAGTCTTACTATCCATTTCTAATTGACTTTCTAATGAAAGTATTGCAGTAAACTTGAAATAAGACAAAAGTAACTTTTCAGCAAGAGATGGGAGCTTGTTTTGAGTCAATAATTCCTTAATATTGATGAAAAAGTTCTAGTTGAAAGTCAAATAATCCTATTATTTTTTAAATCTTTTTGTAAATCTGAATTATTCCATTGCTGTTGCTCTGCTGTTGTCAAATTTCTCCACTGAAGGACAATAAAGGACTTTTCTGTTTTTCTGTTCTGATCTGGGAACAGTTCAAATCACCCAGAAGAGAGTCTGTTTTTCCTCATCTTCTTTCAACACATCTCTGATTTGTTTTTTGTGTTTACTTGTCTTAGACTAAAGGAGGAAAATTAACTATTGTGCTAATTGCTGCATATTTCCACTGCCATGAATTGTAGCTACGTTAAGATTTATTTTTGTCCTTTATAAATCAAAAACTAAACCACTGATCACGATTCTCCCTACGCCGTGTTTCTCTGACGCGATCCGGCTTCATTGATGATGAAGCTTGAAAATCTTTGTCTTCCTGTTGGAAGCAGCAGAAAATGTAATTCCTCTTACTTGGAAAACTTTTTAAAATTACAAACAAAAATGCTTTGTAATTTTTGTAGTTTTTATGGCGAATAAACTTCGGCCTTCTGTAATTCTTCCTGTGATCCAAACTGCAGGATGTTTTGCTCTCGAGGATGCGGCGTGCTTTATGTCCGACACAAAGGTGCATCCAGGTGCACATGCACTCTCACACGCCCGCGCGCGCATCGGAGTGGCAGACATGGCAAAGGGCAGCGTACCGCAGGGAGAGGACCTATAATAGTTTTAACCCAGTGCTCAGGTGTGTCTCTCCTTTGTCCGGCCAAATGTCAGGGAAAAGCACGACCAGGTGGGGAGGGGGCGGGAGAACATGGACGGGAACTTTCATCTCTCCTGCAGGTGAAATTTTGGTGTTTACGTTTAAATTTAATTTGGCGAATGGCTGCTTTTTGTTTTTTACTGTCTGCGCCGACGTTTCGCTCCGTTCTCTCCGCTCCTGAACAGCTCCCTGGGGGACCAGGAGGGCCAAAACTCTGCCAAGACACACACACACTCACACACACACGCACACACACACACACACACACTGACGTCAGCTGCTCCGGGCCTTCTCCCCTGGGTGCTACCAGAGCCCTTTGTTTCCAAACCCCCCTCTCCATCTCTCCTTCCACTCCTCCTCATGTCTCCCCCTGTCCTTTGTCCCTGGAAATAGCTGTCCTGCTTACTGCCTGATTGGAATTCACTTCACTCTGTGAAGTCACAGGGGAGGGCCTTTGTGTCCGTCATTATGTGTGCACATGCATGCAATTTTTGCTTTTTTTCATGATGATGAGGGCATCCATATTTGAGATGCATGTGTGGCTTATAAACGCAGGCGGTTGCTGAGAAATTCAGTAAATGTGGTTCTGATCTGGAAACTGAAGTTCAAGATTCCAGGACCAATTATGCAAAATTCACATTTTGTACATTTTTGTTCTTCCAATTGGGTCTCAGCTTCTTCTAAAAGCACTTGGTTAATATGTTATGTTGTCTGGAAAAGGAGTTGTTTCAAAAACCTTCCTGTGGTGGAGTCATATTCGTTGGAAGCAGCCAAACTGTTCAAACAGTTTGGCGTTTTGCTCCATCAAACCTGAAACCTTTCTATACCATCAAGTTCACCAGACGGCTGGTCATTAAAGCACCTGCTTTAATGCAGGTGTTTTGCAGCATTGATGTGTCTAAAAGCTGCAGGACAGTGGGACTGGAGGACTGGAGCTTCAGATCCCTGATTGAGTCGTTTTCTTTTTAAAAGCAGCGGTGAATTCCTGAGTTTCTGTCACAGCTTTAAGTCCCTCCACCTGCAGATCTCAGAACTTCGCAGTAGTTATTCTGCTGCTTTATTTTTTTTTAAATCAACATTTTCCAAGCAGCCTCCTTTCATTGTGTTTTCTGGCTGTGTGTTTTTGTGTTCATGCATTTTTCTGCTCCCAGCAAGAATCCAAGTATTGGGGTTAAGGAACAAGAGAATTCCTCCTGCGTGGTCCCTCTTTTCCTCCCCTTCCTCCCCATCTCCGACTCTCCCTTCTGTCTTTGTCTCTCTCTCTCTCCCTCGGCCTCACCCCTGCAAGTGGGATGTCTTAAAATATTAACCGATCTGCTCCTCTTTTTTTTTTCTTTTTCTTTTCCAGATATGATAGAAAACATACTTGTGAATAAGTCAGGAGCAGAGCTTGCTGGGGAGAGCAGCAAGACGGATAAACAACATAAGACATACAACAAGAAATGGGGAAGGAGAAAAGAGGCGGAGGGCTTTACAGCCTTCCATCAGCTTATCTTCCAAAATCACTTTTATTTAGTTGCTTTTCCCATTTTTCTCTCATGTTGCGTTTATTTTCTTCATGCTAATGAGAGCCGCTTTGTTCGCTCAGGTGGCTCTGAGTGTCGGTGGGACAGTTTGGTTCTGTGGCGGCGTTTGTGGGGGTGATTGGGTTTCCCTCCTCCTGCAGGCTGCCAAGCAGTGCGGCCTGCGAACCAGCAGATAAAACAGCGTTTGTGAAGTCAAGAAGCGCGCAGTTTTGTGTTCAGAGATTTGCAGTCGGGCGTGTTTGCAGTGCATGTGGGTGTTTGGTGTGTGTGTGTGTCCTCGGAGAATAGTTTGTGTGGTGGTGGGGGGTGACAGTGACAGCTGCAGAGGGGGCCGGGAGGGCTGACTGCTCGCCGCCTGATAACGGGGGGGAATCGCATCAGAGACTCAAGAAGAAGAAGAAGAAGAGTGATAATTCTGCAGTGCAACATGAACGCCCTCAGACGTGAAGCGAAGCGGTGAAGGAAAGCGAGACGGGCATCAGGACAGGAACGCCGTTCGGTTCGGGTTGCAGCCATAAAATGTCCCAGAAGTTATTCCAACCATTTTCATGTGATATAATAATGCAAGAACATTATTATCTGAGTTCATTCTCATAGATGAGTTAACTTTATTATAGCCGCCTCATTCACATCATGACTTTTCTCTGGTTGTTTCCGCTAAGCTTCAGAGCGTTGCATTATAAAATATGTTTTTTGCATATTTGTCTAATATGCAAACAGATTGATCTCCTCCGCCTCTTCCCTGAACTGCTATTACAGTCTGAAGAAATGCACCAAAAACAACCAATCAGAGCCAGGAGCCAGGGTCTTACCACTGTCAATCATCCTCATGTACTCACTGACATCAGTGGTGACTCAGCATTCACAACAAGCTCTGCACTATGTAGTTATTGAGCTATCAAACTTTCTATTTAGTTATTTGCCCACATTTTTCATGTCTGTGCTACATGAAAAGATATTACAACAATGTAGAGGGAGTATTAATTTTTATAAAAGATGCTTTAATGCCATGTTGTTCTTCAGTTTAAAAGCCCTTATTGGCATCTCAGTGTTCCAAACTTTCTTGTAATTACTGATCACATTTTTGCATTTTTCCTCTGTTATTCCCACACATTGTCCTTGGAGAGCAGCTCCAAGTATTTGAATTGTCAAAGGCCCTGGTTCCATAACCCTAAGAGCGCCCATCCAGTTTCTCTATCAGATTTATGTTAAGCTGAGCCACTCACTGAAATCTCACTTCAAATTCAAATTAAAAGATTCATTTGAACCTAAATCTGCCAGATGTATGAATAGTTTTGGGTTCAACTGAATGTAACTCTATAGGTAGAATAATGAACTTGTTGGAATCGGGAAAAAAATGTGTAATAAATTGAAACTTGTGCACCAGACTGCACATAAAATCAGAGTTAATCCTTTTAATTCCTTCACGCCTAAATCTTTCCACTTAAAACAAATCAACTTCAGTTGCAGTTTTTCTTATAGATCCTCTGAAATCCTTCAGGTTTTGCTTTATGGAAATGATTTTTCAACAGCTGTCGGTGTTTATGGTGAGTTGATTGTTTGGAAGATCAAGTGTCTGTTTGGAGCTGCAGCCTGTAGGATGTGATGCTTCTTATATTCTCATTTGTCTGCATTGCAGAACTCACTCAATCTACATGCAGAGGTTGCTGCACTTCCTAATATGCTCTAAAATGTTTTACTCTGTTCTGTTTTCTAAATTAAAACTGTCATGAAGTAGTTTTTGTTCAGGAACGTCAGGTTGCAGGAATTTGCATGACAAAAGCTCATCCTGTGCAGCTGAAGTGAAACCATTTCCCATTACATCCATTCCTGCAGCCTGATACATTCCTCCTCATCTTTCCTGATGTAACATCAGCCCCCACCACTCCTTAATTATTCATATTTTAGTAATACAATCCAAGTTAGCAGTTCAAACATTAGTACATAATAAAACTCCCGAGGCTTCGCTTTTAATTTAATTCCTCCGTTTAAATTAATTTTGGGGCATGCTTGTGCTTTTAGCTTGTTCCACCGCAGAGGGGGGAGGCGGGGAGGAACAGCGGTGCGGATGGGGTGGGTAGAGGAGATGGAAGAGACGGAGGAATCGGCTGAGGGAGACAAATCTCCTGCAGGTGGAGTAGGAGCTGCAGCAGCAGTGCAGGTGTTTGTGCATGAATGATACTGGAGAAAAAATCCAGACAGAATAAAAAGGCTTTAAAACAAAATCAGTCACTTCAACAGACGCGGCTAAAAGTATCGCCGCCGCACTTACGTGTTCATTACATGTTTCTTCCTTCAGTTATATGAAGCATTTTCAAGTTATGGCATCAGGTTTTAAGAAAACTTTTAAAACCTTCAGCATACAAAGAGTTGTGTTTGTATTGAGGCAGATCTTTGTTATTTTACGAATTGGTCTTGATCAATAGTTCTCAACGCTCTTTATTTGTCTTTAACCGTTCTTCTCCTTTTGGAAAATCTTCAACCAGTTCTGTCCGTGAACTTGAATGACTGCATGCTGTGCTGGGTTTTCAAAAATTACAAAACAGGGAGTCCAAATATAGAAATCTTTTCGAAAATAGGATAAAAAGAACTTCATAGAAGACCTAAAACTGGATCTGAGAGACGCTTCAATGTTCAACTGATCATTGAATGTGATCTAATAAAACCTATCAGCTCTTATCAGACGTGATTTTATGTGCACAAACCTCATTTAGACAGATTAAAGTACCTATTGACATATAAGTATATTTGATGCTAAAGCTATGGAATAACATCAAATCAAATGATTAGAGCCTCCGTCTATAGCTCAGGTTTTAGCATTGCATCATATTCAACTGCAATAGATCAGGGCTTGATTTTATTTTTCAGATTATCTTCTGTGTTATTCTGACAGTTTTAACAAAGTTTTTTTTAAATAATTAGTTGGGTTTTTTTAAACTTAGTTTAAAAAACATAAAAGTTACCTTCTGCAAATTTAATGTAGGTTTAATATAAAATTTTGAGTGGATAAATTGCTATGAATATAAAAAAGATGCAAAAAAACCCACGGAAATTTATTTTGATGAATATTTTAAATCTTCATGTGAAACTAAGTAAAAATAAACGAATCTTTGATGAGCTAATATTTGCTAAATTAAGCTAATTTCAAGCAAGACAATGTGGGCAAACATTTATCTAAGCTAAGTTGAACTAATTAGATGCTAAGCTACAATAAGTGAATGTAAACAAAGCTAACTTAAAGCAACATAAGCTAGAAAGCATCAATGCCTTGTTTATGTAGGATAAGCTAATATCAGTCATTAAACTGCTGGGCATCTTTTATCCGCTTCTGTCCAGAGATGTGATATAATTGAGGGTGAGTGTAGATTTTCCCAAACTAAAACAAACTAAGTTACATTTTTAGCGACATTAAAATGTATTTAACCCCACTGTACTGCACTGCTACTTTACGCTAAGCTAAATCGAGCTAAGATAAAACAAGCTAAGCTAAACTAGCTGGTTTAAAGCAACATTTTACTCTTTTTCTGTTTCAAGGACAATCCTTGCTGTTCCTGGGTAAAAAAGTGAACTTTGTAAAAATACTACTACTAATTTCTTTCACAGTATTTCTGTCTGTTTTAAAATAAAAAAGAGATGCATTTTGTTTGCTAAGTTTTCAGTTAGTAGCTAACCTTGTTGGAGCTAAAGTCCTATTTTAGACTGTATTATATTTCAGATTTTTCATGTTTTCCATTCAGCTAAAAAAAAAAAAAAGTCTCTTTGTTGCAGACTTCTGGCAACAAAGAGCCTAAAAGTCCAACCTATACTTGGTTTTTTGCTAAATTATAAATGCGTCGACGCAGCAGTGGTTCATCCCCGGAGCTAAGGAACCTTTTTGTACCTGAATGATTCACAGGTCAAAATAGAAAATAAGATTTGGCTGCTTAAAAGAAAAAAAGGATTTGTAGTCTCTCCATTTGCATGGAGAAGCTGTGATGTTGTCTATTCCAACCTTTCCTGCTATATGTTGACGTGCCACTGGGCAAGGCATTTCAGTTAATCTGCATATTATTGTGGAGACATTGTGACCATTGAGTAGAAATCGGTTATTTCCATTCACGGTTCCTCCGTCTAAAAAAAAAGTATAAACTCTGAAGGAGTTTATATTTTGATATGTGAGATTTGAACCCAGTTCTCAGGTGTTTCCATTTCTCCGTTGCTTCTCGTTCCACCAAACATCCTGTATTCTGTTCATGTTCCTGTTCATTTGTGGTTTCATTTCTTGTTCTTATGTAGAAGTTGCAGTGAAGAGAAAGGAGTGTGTTTTTGTCTGCGTGGCGTTTTAGCCTAAAAACCTTGCTTTGTTCCCCAACCACACGCCTGTCTTATACCTGTGTGCACACAGAATTGCAGCTCAAAGGTTGCTAGTTGTAATTACGGGACCCCCTGGTCTTCCTCTCGCTCCGTCCCGTCGACCTCTCCCCCTTTGATCTTGCTTCTTGTCACACACAGATTTTTTCCTCCAACTAAATCCACCTTTGTTTCTTTCTTTGCACCCCTCCCAGTGTGTTTGAGCTCTCCTTTTTGTTGCAGACGCTGTGGGGTCTTTAATTCACATGAGCCTCTTTTCTGGCCGGTTTGCCTCAAAACCCCTGCTTCTCCTGCAACATATTGATCCCAACACTTAGGAATATTCCCCTCTTGACTCACCCTAACTCTGAAATTAAAGCTGAAAACATTGCAACATACAGTGAAATGTTTGTAATGTTGCACTAAATGAAAGCATCAAATTTTACTGGATTTTTGTTTATTACTTGCAGGGAGATGAAGGGATATTTGAGGTTTTGTGAAAAAGCAGAAGTAATACAAGATGTGTCATGAAAAAAAGGAAATTTGGCGTACAAAACATTGTAAAAAAATATTAAAAAATATAAATTGATCAAAAATGTAATAAAAATCTGTACCATAAGAAATAAAATTTGGGGTAGAAAAATAAAAATTAATCAAAAAAGAAAGTGATAAAATGAATAAAAATATAAAAATTAAATAAAAAATATAAATGTATTTAAAAAAATAAAATAAAATTTTAAATAATGAAATAAAATGAATAAGAACTACAAATTCAGTTTAAAACAAACATATACCATAAAAACAAAATTTTGTGGATTTTCAAAAAAAATTGATATAAAATTAATAAAAAATAAAAATTGTATTAAGAATAAAAATATATACTACAAATATAAGCTGTATTTAATATTCATACATTATACCATGAAATGCAACAAGACTTATTTTTCACTCTATGCATCTTACAGCTGATGGTATTAAGTTCATTTGCATCTCAGATTTTAAAATCTTTAAAGCAGTGAAGATTTGGATGCATCTGTAGCAAATAATGCTACAGCTGGTTTAGTTCAGCTTTTGCACATTTTCTTACTATTTTCTCCATCGTTGCATCTTATTCACAAATCAAGTAGCGCTTAAGCAAACATCCAGTTTCCGCTGACAGTTATTCTCTCTTCTACATTTATTTACACGTAACACTGAGAAACTTCTTCAGACTTCATGCTCACAGATAATCAGGGATCAAACTTTATATTGATGATGTTTAATTTATTATTGATGGATGTTTCACAGCTGTAAGAAGCTTTAATTTAAATGGGATTGCTGCATATTTGCAGGTCAGCATTCACAGATTTTTCTGCGGAACTTGAATCCAAATTATTATTCATGTTTTTTTGTGTATTTTGCAGAGATGAAATACAATAATTTTCTTTGGCTCTGATTGACGTTGCTCTGTAAGACGAAGGCTGTTAGATTCAGTGGTACATGACAAAAACACAGAACATTACCAAGTACTTTAGGTTTAGTTTCTACTGCAAAAACACTTAAAATAAGACAAAACTAACTTACAAGTGAGGCGTTAGTAAGATATAGGGTCTTGTTTTAGGTCAAAAATTCCTTAATTTTTATTAAAAAGTACGAGCTTCACTGGCAGATTATTTGACTTATAATAAGACAGTTTTCCTTCCTGTAAGTGAATTAATTTGCCAGTGGAATAAATATTAAGGAGTTATCTAGGACCTTTTGTAGCAACAACCTACGTCTTGCTAAAAAAGTTACTCATAAGTTCATTTTGTCTTAATTCAAGTGTCCTGAGATATTTGCAGTAGAAACGAGACCTAAAGCATTTGGTAATGTTTTGTGTTTTGCAGTGTAGCTGTGAGATGATTTCCACTCTGCATATTAATGTATATTAAGGTATATTTGCACTATTAATGTAGCCAGTTATTGTGTGGAAATCCAAGTTTTTTAACCTTGCTGAGCTTTTTAATGGCCCCTGATCTTAAAACTGTTTCTGACCCACACGGCGCGGTCCGGTTTGTGTTCTCCAGAGGAACCTCTCTGGTTCTGCCTGCTTATTTTTGCTGTAGTTGTCATTATTTCGTGCCTGTGAGTGTTTATGCAGATTACTTTCCGGATGCTGCGTGCATCCCAGTGTGCGTTCTCCCTCTCCATGCCTCCTGCCGTCTGTGCCTCTAATCCCTGAGTGTGTCAGTAATGGCAGGTCCAGGTGTTCTGCACCGCTCCGTACCGCCCCCGGGGGACGTCTCTTCCATGTGTGTGTGCATGTTCTCCTCTCATCAGGGGGTTTAGGAGCTGTGAGTGAGGGGGCTGTCCAGGATCCCGTCCTCCAGAAGGGAAGGGAGGGAAGGGGGAACGTTATGCTGGAGGTACCCGCCTCTCGCAGCTTGCTCTCGGGCCTCCCTTGGGTCCCAGACCCCCCTCTGCTGGTCTCCCCCGGGACTTCAGCAGCCTCATTGCCCCGCTTGTCTCTTTCCCCCGCTCGTTTTTTCCCCTGATCTCCGCTCAGATCCAGCTCTTGCTGCTGCACTGCAAAAACACAAAAAGTATTTTTGGTCGAGTTTCTTTTACAAAAATCTTAAAATACGACAAAACTAACTTACAAGTAACTTTTCAGAGAGATATAAGAATAGACCTGTCGCAACAAGCAATTAATCAAGAAACTGCATGATAAATTCAAAGAAACTAAATAATTTCGATTTGCATGATTTATTGTTTTCCTCTTTTCTTTCTTTCTACCAAAAACTGGATGATAAACGTCTCCAGTCTGGTGCTTTGGTCTCAATTAGCTACTTTTTGGAAAGACAATAATTCATTTTATTTGTTGTTTCTGTTTTTTTTGTTAGTTTATTCTGAACATTTAAAATGTCTTCCAGTGTTAAATGTTCATCAGAATTTAAGGTTTATTGACCTTTGAGAACTGCGATGGACTAGAGACCTGTCCAGGGTGACTCCCACGCCCACTGGAGATATGCACCCACCCGACCCACCTGACCCTCCCGACCCCACTGACCCCACTGGGGACTAGGGTGTAGGAAAATGGATGCATGGATGATCTGGGAGAATGTGTTCTTGCATTATCATTTTATCACTTGAAAATGGCCTCAAAACAAAAATATTATCGTTTATCTCAGTAACTTCAGGGACAATTTATCTATAACTTTTCCATCAATATTAAGGAATCATTGACTTCAAAAAAGCTCCTATGTTGTCCTGAAAAGTTAGTTTTGTCCCATTTCAAGTTTTCTAACACATTTCCCCTTGAAACTGGATCAAAATTACTTGGTAAGTTTTTGCAGTTCATGGAGCAGAAATGTTTTGAAGTGGGATGAAAGATTCTGGATGATTCTGGATGTTTTGATCGGATGGCAGCGATCAATTCCCAGTAATGAAAAAAATGCTTCTTTTAATGAAAGTTTCAATAATTCTGTAGTTTGCAGTTTGGATCCAGGTCTTTTTACTACAAACCTATTTGTAGTCAGGACAGGAATCAAACTTTGTTCCATAACTGGTAGAACCATTTGCCTTTAAATTCAACCTGAAGCCTCATTTTAAATCTTCTTTACAAGATTTATTGGTTTTGCCGTGTGCTTCACCATGACCCGCTGAAACAAACACGGCCTTTGCAGGTTTTGCAGCTCGACTTAAAACCTGCAAAGAAAAACGTTTACCTGCTGATGATGGTGTGTTTCTCCTCTGAACAACAAGCTGCAGCTGCTTCACTTATTTATAAGTCCCACGCCTGCGTAGGTGAAGACGTGTGTGTTAAAGCCGTTTCATTCATCAATCAAAACCATTTCTCAGAGAGAAAGTGGGTTTTAAAACAATCTAAACATTCATTACCAGCACATATGACGCTCAGAAGCGAACCAGCGCCTGGCAATCCTAACTGTGAGTGCTATCGCAGAGAAGTGGGAGCTTTAATATCTGGAAAACGCCTCTGATGTGTGTGTCCGCTGATGTGCACTGTGTGTGTGTGTGACTCGGGTGAACGTGTTTCTGGGTTAGTGAGCGGTCTGCTCGTCCAGTAAACCTCATTCTTATAAATAGATGATTTAGCCGGCGGCGTGCACACAATGGGATGGCTGCTGCGTGTGTGTATGTGTGTGTGTGTGTGTGTGTTGGCATGATGTTGTTGTTTATTTTACACTCCTGCCTGACAGCTGGTTCTCGTTTCTCAGCGAACAAACAGCAGAAACAAAGACGGACAGAAGCAGAGAGGGATAGGTGGGAATAAGTTGCCACATAGGGAATTGAACCAGCAACCTTTGTAGGTTTAGCTGCAGCGACATGTTTGGTGGATTTACAGAGGAAGACAGCAGAGATGAAGAGTCTGTTTAAAACCTGATGAGGGGAAACAGATGTCAGCTTTGTATTTTAGTGAGTAATTTGCATGCAGACGTGGAAATACTTTGGACTTTGTTGGGTTTCTGAATTTTGAATTCTTTAGTTTATTCACTGTTGAAATTGGTGCAGATGAGATTGGAAATGAATCAACAATGAAGCTCTGTTTGGAAATCACACGAGAAAGATGGAAAAATCCTCAAGAAGACGGTCAGTTTCCATTACAAATGTCCTGAAAATGTTTGATATTCTGCTATTCGAATATCAAACATTAGCAAAATGTTTCGCACCAGCAGAATATTTTGCTAGTGCCAAAAAACCCCAGATTTTTTGCAATTGTGATGTTTCCATTAAATAATACATGCACTTAAAATCATATGTTTATTCATTAAAAATCATTTCTAGTTCCACTGGCAGAATATTTCACTCATGGGAAAAATGATTTAGATAATCTGCAAGTTGAAGTTGAACCTTTCCAAGTGTCAGTTTTGACTAGATGTGCTTAAATATTATCATCAGTTTTTATCTGTTTACTGCCAAATTATGTCAATCAGTCACTCCAACAAACCCCCACACTTTTTTGGTGCTGATAAATAATTGGAGATTTATTGCACATTTTCCTCAAAAATTGTCAAAAACTTTCTTTCTTGTCCTAATCAGCTGCTTCAGACTTAATTGATGTCAGATTATAGATCTAAACAGCGCATAATAAAAAGTCACATTTACTGTCATAAATGAGAGCAAAAATATTGCAAATATTTCCAAATTAGAGCCACAAACACTTGGGTTTTTATTGCAAAAGATTACTAAAAGAATAATGAAATTCTGAAAAGCTCTTCAATAAGATCATTTGATTTTAAGGATTCTTTGATATTTTAACAGTTTTTTGAACGGGTTTATCAATACATTCTGGCACAACCGGCCCTTTAAGAGCCTTCATGGTCTTGATTTGGCCCGAAACCAAAATGAGTTTGACACTCCTGTTTCTGTCAATAATCCCTAATATTGATGAAAAAGTAAAATTTTCACTGGCAGATTATTTGTCATAAGGAAAATAATCTACCAATTGACCTTTTTTGTCAATAAAAGACATTTATTGTCTTAAAACAGGCTCCTATTTCTCGCTGAAAAGTTAATGTCTTATTCTCAGTGTACTCAGGTATTTGTCGTTTTCCAAATCGTTGCAGGTTTTAAAACCGATTTTGCAGCTTCTGCAGGTTTTGCAGTTCTCTTCCTTGTTAAAACTTTTGTATTTTTTGGTTAAATTTTGATATGTCAGGACAAACTTGTCATCTGTCTGCCCATCCCCATCCTTAGCCCCCTGCCCCTAACCTTCTGCCCTCCAACAAATTTTGCACGCACACACAAACCCACTCCGGCCATATGGTGCAGTTGGCGCCCAAAAGCAGCCGGACCCATTCCCAGGGCAGGAGGTGAGGGTCCCTGCAGTCTGCACAGAGTGTACCAATGCATGTGTTCGCCTCCTCGAGGGCCCGGGCCCCGGCCAGCCTGCCGCATCGCTGATCTCTCACTTATTTATTTTTCCTGCACTTTTCCCGACGGACTGCCTCCCGTCTGAGCTGCAGCAGAGGATTCTGGAGTCCTCCAGAGTCGTGTTTGTGAACCGTTTCAACCTCACTGTGAACGCATGTCGCGTGCATTCAAAGCCGTTCACTGGGGTTCAACTCCAGTTACTTACAAAGAGCCAATTCAATGCTCTTTAGAAAAAAGTTCAGTTAATTTCAGTTCAATCATTTACATTCCAATTGTTTTGAGTTATGAAACAGAACATTGTGGTCAATTTATTATTTAAAGTAGTTTAAAGTTTTTATAACTGCAGTATCTCAGGATTAACTAAGACTAAATGCTTTATCAGAAAGGAAAGTTTAAGTCTGCAATGCAAAATCACAAAATCTTACCAAGTCTTGATTGTCTGGTTTTCTAGTACAAATCACTTGGAACAATTGAAATCAGAAAAACTAACTTACAGGTAACGTTTCAGCAAGATATAAGAGCTTGTTTCAAGTCATTAGTTCCTTAATATTGATGAAAATAAAGTTTTATTTTTACTAGAAAACTTGGGAACATTTTGTGTTTTTACAGTGTAGTCTTAAAATTAGACTTCATGCATCTCTTCCTCACTGACTGAAACTGGGAGCTGATAACTAAAGGATCTGCTTTTAGAAACCAGCAGCAAACCTGCAGCCTGAGAGCGAAGCGCTCTGTTAGGAGCCAGTCAGAGATCTGATGGAAGATTAATCTGATTCTGTACGTTGTTCTTCATATGGACTCTGCAGCAGAATGAATTCGCATCCCTCTGCAGCAGCAGAGAGACGACACAACAGGTAGTTTCAGCCAAACAATACGACTTGTCAAAGAAGCCGACCTACTGCGCCGGTTTCATTATGCATGGCAACCAATAAGCTGCTCTTAGCTTTCTGGTTGCCATGTGAACTCATGGTAATCAGTCGGCCAGGTAGGGATCATTCTTCTGTTTTCTTGTCAGTTCTCTGTGTGCAGCATTTGGAAAAAACCTTGGAGTGTTTCGGTGCAACGAGAGCCGATGGGTGGCTCATTATTCCTGTCATTTATTGTCACTGGTGGGAGATGACTTTGGTTACATCTCCTTTGTTATTTTGCATCAAACGGAAATAAGAGCCTTCAAACACTCTTAGAAATAAAGGTTTCCAGTAGCAGCTATTTAAATTCAAAGAGCTGTAATTTCGCAATATATTAAGGAGGCTTTTCAGCATGAAGCTCAACAGAAGGAGGCACTATATGGATACTTTATCCCTTTTTATTCAGTATAGAACATTAAATTGCCCCCTTTTGCGCATTTGCATGTGCAAGTCTGTGCAAAACAGTGAAAGCCAGAATGAAGCCAAGGGTGGAAGTTGTTTTTCTGCCCCCTGTGGCGAGTCTGGGGCTGCATGTGTGCACGCCTGGGGCAGCCTGGGGCCATCGGAGGGAGCCTGGGGAGCAGAGGGAAGGAGGGATGAGGCTCTGGTGAACGGAGGGATGGAAGGTCAGCAGGGGTCTTTCAGGGAAAGGTGCCCGTCTGGGCCGAGGGCCAAGCAGAAAGGTGGGCCGGAGAGTTGGATGGATCAGGCGCGGAGGAGGAGGATTAAAATAAGATCAGACATGATGCCTTTAAATCGGCAGAGCGTTACCTTTAACCTAAAATTTCAGCTTAATCTTTGTAGCTGATTGCACGTTTACAGTGCTCTTCGTTTAGGTTGTTAATTGAGATGTTGCAGCACATAGCTGCAGGTTGTCGGCAGTTTTAACTCTTGTAGCAGCAGCTCTGGGACGGGAAAGCCTTTTTGCTGCAACCAGCTGAGCTCCTTTGATTCAAACATCAAAGCAACAGAGAGGAAACATGACATAGATAGACGGTGTTTCCATTCCAGGCGCTTTGCAGACAACGCTTTCCTGATGTTCAGCTTCAGACCGGCACTCCGGAAAACTCAGAGAGGCGATACAATCCTGAGCATGTCTGTTTTTGAAGCTTCTCCCTTGCCTGGAAAATGTATTCAAATACCTGGAATATTTCAACATTTTGTCACATTACAACAAAAAACAGAGTGTATTTTTGTGGGGTTTAGGCAGCGCGTCTTTGGAAAGGGGAAGAAGTTGATGCATGCATGCATTTGCATCATTACTTTTAACATTATATTAAATTAGTAACCAGAGCCCAATATGTGGTGATTCAATGTTTTCATGTCTTGTTTAATTTCAACATTTGCTACATTTTCAGCTGCTGTGGTTCTCTTTCGCACTGCACTGTCAAATGAACCTAATTGAGATGAAACTAATTGAAAAAAAGAAACAGTTCCCCTCCTTGCCTGTGGGGGCGCCGCATCAAGAACAACTGATGAAGACACAATGGGTTTCCTTAAACAAAAATGGAGTGGCATCGGATTTGAGGGATTGTAGGGTTTCTCTTTCGTCTTTGGTAGAAAACAAGTCATTTCTAGGTTAACGTGTTTGGTTCTGGTTCTGTTGACCCAGAATGCCCTGCGCTGCAGTCCACTTCCTACATTAGGAGCAGACTCCACTCTGATTGGCGTTCACATACGGATTCCCATCACACTAGAGTTTGATTAGCATTCACACTTCCCCAAACGCACCGGACTTTCTACACAGACGGACTGGAGATGGATGAAAGCGGATGAACACGGACTAAACCTCCATATTTATTCCATTTTCCAAAGACGCACTACTTTGTTTTGTTGTAGCTGATAAAACCTTGATAAAAGTCGCTGCAGGTTCTGGGTTCAATACGACAAAATGTGTGTCGGGTTTTGACGTTATGGCAGGTGGAGCTAAAAGAGCGACTGAGCAGCGTGTGTGAGGCTGTTTCCTCCACGTGTTGCCTCGCTGTCTGGCCTATTAGAGACTCTCTCTCTGTGTGTGTGTGTGTGTGTGTGTGTGTGTGTGTGTGTGTGTGTGTGTGTGTGTTGTTTCAGGTAGACGCAGGCGGTCCATTCTTTTTTATCCCCGACCCCTGGCTCTTTCCTCTTCTCCCCTCTTTCATCCCGCCCTCATCTTTCCCTCTTTTTTC
>VMRN01000098.1:16509-83683 GCA_010277015.1 Poeciliopsis turrubarensis
TCTCTAATTTAACTTTTCATTGAGCTTTTCCCGCTCCCCCCTCCTCCCGGCCCTCCAGTGTCTCCCAGTTTGCCGTCCGGCCTTGTCTTGCCAGGTCCCCTCGCGGCCGACCGACAAAGGCGCCGTTAAAAAGCCGTGTGATCCTCCATTTTAGCGCCAGCCACGCTAGTCAGAGGATTAGGCCTCTTTAATGACGCTAATCTCCCTCCCCTCCAACCCACCAACCCACTCTCCCCCAAATCTCTGCAGGCCGACTCTGCTGCCTCTTCACCCCATTTTCCCACCTCGGAGAACCTTGAGCTTCCCATAACGGCCCAGATTCCTCTCTTCTTGTGTCCCATCTTTAGGAATTTCGGATTTTATTCCTTCTGTTTGAGTCAGTTGGAGTTTAAACACTTCCACCTTGTCATGCAGCCAGCAGGGGGTGTCTGGATCGACGTTTTATAGACATTTTTTACTGTTACGCCGCCTTTTCTCTGCGCAGATGCTTCATTTATGGGTTTCACTTTGTTGCAGCTGTTCAAATTTATCGCTTCACTGCAAAAACACCAAATCTTACCAAGTATTTTTGCTCTAGTTTCTAGTGCAAATATCCTAAGTTTTATCTCATTTCAAGTTTACTAACTGACAAGTAACTTTTCAGCAAGATATAGGAGCTTGTTTTCGGTCAATAATTCCTTAATATAGATCAAAAAAGTTCTAGTTATAAGTGAAGTAATGTACACTGCAAAAACATAAAATCTTACCAAGTATTTTTGATCCAGCTTTATCATGAAAATGTCATAGTTTGTTTTATTTTAAGTGTACTAACTTCCAATAACTTTTTAGTAACATGTTCCCTTAGTATTGATGAAAAAGTCCTGCCAGAGGAATGAGACATTTTTCCATATTGTCATCTTCCTAAAATAAATCCCAAGTCATTTTGACAAAAGATGATTTAAACAAAACTAATCACTTTTGGCACAAAAAAGACTTATGTCATTATTTTAGAAAGGCAGGGCAAAATGTCTTCTTCTGCTGGCAGATTATTTCACTTTTAACTAGGATTTTTTTCAACAATAGCAAAAAAGGAAATTATATTAGCTAGTTTAGCTTAAAACAAGCTAATATATTTTGCTAAAAAGTTACTTGTAAGTTAGTTTTGTCTAATTTCAAGTGCACTAATATATTTGCACTTTAAACCAAACCAAAAATACTTAAAAATTTGTGTTTTTGCAGTTTGCTCTGGATTTGACTGGGCCATTGCACCACCTGGATTTTCTTTTTTGCTGCCATTTTGTTGCAGGTTTTCTGCTGTATTTTGTATTGATTTTGTTGACCTAGTTTGGGCCAATCGGCAGCTGTTACACAGATGGCCTCTCTTTGCCTTAAAGGTGATTTTATTTATTTTTATTTTTGTATTTTTTAAGAAATTAGCGATAGCATCACTGTTCACCTTCCAGGACAGAAAGAAGCTGCTCCTTACATTGTGGAGCCCGTTTCTACACCAATCCTGAACTTTGCTGGTTTGGTGTCATAAAGACAACCAGCAGAGTAGCAGGCAGGTGGTCATAATGTTTTGCTAGATTTCTGTTTGATTAAATGGGATATGTTCATATTTTGCATGTTTTTATACTTCCATTTTGTCTCAACTGTTTTTGAAAACAGTTCAAGCAATTAAAAAAAAACTATCCAGCAATAAGTTTTTGGTGCCTGGACAATGAGTTGTTTCAAACACTTTCCAACAATTGGTGGAAACTGCCCGTCCCCTAGCAACCCCAACAGAGTTTCTGCCCGTCACCTAGCAACCGCAGCAGAGTTCCCGCTCACTTGGTCAGTTGGTTTTACCGCTGTACAATGGCTGCTGGACAGGACAAGTGTTTCACTGTTGACTTTCCATCCAGAAATCACTTTTTGTATTCTTCTCGATTGTCCAGGAGTCTCCGCTTTTCAAATATGCGAGGTTGTATAACGGTGCATCTGTTTGCAGCCATTTTCACTTGTGAGTGTAAACGTTGAGTTGAAGGGTGCGGCCAGCAGGAGGTTGTTTGGATTTAAACAGACAGGAGGCCCTAACGGCCAATAAGGAGCAGAACTGAGCAGACTGAAATCTCCTTATTGAAGAATGACTTTGTGTAAAAGATTTAATGAACATGTTTTATATAGAACATGGACCTATCCGGTGCTGTTTAAGGAAGCCTAATAGGTCACCTTTAATGTTTGTTTTAGTGACTGGAGTCCAAGCACGCCCCCATCATAATCCCTCCACCTCCGCGTTTAGATGTTTGCTTCAGTCGGTGAATTTATTTTAGAGCCTTGCTTTAAGGCTTCATGTTTGTGTTGCTTAGTCTGAGTTTTGAGCTCAGTGCCCCCTGCAGAGTTATATTTGCTCATCCCAGTGCCTTCATTTCACCCACTATATTTTAATCAGACAAATCTGTTTTCGTCGCCTCTCTGCACGCTGTGATGCAGCTTCCACTGAAACTTCACTGCGAAAACACAAAATCTTACCAAATATTTTTGATCTGGTTTTAGTTGAAATAAGATAAAAATAACCTACAATTAACTTTTTAGCAAGATATGGAAGCTTGTTTTAAGTCAATAATTTGTCAGTATTGAAGAAAAACATCATCAGTGAAATAATCTGCCGTTATAATTAGTACGTATTTTATCAATATTAAGGAATTATTTTTCTGAAACCATATATCTTGCTGAAAAATCACTTATCAGTTATTTTTTCAGATTTTAAGTGCAATAAGATGTTTGCTCTAGAAACTAAATAAAAATACTTGGCAAGATTTTGTTTTTTTGCAGTGTTGCAATATTTAGTACACTTGACATGAGACAACGCAAATTTTCTGCAAGATGTAGAAGATTGTCAAAAATCCCAAATGATTGATAAAAAGTATTAGTTATAAGTAAAATAATCTGCCAATATTATAAAATGTAATTTGGCAAAATGTCTTGTTCTGCTGGCAGATTATTTCACTTTACAATATTATAGGATTATTGACCTAGAATCTCCTATATCTTGCTGAAAAGTGACTTCTAAGTATTTTTTTTCTTGAGCAATAAAATATTAGTAGAATTTAGACAAAAATACTTGGTTGGATTTTGTGTTTTTGCAGTGCTCTCTGCTTCTCTTCTGTCACTTCCTCCTTTCTCCGTTATGCCTCTCCAGCGTTTCTCCCTTTTTTTATTTGTTTTCTGGCTTCGCTGATGCGTCTCTCAGATAACGCAGACGCTGCTCTCCTTTACATTTTCCAGGCGGACGTTAAATATCTTCGCCGCTCTGCAGCGGAGCGCACAAAGAGCAACAGAACAATATCAAGCATAATTCAGTCCGCTCTTTTGTTGCATCCAATCCATTCTGAAGTGTCTATTAAAGGAGCTGTGGCCTTTCTGTCGCCTCCGTGCACGACTACGCCGGAGGGGGGGAGAGAGAGAAAGAGAGAGAGGAAGAGAGGAAAAAAAGAGCAGTGCATAATCTGGTATGTCTGACAGATAAAGGGAGCGAGTATCGCCATCTTTCCGCTCTGTTCTCCTCATCTCCTAATCGTTTTTCTGACGTTTCAATCTGCCAAGGCCCTAATGAAAATATGATGAGGCGGATCTGTGGTCCTCGGGGACGGAAGGGAGGGATGGAGCGAGGGATGGCTGCAGAGGGAGGATGAAGGGAGAGAAAATACACTCTGTCCTTATTTCCGGGCTCCGGTGGGGATACATAGTTCTTGGAGCTTTCTATTTAGATGTTGCCACTGCAGGAGCGCATCTCTCTCCCTCTCCTCCTCTTCCTCTCTTTATCTCTGCCATCCTCATTTTTTTATGTATATTTATGTATGAATGTTTGTGTGTGACTTGGATAAATGTGTTTATTTTTTGATTATATCCTCCTATGAACTCCCACAGGCTTCTCCCTTTTGCCATCCAAGAAACATAAGACTTCTCCTTAATCATCCCACTTCGCCCTGCTTTACCCTCACTTTTCCTCTTTTTTTACGATCCTGCAGCTGTGAGTTAAAATGCGCGTCCCCCTCCTTCCTTTCCTCTAGATGGCGACGATGACCCCGCCGGATTGTCCTGGGTGCCCTCCTCGCCCTCCAGCAAGGACGTGGCGTCGCCCTCCCAGATGCCCGACGGCTGCTGCGACCTGGGCATGGCCACCGGCGGCGAGGAGGAGGGCGGCGCCGGCCTGCCGTACCCCTGCCAGTTCTGTGACAAATCCTTCAGGTATCTCCTCCACATCTGGATCCCGCTTATGAATATCTGGGTGCTCATAAATAAGCTGCAGCCGCCCCGCTGTTATTTCCATAATAAAGTGGAACGCTAAGGCAACAGTAAAGGGAATGAGGTGAATACATTTCTCACCAGCGTCTCCGGAGACTCAGTCAAGAGCCATTTTAAGAACAGCTGTCTTACACACACTCCAGAGTCATCATCATTATTATTCCCTGTATTAATCGTTCTGCCGAGCTCACCTCCTTCTGTCATTCTTCAACACTCACGCCCTTGTTCCGCCACGCAGAAGCATCCAAACCCCTTCAACTTCTCACACATATAAAGATTTTACCAGGATTTAATCTGACAGACAAACTATCTTTAATAATTATGTTTCGATTTATCTGCTTAAAAACATACAGATAAACTCGGTGTGAATTTGCTTGCAGCCCTGCTTACTTGGATACCCCTAAAGGAAATCAACTGTAAATATATGTACAGCTGTGGCAGAGAATCAGGGAAGATCAGACCTTCATCTTTTGAAATCAAAACCAAAAATTCTGGAAAAAAAGTCAGAATTTTGAGATTAAAGTAAGAATTTAAAAAAATGACTTTAATCTCAGTAGTCTGAGAATTTTTGAAAAAACAAAAAAGAAACTATTTTGAACTTAAAATCAGAATTTTGACTTTTCTCACTTTTCATTTAAGTCAGAATTCTGAGAAACAATCTGAATTTTTTTCTCCGAGTTCTGACTTTAGTTTGAGAATTCCGGAACTAATTCTAGAATTCTGATGAAAAACATTTAAATCTGAGGTTAAAGTGACAATTCTGAGATTCATCACAATTTTCTTCAGTGTCTCTAATCCTCTTCTGTAAACAGCTGTTCTGTGAATGTTGTTGGAGTTTATCGTGAAGTTTGCAGCAAATTTGAGTTATGAAACAATTTTCCAAGCTTTGAACATTTAAGTGAATCAGCCAAGAGACTCATGGGAACTCTGGAGGAGCTGCAGTGATCCACAGCTCAGGTGGAAGGCAGCTATTAGTTACACTCCACAAACCTTCACTCCATCAGTCCCTCCAGGACGTCCCGATTGTCTTATTGTAATCAAAATCACAGATTTTATGGTTTTATTCTAGAAATATTTGCAAGGATTTTCCTCATTATATCACTTCCAAAAAATACAGATTTGAACTTAAATAGCTTGACTTTTGTTACTCAACAAATCGATTTTGACATCAAGTTAGGCTGAGGCAGCAGCGTTAGTAGAAATAAGTAACACTGCCACCTGTAGGTGGGAGGTAGCATCACTTAATCAAAATGTTTTTGACTATTTCTGCAGAAAATTTGCAATAAACTCAAAATTAAGCTTTAGATCTTTGGTGAATTTTTGTGGTAAAGGAACCACAAAAAACTGCAGGGATTGATTTACAGAAATCTACTAAAAGGCTTTACTGGTTTTCCAAATTAAGTCTGAACATGTGGATTCAGTGTTTAGGTTTATGTTAGCTAGGAGCTGAAATAACACCTGGTTCTGTCCGCATCCAGCCGCCTCAGCTACCTGAAGCGACACGAGCAGATCCACAGCGACAAGCTGCCTTTCAAGTGCACGTTCTGCAGCCGCCTGTTTAAACACAAGAGGAGCAGAGACCGCCATGTGAAGCTCCACACAGGTTCGTTCAAACGCCTCTGCAGGTCATCACTCCCTCATCCTGCTTCTCTTCTCTTATTGGCTGAAGTTTCGTCATCAGGTCTTTTCCGCCATCTGATGACGGAAAAGATCCAATCAAGTATTAGAGTTACTAATAAGTCAGATTTTATGTGTTATGCTTAAGCAGGCTTGCAGTAAGACTCAGAATTAAAAGCCTCCTCTTTAACTATTTTTGTTTTCTTAAACATAAATGAATGTTTTCATCTTTAGTTTTATCGCCTGCAGGTGATAAGAAGTATAGCTGCCAGGAATGTGAAGCTGCGTTTTCTCGCTCCGATCACCTGAAGATCCATCTCAAAACACACAGGTAGTAGCATTAAAAATAATTTGTGTTTCTGTTTCTTCAGTCAGATTTGTGGCTTATCGATTTTTCCTCTGCAGCTCCAGCAAACCATTTAAATGCTCAGTGTGCAAACGTGGCTTCTCTTCCACCTCATCACTGCAGAGCCACATGCAGGTAAACAGCTTTTTATCATTTTCTCTAGGGATGCTCTGATCCACTTTTTTCACTTCTGATACCGATATTTGAGGTTTAATATTGGCCTATACTGTATCAATATCGATGCAGATATTAATATTGGGTCGGTGCATGTCCAGTTGTCGTCCAAAGCTGACAGATGAGTGTGTTAAAACGTCTTGCAGGCTCACCGTAAGAACAGAGAGCATCTGGCGCTGCGGAGCGAGAAGGACGGCGGGAAGAAGGGGACGGGTGGAGACGTGGACCTGGACCAGGACCTGTACATGTGCGATTACTGCGAGGAGACGTTCAGCCAGACGGACGAGCTGGAGAAGCACGTCCTGACTCGACACCCGCAGCTGTCCGACCGGGCCGACCTGCAGTGCATCCACTGTCCAGAGATCTTCCTGGACGAGGCGTCGCTGCTCACGCATATCGAAACGCAGCACGCCAACCGGAAGCACAAGTAACGGCGGCGTTCCACGATTCTCCTGATCGGAGAATCGCTGCAGCTGGAGCTCACTGTGGTTCTCCTTCCTCTCCCAGATGTCCGGTCTGCTCAGAGCAGTTCCCGTCGGTGGAGGACGTCTACTGCCACCTGGACAGCCACCGCCAACCCGACTCGTCCAACCACAGCGCCGCGAGTCCCGATCCGCCGCTCGGAAGCGTGGCCTCCATGAGCTCGGCTACGCCAGACTCCAGCGCCAGCCTGGAGAGAGGCTCCACCCCTGACTCCACCCTGAAGCACAGCCAGAGCAGCGAACGTGGTCGCAGGAGAGGCGGAGACTCCGGGGAGGACGGAGCGATTAGTCTGGCCCATCAAGGTACTGGTACCATCAGCCGGTACCAAAAGCAACTTCACAGGTCTGCCTAAACAATCAGTCCTCCACCTGGATTTGATCCAGAACGCTGCTGCTGACTTTCTGACTAAAACTAGGAAGATAGAGGACTTCACCCAGTTGAACAGTCCTTCCCCTGAGAGAAAAGACTTTTAAATCCTGTTGTTAATTTATAATTCACTGAACGGCTGAAAAATATTAAATATCTACTGTTGTTGTATCAACCTCCCAGACCTCTCAGGTCTTCTGGTTCTGGTTCTGCTCTGCATCCCCAGAACCAGAACCAAATGTGGAGAAGCAGCTTTCAGCTTCTATGCACAGCAAATCTGGAACAAACTTCCAGAAAACTGCAGAGCAGCTGAAACACTGAGCTCCTATAGATCTAAACAACAAACCACCTGTTTAAAGTTTTTGAAACATAATCAATGAAACATTAATCAACATTTTAATTTAATGTTCAATCGTTGATTTTTATGACGTGAAGCACTTTGAACTCCCTTGTAGCTGAAATTTGCTGTACAAATAAAGTTGATTGATTGTTTTAGCAAATAAAACAGTGCAGAGAAGATACTGACTGCTCATGCACACCTGTAAAACCCCCAATTTAATAGTCAATTATTGCAGAGAAACATTTTCCTGCCAATGACTGCCAGTGTTAATATCCAGCTCTTGTTTCTGCAGGGTCCGGAGGGAGTTGGGCTAAGGTGACGTATTCGTGCCCGTACTGCTCAAAGAGAGATTTCCACAGCCTGGCCGTGTTGGAGATCCATCTGAAGACCATCCATGCAGACAAGCCGCAGCAGAGCCACACCTGCCAGCTCTGCCTGGAAACCCTGCCCACGCTCTACAACCTCAACGAACACGTGCGAAAGGCCCACCGCGCCAGCGGCGGGAGCGTCGGCTCGGCGGCGGCTGCAGCGGCTTTCCCTCTGCTCCAGTTCACAAACGTCACGGCGTTTCACTGCAACTATTGTCCGGACATGTTTGGAGACATCAACTCCCTGCAGGAGCACATCCGAGTGTCCCACTGCCTGCCTGGGGGCATCATGGCGGGATCCACCACGCTAGGTCTGCTCACTCTGAAGCTAACGATTAAAATATCTGTCAGGATTACAGTCTGACCAATCACTCCTCCCAAAAATAATGTTTGTTTATAGCTGCCACTTAAAATAACTCATAAAAGGACAAAAATAAAAAAAATAAAATAGGATAAAACATATGAAAGCCAATTAAGAAAGACTGACTTTGGAAAATTAAACATATTTATATTCTTTTCATTGTATTTATAAGAAGAAAAATGAAATAAAATATTTATTTCAAACAAATACATAAAAATAAAATGAAGAAAATCATAATAATAATGAACAAACATAAAATAGCTAAATTTCTATATTCAATTCGAAAGAGTAGGAAGGTGACAAAGCTTATTAAATAAGCTTATTAAATATTTTACTTAAAAATAAGTAAAATAATAATAAAAACATAAAAAGCTCGTTAAAATGAAAAAAGAGCATCTTTAGCAAATAAAAGATTTTTATGTTTTTTATTACATTTATAAGAAAGAAAATTAATAATAATCTAATAGTTTTCTAAAAATATGTCACACATTATACATAAACATATAATGTTTATAATTATACAAATTATTTGTATAATCCTATAAAATAGAATTAATATAGACTTTTATAAAATGGTTAAGATAATCTCTGCAGATTTATTATTTTGTGCTGATACTTAAAAGCATTGAATGATAAAAACTGACTTGGATTTTAACGTCCTGTCGCTCTTGCAGAGGGGAACCACGCCTTCTTCTGCAACCAGTGCTCCATGGGGTTCCTGACCGAGTCCTCGCTGACGGAGCACATCCAGCAGACGCACTGCACCTCGGCCACGGGAGGCGGGGCGGCGTCCGGAGGAGCCGTGGCCAAGCTGGAGTCCCCCGTCCTCCAGGCTGCGTCTCAGTCCTTCATGGAGGTGAGAATCACAACAAATAAGAAAATCTCCCACTACTTTAATTCTTGATTTTTGTTTGTTTGTTGGGGTTTTTTTGCAACTGAAATGAAAAATTTTAGTTTATCTGTTGTAGTAAATGTAGTAAATGAAGCTAAGTTTGATTTGAGCTCAGCTAAAACTTATTCCAGAGTAAGCTTAAGTAAACTTAAGTAAGCTTACTTACTCATGAGTAAGTTTATTTTATTCAACACTAGCTAACATAAAACAAAAAAATCTTACTATAAGTGTAATAATTTGAAGTCAGTTTAACTAGTGCGTTTTTTATTTGATTTTAAGGAATTATTTAATTAAAACAAGCTCCTGCATCCTGATAATGACTAAAAACACGATGTAGGCTGAGATGTGCTATCATTTGCATTTTGCTAACTTTGTGTGTTTAGCTGCTCCTTTGTCTGTTCTAAGCTCGTTTTTAAGAATTTAGTTGAAATAGTGGATTAGTTAATCTGTTTATTTAGTTTTAGGATGTTGATGGTTATTTCTAAATGACATTTTTCTGTCGATCAAAGTGTTTTTTTTCATAGGTTTAATTAAAGAAATGTGAACAAATTGTGCTTCCTTCAGCTCAGAACCGAGAATGATTCATCAATCAGAGTCAAGTGGCTTAATTAACACAAAAGCCTGAGCTTAAAGGTCAAGACCACTTTAAAGATTACTGACACTTTGGAAGGGAAAGGAGTTTAAAAATGACTCTAGATTTCTGCACAGCTCTAAAAACAAGCCGTCAAATCTAATTGTGATTTAAGGAGTGTGCTTGTTTGTCTTCCTCCTGCTCTGCATATCTTTCTCCATTTCCTCTCTCCCTCCACAGGGACGCAGCGTTCACCGTTGGGGACTAACGGTGAATGCTGATTTTTATGAAAATGTATTTTCCATGTCCAGGTCTATTCCTGCCCTTACTGCACCAACTCTCCCATTTTCGGCTCACTCCTCAAGCTCACCAAGCACATCAAGGAGAACCACAAGAACATCCCGCTGGCTAACAACAAACGTCAGGCGAAGGTGGCTGACCTCAGCCCAGCCTCCTCCGACGTGGAGATCTCCTCTCCCAAACGCCACCGCCTGGGCGGCGACTCCACCCCGTCCCTGGGAAGCAACGGCGATTATCCCTGCAACCAGTGCGACCTCCGATTTTCCAGTTTCGAGGGTTTCCAGGTGCATCTAAAGTCTCACCTGGAGATGCTGCTGAGGCGCCAGTCCTGCCCGCAGTGCAACAAAGAAGACTTCGAGACGCAGGACGCATTGCTGCAGCACCTCACGGTGCACTACACCACCACGTCGACGCAGTACGTGTGTGAAAGCTGTGACAAGCAATTCTCCTCTGTGGACGACCTGCAGAAACACCTGCTGGACATGCACACCTTCGTCCTGTATCACTGCACCCTCTGCCAGGAAGTCTTTGACTCCAAGGTCTCCATACAGGTAAACCACACACTGCCCTGCACAACATGGCCGCTGGACTCTTGCTAATGAGACGACAAGAAAACCTCTAAAGTCTTTCTATAACCAAACCCTAAAAGATGTAGATAACCAATAAATCTGCTGTATTTCTATTCTTTATTTCGATTCTAAAAGTGAAATGTAATCAAAATCACACCTGAGAAAGTTTGTTCTTTAGTTTTTAATGGCAGCTTGCATCCATCAATGTGTCTGAACTGCTGATATTGTTGTAATTTCATGTTATTTTAATTTGATTGCGTCTAGGGTTGATGGGTATTTTCATTGTATGTCTCATAATGATGTTTTATTCACTCACCTCGTCAGGGACTAAAGATGGAAACAAGCTAAACTAAATCTGACACAAAGCATCTTTTATTAGTGTTTTTTGCACATTGTCTCTATTTTAAATAAACTAATAAACTAAACCAATGCATGTCAAGAAAAACAGTCTGGAAAAGTCCAGTGAAGCATTTGATCCAAGTTACATACCAAATTTGTTAAGTGTCCAGCCATAAAATCCTTTCCTCTGTAAATCTGCTGCACAACTTTTGTATTTATGTTTCAAAATTTGAGGAAAATGTGGAAATTTAAAATAAAAACCTCTGGATTTATGTCCTCCTGTCTTCCAGGTGCATTTGGCTGTGAAGCACAGCAACGAGAAGAAGCTGTTTCGCTGCACAGCTTGTGCCTGGGACTTCAGGAAAGAGGCAGACCTTCAGCTCCATGTCAAACATAACCACCTGGGTCAAAGGTCAGGCCTTCCAGGAGGACTCGCAGGTACATTCATCTCTCTCCACACATTTTCTCTGTTTTGCTTTGACCCTCACACTTATTTCAGTATTTTTGGCCATATTTTCATGTTCAACCCTTTGAGAAAATAAAAACTGGGGTTTATACCATCTGATGCATCTAAAGAGGTTGAAGTTACGGCGAAATGACGAGTAGGTGTGAAGTAGAGGGCAGTTTGAGGTGGTTAGATTTATTTTTAAAGATCTTGGTTGTTCTAAGAGAAGCTCGTATTTGCAGCCTTACTAGCTCTGCATAAAAGTGTTTTTGCTCTAATTTCTCGTGAAAATTTCTTATTGAAATAAGACAAAACCAACTTACAAGTAACTTTTCTGCACAATTTGTTTAAAGTCCATAATTCCTTAACATTGATAAAAAAGTAAGTGGAACAAGATATATTTCCTATATTAAGCCAAAGTGTCTTGTGTGACTGGCAGGCAAGCCAGAGACGAGAGAATGAGCTGAAAATGTCGTTAACAGTCGGAGTTAAAGTAAACACTTCAGATATTAATGTGCTAAAGTGAATCTATTGTGTAAAATTCACGTTTTGCTTCTACAAACAGCCCAAGCATTTAAAAAGCCATTTTTTGGCAATAAGTTCATGTTTTTTAGTGTCTGGAAAATGATCTTTTGATGTCAAGCCACATTTGACAGGGACTGGACTGTTACCTAGCAACTCTAGCAGAGTTCCGCACGTTACCTAGCAACCCAAGTGGAGCTCCAGCACGTTTGGTCAGCTCGTTTTACCGATGTACAATGGCTGCTAGACAAGACGTGTTTTGTTGTTGACTTATCATCCAGAAACCACTTGCTCCATTCTTGTTGGTTGTCCTGGAGGCTCCACTTCTGCTTTTCAAAGATGTACGGTTGTATAATTGTACATCTGCCATTTTCACATGTGAGTGTAAACATTGAGTTTGGCAGCATAACCAGCAGCAGCTTAATTGGGATTTAAAGTGACAGATCCCCTAAAACGGCTCAAAATATGCAGAATTGAGTAGAATAAAATCTCATTCTCTAAGAATAATTTTGTACAAAAATTACAATGAACATGTTTTATATTGACCATAGACCTACTGTATCCTAACCTGTACAAGGACGAGAAACAGGTCACCTTTAAAGCGCTCTGGATTCTGAAATATTTCCCATCTTGGGCTGAGAGGAGAGAAAAAACGTAACAGCACACAGTTATCATAGTTTTGACGTTAACGAGACGTTTCTTCCTGCAGGGTTGAAGCCTCGGAAGTGCATCTTCTGTGGGGAAACGTTTGGAACAGAAGTGGAGCTCCAGTGTCACATCACCACCCACAGCAAGAAGTTCACCTGTCGCTTCTGCGGCAAAGCTTTCCACGCCATCTCGCTGCTCGAGAGACACCTGCGGGAGAAGCACTGTGTCTTTGACGGCAGCAACGGCGGCGGCACCGGCAGCAGCGGGAGTCAGAACGGGACGCCCAACGGCCTGGCTCAGACTTCCAAGCGGGGAGGAGCAGGAAGTGGCGGCGGCGCTTCGGCGGCAGCAGAGAGAGCGACGGTGGCGGCCGCCGAGCAGGCCGACCTGCAGAACATCTTGCTGAAGGGAGGGGGGTCGTCGCAGGCAGGAGACACGGCCAACAGTCATGAGGCGAGCGGCGGAGAGGAGGAGCTGGACAACTCTGAGCCCATGTACGCCTGCGACATCTGCGGCGCAGCGTACACCATGGAGTCGCTGCTGCAGAACCACCGGCTGCGGGACCACAACATCCGGCCGGGAGAGGACGACGCAGGTAAAGCTGCTCTGTTATCCAGTTGGACCAGATGTAAAATGTTACAAACCCTTTTGGATTAGTTTGCAGTGAAAGTCTCTTAAAATAGAACAAAGCTTACTTAAAAGTGACTTTTCAACAAGATGTAGGAGCTCGATTGAAGCCAGTCATTCATTACTACAGATGAGACGCAAGTTTCTTTTATTTCCAGTGTATTCAGACAGTTGCAGTGGAAATTAGAGAAGAAATATCCTAGATTCATTTCATATTGATAATCATATCAATAATTACTAGTTAATTTTTTGTTTTAAATAACTGAAATGCAGCCTAACTGGTGGCGAAACCTTTCCTTTATTATCCAGCGTTTTCACACTGCACCATTGGGTTTTTATTTTTATTTTCATGACACGTTGTTGCTAGGCAACCAAAAGAAGGAGTGAGTTGCTAGGCAACCAAAGCGAGTGCGAGTTAGTTGATTCTACCAACCTTCCTTGAAATTATTGCTTGTTCTACCTCACGTTTTGTCTATTGATATTGGTGTTGTGTCTGTTGCGAGATACGGTCTTGTTATTGATTTGTCGTGCAGGGTGGATTCCAGATTGTTCTTCTTTTCTTTCCGTTCTCCAGGTTCCAGGAAGAAGAAGGCGGATTTCATCAAAGGGAACCACAAGTGCAACGTGTGCTCCAGGACGTTCTTCTCTGAGAGCGGGCTGCGTGAGCACGCTCAGACGCACCGCGGCCCCGCCAAGCACTACATGTGTCCCATATGTGGGGAGCGCTTCCCGTCTCTGCTGACTCTCACCGAACACAAGGTACAGACTGATCTGCAGCTCTGGGTCTGTGTTTCAGTCCACTAAATGTTTGTTTCCTTATTGATGGCAGATGAAGAATGCTGAGAGGTTGCAGTGCCGGCTGAAAACTGTTTATTTTCCTCATAATAACGTACTAAAGGTTTTATTTATTGGGTGAATTTTTGAGACGGATAAATATTATTATTAATGACCTTTCAGAATGAATGAAGTGTCTGATACCCATCAGACATTTTTAGGCTGCATTCCCACCAGCCCTGTTCAGTCCAACCAAAACAAACACAAGAGTCCAACGATAGCAGACAAACGAGAAATCCTACAACAACTGAAATCTGGCTCATTTATGTTTACATTTTGTGAAGAAGGATGTTGCACTTGGTGTCTTCAGAGAGTTTTGTTGTTTCTTTCAGTGGTTCTTGGTGCAGCGCCCCCACAGGCAAGGATGGGAACATGTTTATAATTAGTTTGGTTTGGTCCAGTGTGAAAGAGAACCGCAGCAGCTGAAAATGTAACATATGTTTACTGTCAGATGTGAAACAGCTTTAGAGTTTTTTTATGTTTTTTTTTTTCCCCCTTAAAATGCAAAGCAGTTGCTGCAACTAGCAAGTTCAGCTTCAGTCTGTACAATCTGAGCTTTCAACCCTAGATTTCTCCAACCTAATAATAGTTTCTGTTTTCTGACCTTCTATCTGTACACCGTTAATTTCTGGGTGAACTCTTCCTCCAGGTGACCCACAGTAAAAGCCTGGACACGGGAACCTGTCGGATCTGCAAGATGCCCCTGCAGAGCGAGGAGGAGTTCATAGAGCACTGCCAGATGCACCCCGACCTTCGCAACTCGCTCACCGGCTTCCGCTGCGTCGTCTGCATGCAGACCGTCACATCAACGCTGGAGCTGAAGATCCACGGCACCTTCCACATGCAGAAGCTCTCCTCCGGCTCGGCGCTGGGGGGAGCCGGAGGCGGCAACGGCGGCGCGGGCGCAGGCAACGGCTCGGCCTCCTCGTCCCCCAACGGGCAACTGCAGCCGCACAAGCTCTACAAATGCGCCTTCTGCTTGAAGGAATTCAAAAATAAAGGGGATCTGGTGAAGCTGGACGTCAACGGGCTTCCTTACGGCCTGTGTGCGAGCTGCATGAGCAGGTAGGAGGGGAGATCACCAACCCAGTTTAACTATAAATTAAATGAGGATTCAGGCATTCTCAGTTCTTTTTTTCTCTTGGTTGTTATTCCATCTTATTCAATCTTATTTCAACTACTTATATGTCGAAACTTTCAGCTTTTTTTAGAAAATTCTGCTGCATCTTTTTGAGATTTCAACTTTTATACTTTATTAGTCACTGACATTTTTCACTAACAAAATGCTGCTGCTCGTACAGATGTTACTCTAAAGAAATAATTTAAACATCAAAACGTAGCGTCAGCTGTCTGTTATGAGGAAATATATGTGTCATTAAAGTAGATTTTCTGGTTTTCTGTCAAACACTTCCTCAGAGCAGACATGTCACCCCTTCCTCCATATCTGGTGCATTCTGTCAGCAGATTAGCATCCTTATGTCTGTTTTGCTTAGTACCGTCATTTTTCTTGTTACGTTATGATGTTTAATCCATTCAGGGGGACGAACGGCCAGAGCCCCAACCAGAGTGGAGGAGCGGTGACGCCGGGGGAGACTCCGGCAGAAAAGGCCTTGACCGGGCTCAGGTGTCCGGAGTGTGGCGTGAAGTTTGAAAGCGTCGAGGATCTGGAGAGTCACGTCCAGACAGATCACCCTGAGGTCAGCCCCGAAACCAGCGCAGCAGGAAAGAAGGCCGAGGCTTCGCCTGCACCCAAGGTGAGACGGAAACTGTGGAGAATGTTGTGGTTTACTTCATGCAGCTCAGGCCCGTTCCACCACAACCTGCTCTGAAATGAGTATGCATTGGACACAATCATTAGATGGCATCATGTGTTCATGTGCAGAACGACCTATTATTAATGTTTTGTCATTTACATTAGCAAAAGATTCCTCATACGTAGCATGAGAAAGTCAGTTTGGGTTGACCACCTGTGGACTGGAAGACAACATGCATCACAGAGTGAACCGGACAAACAGAAAAATTATGAATGGTCAAAGTGATAATATTATGCAGAAGGAGATGAAGGCCGCATTTGACTTTTTTTCTTTTCTGTCTGAAACTAAAGTCAGAATTCTGAACAGAAGTCAGAATTTTGAGAAGCAAAAGTAAAAATTCTGAGATTAAATAAATTATTCTGAGATTAGAATCAGAACTCTGTGATCCAGTTAGGATTATGAGATTAAGGTAAGTATTCCAGGAAGAAAATGGTAGAATTAGATTAGAACCCTAATTCTGAGATTACAGTTAAAATTCTGGCATTTCTTCTCATAATTCTGATATAAAGGTAAAAATTATAGAAAAAAAAAATCATAATTCTGAGCGTTCACTCAGAATTATGGAAAAAGTCAAAATTCTGAGGAAAAAATGTTCAAATTTCCGAGAAAAATAGTAATAATTGTGAGATTAAAGACAGAATTCAGAGACAAAAGTCAAAAATCTTCTTTTTTTTCTCTGATCCTCACCCTCTTCTGCAGCGTCTGAGTTTATCTCTGCTGGTAAGATGTTTGCTGCCGGTAACCTCTCAGCAGAACCCCTCCGTGCAGCGTTTGATACCTGAGCAGGAGTCAGCAGATGGAGACGTTTCTGGGAGAGCGGCAGACAGTTTATGTTTGTGTCGGGCGTTGCTGCGTGTTCCCGCGGTGGATGTGCGTGTGCGCACGGCGTTGTGTGTGTCAGCCGGGCCCCAGCGGCTCCTGCGGCTGGGCTATGCTGCTGCATTGTGGGAGCTGTTCACTCTACTTGATATTGACAGTCAGGCTCCCCGGGACCTGCCGTTGTGTTTCTGAGTGAGTGTGTGTGAAGGGGTGTGTGCGTGTGTGTCAGTTCCCAGGGACTCCCTGTCTTACCTACACCTTTGTTTCTGCTTAGTCTAACAGCACAAAGCAGACAAAGTAGGATTTTTCTGAGTGTGTGTGTGTGTGTGTGTGTAGTGACTGTAGCAGAGTGAAGCAGCAGAGGGAAAGTGGAAGTGGGGCCTTTGTGTATTTTGTATGTGTTTGTGCATGAGTGATCGCTGTGTGCAGTGAATGGATAAGCAGAGCTGCTCCTCAGCTCTCACTTTCTGTGAGTCATCCTGGATTTTCTGCATCTTTCTTTCTCTCTTTTGTTCAGACATCTTTCCTAAATGTTTTCATTACATTGTTATTCTTTATTTATCGCTGTTTCTGCAGCTGCTGTGCATCTGAAACATTGTTTCCCCCCACCGAACTTTTATTGAAAAAATTAAAACCAAAACAGGGGCAAAGTGCAGAGTTGTTACCTTGTTTTATTACGATCTCGTTAAGCTGCTGTGTTTTGTTTTCAGTATCAGTCTCTACAGTTAGAAACTAGAAATCAGCCTGAAAAAAGAAAATACCAAAGTAGCATTGTTCTGGGTGTAGTGATGAACTCTGACCTGGACCATCAGAGTCGCATAAAGACAATAACAAAGTCGGCCTTCCGTCACCTGAAGAACATTTCCAGGATTAAAGGACTAATGTCGCAGAAGATCTAGAGAAACTAACCCATCCATGAGTTTATCTTTAGCTGCATTTCAGATGTGTACAAAGTTGTGTCAATATTCTGTATAATTTCACAGTCGTGGTTTTCCATTTAATAAGAAATGCAATAAAAAGAAATAAAAATGCAATAAGTTAGTTCACACGATAAGTCACAATCCTCCTACCACTTCTTTTCTTCTGGTTGTTGATCACATGACTCGTGTGATTTGCAAAAAGTGTTTCTGTTGCAGTTTAGCTGAACATAGAAAATTTGGCACGGCAGAAAAACCACCTAATCGGAGCACAAAAACTGATCACCCAAATGTTTCAGATTGTAAACCAGCCAAAACACAATGTTCCTTTAAATCAAGACTAAAACCAGCCTGGTTGCAGCTGCCTAATTAGAACATTGATCAACATATTTGATGATTTTGATGACAACATTTGACAGACAGTAATGTTTATTGTGAAACTGTAAGCACTTTGAACCTCGTTGCAGAAACGTGACTCGTTTTGTTTGGTGTCTTTTGTGTTTCCTATTCTAGAAAAAGACCTACCAGTGTATTAAATGCCAAATGACGTTCGAGACGGAAAGAGAGATCCAGATTCACGTGGCTAACCACATGATCGGTGAGTAAAACTGCTTTCTTTCTAATGTGTGTGTCCTGGCGTTGTCATCTCCGTGTTGGTTCTGTGGCGCTCCACTATTTTCCCCTGAAAGCACAGGCAACACCATACATGTTCAGAACACAAAATGGATATTTGTCATTTGTTGGTTGTGGTTGGAGCTGCTGTTCATCTTCTATCATCTGAGAGGCTGAAATTGTTGATGTTTTCACATCAGATGCTAATGAGAGTTGATTTGTTCCTTGGTTGTTGTGTTTATGTGTTGCCTAGGTTCGCTTTTGCATTAAGCGATACAAGCGTACAGAGATTTAGAGACTTGATTAATTGTGGGAAAAGGCTCTAAAGTTTTGCTCTCATTGTTGCCGAGCAGCACAAGTTAAACTAAAACCCTTCCTTGTGGCTTGGATGTTCTTTTAGAAACCTCCTGCGGGACTCTTATTATTTTTTTCTCTGCTCACCACTAATTTGCTGCCTTAGCATCCCTGTCGTCATGGAGATTAACGAGGTGGACCCTTGAGTTGTTCTGGAGGAAAAAATGCTCTCCTCTCCCCACACACACACACACACACACATGCACACACCTGACAGGTAGAGGCGCTGATGCACTCTGAGGGCCTGCGAGTGTGTGTGTCTGAGTTTTCTAAGTCGGCTCTGATGCAGCTGCAGAACCTCGTACTTCATCGAGCCAACACACACTCACTCACACACACCAGATGGGATTTTAGGTATTATCAGGTCTCCCATAATTGCTGCAGTATTGCTATGAATAGTAAAAAGCTGTTGGTGAACCAGTTCTTTTTGGAGCTTATTCGAATTACAGAAAAGGACGGAAACTGAAACTCAGTAAAAATTAACGTTAGTTGGTCCTGAAGACGAGACACAGAGGAAGATCTGTTGCCGCCATATTTGTTTTTAACAACAAAAAAACTTTAGGAACCATTTTTGGTTGAAAGCTTTTCTAAGCTGCGGCTTACTATTGTCAAAATATTGTCGTTTCGGGATGTCACAACTGCACACAACCCTGTTATATATGGATGGATGGAAATGCAAAGAGGTATATTTTACATATAAATAAACAGAACCACTGTTACTGTAAGGCTTGCCTGTTTTCGTAGCATTACTTTGCTCAGATGCTTCCTAATTCCTGAAACTGCGATCAGCTGAGCGAAGTCCTGTTTCAGGTGCTTTTCTGCTACTTTCTGAGTGAGGAGGAAAACTGTGTTTGACCTGGAAATGCTAATGAAGAGAATTATTAAACCTGAAAGAGGAAGATGTTAATTAGCAAGTCCTTTTGTTCTCTTGGCTGCAAGAAACTTTTAGTTTAGAAATTAATCTGCAGCTTCATTTACAACTCAAAAAGCTACGTAACTAAGGGTCAAAAGGAAGAAAAAGTAAGTTATGAAGTAGAAATGCCAGAAAACGTCAGACCATCTTCAGACAGCTGGGATGTCTTTTAGTTTGGGATTTCAGGAGGAGAATTCAGAGCAAAGCTACAGGCTGTTTATAGAGGTCTAAATATTCAGCTTTCGATGCAAGCAATGCAATTTTCGTATTTTCTTTTAGAAATATTATTTTTATGCAGTAAAAAGGTTGATTAGTTCACAAACGTGGCATGAATGCTGTGTGTGTTTATGTTTGTATGCTGGTTTACTGGTGCAGAAGATGCAGCAACTTCATGGTGGGAATATTTCTGGTCTGCTCTTTGTTCTGTTTTACCGAGTCGTCTAATTTTTTTTCTCCCTCAGTGACAAATTTCTCTCATAAAATCATGTCATCATTTCTTTTTACGTATCAACTTCTGAAATAACATTCAGCAGTATTTAATTTTCATTCAGTTTAATTAATATAGAAAAACGGGACAGAGAATCTGCATCTCTCAGCCAAAGTTTTGAAATCAGGGAACTTTTCTCCAACTGAAGGGGTCAGAAGTCGGTAAGACTCTCTGAAGAGTTTCTTGTTCTGCAAGTTTTCTCTTCAGTCCTGCAGCAGCGGTTGAGCTGCTCCAAACCATAACTGTTCAACGTGCTGTTCGCTCCCAGGTAGCGAGATGCATGGAGTCCAGAGATGTGTGTGGATTATAAACTGTCAAAATGACTGCTGGCCTCCAGATTTTTATGCCACTATTTTAAGAAAATGGTCAAAGACAGAAAATATTTGGTTAACGCCGCCCCAGTTCCAGCCTTACATCTGCCACCTGATGGTTCTTCTCGTTACACCATCACCACCAAATAAGTGACATAAACCATAAAGGACGAATATCAGAACTTATTTTAATTCCTTTATCCAATTTTTTTAACGAACTAATTTATTTGTAGATTTATGCTCCTTCACTTTCCTCAACATCTCTTCAAAAAACAAAAAAATAACAAAGATGTTTTCTAGATTCAAAAAGTCAATTTTGTAAGTGAACCTGGAATGTAACTGCATCCCGCAAAATCTGTAATAATGTCCAATCAACATGAATAATAAAAGATGATATTTTAATTCTCCAATCCATATATTTTGATGAGCAAGACGTATTTGAACTTTGATTTGATCAAATGTGATGCATTATTCTACTTTTCTCATCATCGTCCAACTCAAAAAATGAAATATAAGAATTATGTAGAGGCAGAAATCTCATTTTGCTTGTGGATCTGGAATACAACTGTATCGCAAACATCTACTTAGGCTAAAATCTTCTTTATTACATAAACAATACATCAAATAATAACTTCTATCTATATACCTTGTGCTTCTGTGTAAAACTTTGTTTTTTTTTCTTTTTTTCGAACGGGTTTCCTGTAAACTTTTTCTGATCTTTTGTTCTCCGGGTTTTTCTGAATGAAGCAGAGAAAAAAAAAAGAAACGAAAGCTGGTTTAAAACTTTTGCTCAGTGTTATATTTATTCTGAATTATTCTGATGATCAAGGGCCCACACACTGATCTCACTTCATCTTCAAAGTGAGGTCCTTAAATTGCTGCTGGTTCCCAGTTCAGATTCCCTCTGATTGGACCGTCACGCCCCGTGTGTGTTCTCCCTACCTCCGGCTCCGATGTTAATTAAAGCACCATGAGGCCTTTGCTCTGAGACCAGGAGAGAAGAGCCGCTCAGCCACAGGAGGGCAAGGAGGCAAGAAGGTTGAAAGCAGCAAAATGACCAAAAAATCTAACTCTGAACCAAATTTTATTATAAAAGTTTCAATTAATTCTTTTTTGAGACACTTTGCTTCTTCCTGTGTTTCTACACTTGTTCACTTTGGACTTCTTGGATCTGGAAAGTAATTTTTACCTGCAGCTTAATCAGGTTTCAGTTGCGTTTTTGGAAATCTGTGCAATATACTGCGTCTTCTTGTTTTCAGCAAACATCTATCTATTTATCATTAGCAAACCAACAACGAGGTATTTCTCTGCATTTTATGGCTACAAGAAACAGTAGAAGAACATGTTTACACTGCAAAAACAAAATCTTGCCAAGTATCTTTATCTAGTTTCTAGTGCAAATGTCTTAGTTCACTTGAATTAAGACAAAACTAACTTATAAGTAACTTTTCAACCATAAATAAAAGCTTCTTTTAAGTCAATAATTCCTTAATATTGATGAAAAAGAACAATAAGTGAAATAACCTACCAATAATAATAAACCCATATTGTTGTAACTTGTATTTGGGAAAAGCTGCCTTGTCTTTTAGCTAGTATTTGTTCATCAATAGTAAGGAATTATTGACTGAAAAGAAACTTGCATTTCTTCCTAAAAAGTTAGTTTTGTCTTCAACTGAGAGATTTTCATCAGAAATCAGACCAGAAATACTGCAACATTTTGTGTTTTTCAGTCCCGCTGCACTAATAATTATTTTTAATAATTGTAAATCCTGAAAGGTTGTGTTTGTTTGGGTTCTGGACGACCCAGTAAAGGTTCCTGGACTTTGCTGGATGAGGAGGAGAAAGCGAAGGTGCGCTGCAGATATTGATGGACGTAGTCAGTGAAAATAAACAAGACATGCAGTTTTTTTTATTCTTTTGCATATTGCAGCTGCTGAAACAGATCAGCTAATTTTCCAGAGCAGCAGCTGTAACAGTTTCATCATCTGCTCTCCTAAATTTGATAGGAGAGCTGACACAGTGTGCTGATTTGTTTCGTTCTCCTCTCTCCTCTCACCTCTCCCTGTCACCGTATGAACATGTATATTTGTTCCTGCGTCTCTCCGGACTGTGTCGCAGTGATTTCTGGCAGCCTTTATTGTTTTCTGCTGTGCAGCTGCACATCATGAAGTAGTTCCCTCCCTGTGTGACGGTGTGAGGCGGTGAGACGGATCACCGAATGCGCGTTGCTTCTGTTTCCTGGACGACAGTCAGGAAGCGAAAATGGGCTGTTGATTTTTAAAGCTTTGTTGTGACAGAAGCTGTTTGAAATGATGCACTAAACGCATGCATTTCCCTTAAATAAAGTCATCAACAGCAGGTTTGAAACGTTGCATGCGGCCGCTAATGCTTTGCTAATCACCTCGGTTAAGATTTCACAGCATGAAAACGTCACATTTAGAAGCACAAACAGAACAGTTTCATTGCTCAAAATAAGACGTTCACTTTACCTATGAAACTGCGTTTTTCTGGGGGTTTTTTTACATTTATTATCGCTTTATTACTTCTGATAGTCGGTAATGTTGGATTTCAATGAGTTTTGTTATAGGAATTACCTAAACTAAGGTGGGAATCACCTGAGTTCAGACCCAAAACCCGAACCAAAGACCCACAACCCTACTTTATTTACCATCTACAGAGAATTTGTAAAACGTTTTGTAAATTTGATTGGAAGCTTCTATTTAACAGGCTTTAAAAACTTAATAATGGGCTAGCAATGGTTAGTCTGATTCTGATTGTATATCTGTTCCCCAGATATACAAGGAGTACATTAAAACTAGAAAATATGGATCATTTTGCTTTTGTTTGAAAAAATACTTTGATTTCTGCATGAATAAATACATAAAAGTAGCACTGAAGACTTAAACACAAATTTCACTCTTCAGCCAACAAAAGAATAACAGAACATGACCAGCAGTGTGTTTGTTTTATTTTCTTCAGCGTAACGATGAAAAATGTTTTCCCTTATTGACTGGTGAGCTGCGTTGTTGTAACACTGCCTCCTCCTCTCCCCTCCCGCCTCATTCACAGCACATTTTACTAATCCTGGTCATTCTCTCCTCCGTTCTCCCCCATCCCCACCTTGGATGGCCATAGACGAGCCCACCTGTCAGCAAGGTTTGTCCACTTTCTGTCTATTAGCTCACTCTGTGAGCGAGGCAGCGCTGCTGTCTCTCTGCCTGCTCATCACCATGAACATTAACCCCCCTTCAGAGAAAATGCAGAAAATTTTACCACCCCTTTATTTCTTTCTTTACATTTTCTTACCAAGCAGAAAAATGCATAAAACTAGGGATGCAAACAATGAATAAACTTATGATTAATTGTCTCTTGATGGTTTATCAGATCAGAATTTGATCGATTCGCTTAGATCTTACTTCAGTGTTGTAGTTTGGCCTCCACCCAGAAGAGGGCGCAGCTGGTAATCCCTACGTGGAGCCAGTTGATACAGAAACAAAGATGGTGGGGCCATAGCAGAATGGGAAAGAAGAGAGTCCGGTGTGGGATGCAAAATGCACTTTATGCAGTTTTGTTTAGAAATATAAACATTCAACAAGCTTCTTCAGTTTTACAGTGTTTTTTTATCCAACATATTATAAACAATTTATTCCTTTTTGTTCAGGTAATTCAGTCTCTTGATAGCAAAAACACAAATTTGAGTTTTGTCTTGCAAAAACAAAAATCTCACCAAGTATTTTTGATCTAGTTTCTAGAACAAGATCTTAATACACGTGAAATAACTCAGAAGTAACTTTTCAGGAAGATTATTTTAAGTAAATAATTCCTTAATATCGATAAAAAAGTGCTAGTTTCACTGTCAGATTATGTCACTTATAAAAAGAAATTTTTTCCCATGCTCTCAGTGAAATAACCAATGGAACTTTTTCATCAATATTAAGGAATTATTTACCTAAATCAAGCTCCTAAGTCTTGGTGAAAAGTTATTTGCAATCTCATTTTGTCTTATTTTAAATATACCAAGATATTTGCAGTAGAAACTTTATCAGTTATTTGGTGAGAAGTTTGGTTTTGCAAGACAAAACTTTAGTTTTCCAGAAACTGGCTGCTTATCAATCAATTGCTAAATGATGGATAATTTCATCAACTTTAGATCAACTCATTAATCTATAACTTGCATTCCTAAAAGATAGAGTTCAGAAATCCTGGAGAACTTCAGTTCTGATCCACTGCTTGGAAAGAAAATGCAAAGGAGTGAGGAGTAACTGAAGATTTTTGCACAAACTACTATTTAAAAAGAAAAAAAACTCAGATAAAATCCAGATATTCGTAAAATCCAGATTGCATGGTGTGCAGTCAGCAGATTCCTGCAGAAAACATCCTTAAATTGTTTTAAAGAGACAGAGATTTTAATGTGACACATCCTGCACACTTAACTCCCCTCACCTCCCCATTTACCCGATCCCCGCTGCTGGCTGCATGCTCCATTGTCCTTCACACACGCACACACACGCACCCACGCACACACGTGCACACAGCTGCCTTGGAGGTATCGAGTGGCCACTCACCTGTATCTAAGTGCTCCCTGTGGACTGTGGTGGCTAATGATGTGTCCTCAGCATGAGTTTTACTTACCTATTTACATCAGTGCACAATAATAACTGGAACTCGCATTCCTCATGTGTTTCTGACGTTCGCTTTTGGAGTAACGGAGCAAATTTCTGTCTAAAACACCAAACAGCCTCCTGAGAATCAGCTGCTCTGCGACCCTGGAGTCCGACTTTACCAGGCATCAAATCATCTCCGTTTGCTTTTTTGTTTTGTACCTGGAAGTTGCATTTTTTTTGCTTTCTATTAGCCTGCAGTCAAATCTGTGATGCGCCCGACTGCTAATGTCGGTGTGCTGTCTAAGCAGCGGTCCCGCGGGTTGTGGCTGAGCCGATGTGTGTCTGCGCGCCGCTAAGTGCACACACCTATCGGTACGTACGTTGATGTGGCTTTGGTCTGCTTACTTTGTGTCACTGAAGACTTAATGAGGCGAATAAGAAGCTTTTAGAGTCAGTGGAGGTGGATAATGTGGTTTAAGGCCCACTCATGTATGAGTGTGTGTGTGTGTGTGTGTGTGTGTGTGTGTGTGTGTGTGTGTTGGCCACCAGCTACAAACATGGCTTCTCGTTTCTGCCCTGCTGCACTTCAGCTAATAAGACAGCGGCTGCTCTGCTGTTGGTGTGGAAGATCAGACTCAGCAGCAGAAACAAACGCAGCATAACTCAGCCTGTCTGTGGGGGGGGAGGGGAGAGTCAGCTGGTTTCCTAGATTTACACCAATCAGGCGTAACATTATGACCACTAACAGCTGGTGCTGCTGTTGGATCTCCACATGGACGGGATCTGGAAGCAAAAACACAAAAATCTACCAAATATTTTGGCTTATTTTCTAATGTAAATATCTCATTACACGAAGACAGAACTAACTTAAAAGTAACTTTTCAGACAGACATGGGAGAACTTCTGAATATTGATGAAAAACGGAATAAGCAATATTCTTGTTCTAAGACGATTTTTATGTAATATATTTGTAATGCCATAATAATGCAAAAACACATTCTCAATGATCAACAAACTTTAAAATCTAATGCACATTTAACACTGGAACTGGAAGACATTTAAAAACAAATGAACAAAACAGAAACTTAAAATAAAATGAATTATGAAACCTCTAAACAAAATTGCCCTCCAAAAAAGAGGCCAGATGGATCTAGAAGTCCACACTGAAGACTTTTGTCATCTTGGTTTTGGTAGAAAAAAACAAGAAAAACAATTAGGCTCGTTTCAATTCATCATGCAATTAATTGATTTATTGTTTACTCTGACGGGCCTGAGTGGAACGAGGACTTTTTAATAATGAAGCATCGACTTAAAACAAGCTCTGGTAATTTGCTGAAAAGTTACTTGGAAGTTAGTTTTATCTTATTTCAGGTTTACTTAGACATTTGTACCGGAAGTTCAACCAAAAGCACTAAAGATTTGTGTTTTTACAAAGATGGAAGGCGGTAATGGATTAGATGTTTTCTATCATGTTTGTAGCTTTTATATATACAGCTCTGGGAAAAAACAAAAAATTGCTTAAAATGATCAGATTGTCTGATTTTACTTTTTATAGGTATATGTTTTAGTAAAATGAACATTGTTCTTTTATTCGATGAACAACTGACATGAAATTGCAAGTATAAATGTATTTTCGTATTTATTTGAAGAAAATGAGAAATGAAAAAGATGCAGTGCTTTCAGACCTGAGAAATATTCATCAATATTTGGTGGAATAACCAAACCATATATATGAATATGTAGGTCTGTGTGTGTGTGTGTGTGTGTGTTTTTGTGCTATTGGAAGAGATTCGTCTTAAATATTCTCCAAAAATGAGAAATGATCCATGAAAGCAACTAAACCCGAACAGAAAATAAACACGTCACATTCACCACTTTAATTTCCAGTTCATTGTCGTGTTTTCAACACACTTCATCTCAAACGACTGGGACCAGAACGAGTCCAATTGGATCATTCTGGGACGTTTGAAAACATGAATAAATATTGTTTTGGTCTAAATAACGTCTTCCTTAAACACACTTCAGTACATAAAATAGTAAGAAAATCTGTTTTGCTTGTATTTTTGCAGGGTGAGACAGACTGAGGCCAGCATTAATATTAATGTTAATAAAACAGACTGAGGCAGGGTGTTGGGTCGCACTCTGATGGTATGAACACGGGAACAGATGACGGCAACCCCCTCCTCCTGTCTTCATCCCTCCCTCCATCCATCCTTCCCTGCATCCCTTCCTCCCTCACCACCTGGAGCCAGCGAGCTGTGACACCAGAGGGAAGGAGGGAGTGATGATGGAGGGGCAGGGGACTGCAGGAACGGAGAAAAACAGGGGAGCAGGGAGGGCTGGATGGAGAAGCAAACCAAGGATCTTCAGTCAATTAAATCGAACAAGAAGATGCAATTATCTTACGAACCAAATTCATGTCATTGATGGCATCACAACGTTTATTTCATTTGGTCAGAAAAGAGAAAACAAAACATAATTCTGAAATAAAAATAAAAAGACAGCACAAAACTTAGACAGATAAAGAAAAACAGCAATTAAATTTCTGTCACTATTCGTCTAATATACAGAGATGGGTAGAAAAGCCAAAACTTATACTCAGGTAAGAGTCGCACTACTTCTGCATATTTTGACTCAAATAAAAGTAAAAATTATCCGTCCAAGAAATTATTCAAGAAAGAGTAAAAGTATTTGTTATAAAATCTACTCAAGTACTGAGTAATTGATCAAATTATCAGTCATATTTAAAAATTACATCATCAGATGTAATTTTAAGTGAAAATTTTTGGGTATTTTCAGAGTGAAAATGACAATAATTTATACAAAAAATAACAAAATGGGGCAAAATAAGTTTTTTCCAAATCAGTTTCTTTCAATAAAAACAGAAACTGCAGGTGTGTGTCTGTGTCTGATAAATGTTTGGTTCAAAATCAATGGGTAGAAAATCCAGAAATTTTACTCAAGCCTAGAAATACTTCAAAATAAAATTGCTGAAGTAAAAGCAAACAGTGCAGTGTAGCAAAAATATCTTTTTCAAAACTAGTGTAACTGGTTTCTACACAGTTCCTCTAATATACCTGCAGTTATTGACAGGAATTGGCTTCCATAATATCAGCGCTATTGAGTTTTACTTTGCAGGAGTAGCAAAGATCGTCCCTCTCAGTGACCAATAAACTTTAATTTTGTAGTAAAAAATAATAAATAAAAAGAAATAAAAACCACACACAACCAAAACCATAAATAAAATATATCATGACGTCTCTGTGGGGAAAACTGCCTTTCAAAAAATATTAATGATCAGAATGTAAATGATCAAGCTCATTTTAATTTATCAGGTGATCAGCTCATTGCATCAAGCTTAGCTGTACGGTTTTCCCAAACGCTGCTGAAGCTTTTGTTCGTTAAATGAAGAAACTGTTAAATTATCTTTGTTTTGTCCAGATTGACCAATCCAGCAGCAGATTATGCTGCTTAGCATCGACAGGGAGGCTTTAAAACGTGTTGGATGCTCAAATTGAGCCTCATTTTTCTTACATTTGACAGGAAATAAACAAATTTATTTCCAAGGAGCATGGCTGGAATAAAGATATGATAAACAAAACAAATTTCCGTAATGAGTTCCAGTGCATCTGTCAGACTGTGACCTGCACGATAACTGGCGCTGTTGGCAGGATCGGCTGCGTTTGAATCCGGGAACACAATCGTTTGGAGTTTTTTTTTTCCCCGTCTGTGTGTGTTTGTGTTTTGAATGCTCGGAGCATGGTGGTCCCCCGGAGAGCTCATTTTGTCGTCTCCTCGCTTGATTTACCTTCCTCTTCTTCTGCAGTTTATTACCAGTCATTACAAGCTGTTTGGAAACCTAATAGGACACGCTGACAAATAGACTGGGAGAGACCCAACCAGCATCAGCATTCCTAACACGAAATAACAATCAGCATGTGCTTTTTTTCCTCCTCGGGATGTTTGTATGTGCAGCATCAGCGATCTTAACTTAAGGATACATGTTTTTAAGGAATTATGAGTTTCTTTAAATCTTCCTCTGTTTGTGTTTAGAGAAAGTCCAGGTATGAAACACACTCTGTCTGTGTGTGTCCCACTCTCTTCAGCTCGTCCAGGTGTGGCTGCACCAGCTGCTGAAGAGAACAGGACACTCACACACACACATACACATGCACACGCACACACACACACACACACACACACACACACACGCACACACACACGCACACGCACACACACACACACACACACACACACACACACGCATGCACACATCCACACACACACACCCACACACACACACACACACACAGTTCCTCTCCATCTCTGCTGGCTAATTGTCAGAAGAAAAACTAGGCGCTTTGCCTTTCTGCGCTTCATAAACAGGGGCCAAGCAACAATTAACTCCCTGCTTAATTCACTAACTATTCTGAATTCATTTTCTCTCGTGACAGGCGCATCTGTCACAGCTGGTGCCGAGTGGCTGCGGTGTGTGGGTTCGCTGCAGACCGCTGCAGCAATGGAACAAAGTTGTGACTTTGAGCAGAAAACGTTTTCCAAGACTACGTTCACAATGCAGCTTGAAGTGACCCAAATCCGATTTCTTTTTTTCTGTGAAATCGTTCACATGACCAAATATATGCGACCTCTATGTGATCTCCAGTGTGAACTGCAAACGCCCTGTACTTGTTGCGCAGTAGGGGGCGCAATAACGTCACACATAGAGAGTTTGCTAAGTGTTTTAACAATCATGATAAAGAAGAAGAAGAAGAAATGCTCTTTGTTTTGCGAGGATTTTACCATTTTAAAGTTGATCAGGTCGGATGAATGCGAAATGACCGGTCAGATCAGATACATTGACTTTAAAAAGGTCGGATTTGGGTCTCTTCAACCTCAGACAGAAAAAGCATCACAACTGAAGGTGTTTGATTTCCACATCCTCATCATGAAGGATGTGTTTCTGCAAACAGGTGCAGATCCTTTCATGCCAATTGCTGAATGCAGCTGAATCCCTAAAATATGACGATCCTCTGGTTGTTGTTTGTTTTCCTGTTGGGGAGAAGTGACTTTTAATTTGAATTAATTGTCAATTTAAAGTCACTTTCACTGCAAAACAATAAAAACGATATATTAAACAATCGAAAGAAAACTGCACACAACCGAAACCATGAATAAAATTGATTATGATGTCTCTGCAAACCACATTTCCCTTCAAAAATATAAATAATCAGAATGGAAAATATTGAGCTAAGTTTAATTGATCATGTGATTAATTGCTTATAGCGACAAGCTTACTTTTCAGTCAGTCACAGAATTTAAACAGAATAGAATAATTAGTGGTAGAATTAAAACCTGTGACCCTAAAAATTGGAATCGAGACGCTCGACACTGAAAGATGGAGAACGTTTACCTTCACACAGCCTCTCTGGAGCCACCAGTCAAATTATTCTGAAATCAGTGCATAAACTGGAGGAGTTTGTTGTGATTGCAAACCAACTGAGTGAAAAACAACAGGAGAGGCAAACAAACAGATGCAGACGAAGGAGAGTGCAGGTGAAAGCTGATCAATAGTTAAGAATGAGGAAAGAGAGAGCGACGCGGCGTGATCGGACGGATGGATGGATGGAGACGAATAGAGAGAAGGATGGAGAGAGACGGGGGAGGACGAGAGCGATCTCTGGCAGCTTTTGGCTCGCGCTCCGTCCTCTCGCCGAGCAGCTGGACTACATTAGTGGCTGGTGTTAATTACTGGGACCGGGCACGTCCGCACACAGCGGCTCTGCAGCGCGCAGTGGCGCGGCGCGCGCACAGCCGCGCTTCCGGTGATTCAGGGTCACCTTGTTTGGACCAGCAGAGAGACGGAGAGGTGGTGCCAGACTGAAAAACAGAAACCGGAGGAGCTCACACACACGGAGGAAGACTTATTTATTTATTACTTTATTAGTTTATCAATGTGGTGGTTCATAAGTTGATTAGTAGAGTAATTAGTGATGGTGGACCCAGGCCTAACACAAAAAGCAATCAATCAATGAATCAATTAAGTGCATGATGGATTAAAATGGGCTCAATTGGTTCTCTTTTCTCTCTCCAAAAATGAGATGCCAAAAGTTTTCAGTCTGGTACTTTGGTCTAAACTAACAAGAATCTTGCCCAGAGGAACTTCAGAGATCATTTTATTTGTTGTTTCTGTTTTGTGTACTTATTTTGGATCTTTAAAAAGTCTCACAGTTCATACTAGACTTTAAAGTGTATTGATCTTTGAGAATCGTTATCGTTATCGTTCATCCCGATAATGTCTGGGACAATTTATCGTCCGTCAAAATTTCTTACTGTGACAACACTCGGCAATTCTGATCTGAAAAACTACGAACAAAACTACAGACCAGTCCAAGCACAGATAAATGTGTTGGGCAGGAGAAAAACTGCTAAAAGTTCAGCTGGTTTTTCTAGGAATAAGTTGATGTTCTTTTGCGTTTCAAATAACCACCCGATTCTTCAGTCGCATTCTACCAGCTCTGCACTGTTACCTAGCAACCCCTGCCAGGCCTAACCCCGTTACCTAGCAACCCAAATGGAATTCCAGCATGTTTGGTCAGCTGGTTTTTCGGTTGTAAAATCGCTGCTTGAAGAGACTAGTGTTTTGTTTTGTTTGTTGTTTTTTTTTAGGATTTTTTATGGACTTAAAAAAAAAACACTACCAGGTATTATAGTAGAAGCTAAAGGGTCAAGATCTTAAAAATCCCTGGGATAGAGAGGGAGAAAAAATAAAGATAAACATAAATAATAACATAAATAAAGGATTAAAAGTTACTATTGTTGTTGACTTACCATCCAGAAACCACTTACTAAGTTCTTGTTGGTTGTGCAGGAGGCTCTACTGATGCTTTTCAAAGATGTATGGTTCCATATTTGTGCAGTCATTTTCATGTGAGAGAGTAAACATTGAGTTGGGGATGTGGCCAGCGGCTCATTTTAATTTAAAGTGACAGAGGCCCTAAAACATTCTGAAAAGAGGGAAAAACAGGCAGAACTGAACAGACTAATATTACATTATCTCAGAATGACTTTTTTTTGCAGAAAGTGTAATGAATATGATTTGTATGATTGTATGATTTTTTGACTTTTTCTTCAAATTAAAGCCTTAAAAAGTTTCTCTCCTTCAGCTGTTTAGATTTTTGTCTCATTGATTGTTTTCCGTTTCTGATGTTTTCCCCTTCTGGCTTCGCTGACGTCATGTTTCGGGAGACTCCCTGCTGTTTGTGTGTGTGTGAGGGGACGAGAAAAGGGATAAAAATCCCATCAAAGCAGAGAAGATGAAATCCATGTGAGGCAGGAATTAGAGAGGCGTGTTGAAGTTCATTCAGAAATATCTGCAGAATAAATCAGCTTCCTGAAAGCTGCAGCGCTCGGTGTTGGTGTGGATCTTACGGTGACTCACTGAGCCGAGCGCTGAGTCAGACCGAAGCAGTCGAGCTGCAGAGCAGAGAATCCATCACTCTGGACTCAGAGGTGGTTTATTTATTTATTTAAATGTCTGGAAACGTCCAGAATTAAATACATCCATCCACTCATCCCTTCATCTCTTCCAGCCTTCTTTCCTTAATTCCTTTCTTCTCTCCTTCCTTCCTTATTTTCTCTTTCCTTCCTTCATTCCTCTCTTCCATTTGTCCTTTCTTGAATTCTCTTTCATCCATACTTCTTCTGTACTTCCACCTTCCTTTCTTTCATGCCTTCCTTTCCTCCCTTCTTTTCTCCCTTCCTCTCTTCCTTCTGTGCTTCCTTTCCTACTTCCCTCATTCCTTGTCTTCCTTTCTGCTTTCCCTACCAGTCTTTCCCACTGTTCCTTCCTTCCCTTATATCTCCTGCTCTCTCCAGTTTGGGCTCATAAGGCATTTAAATTACATTATATTTGTATTTTCTCCTTGAACTTTGTAGTGAAAACATGAAACTGAGTTCTGATTCATCACATGAACCCGGCTGCGGTCCTGCTGATGTTTCCAGGTGGGATCCGGCTTCATGGCGGTTGATTTAAAACAGGCTCCGTCACAGCAGGAGGCGGGACCCTCTGTCCTGCTGTGACGGAGCCTGAATTATCACCAATATTTTTATATTTCATTTTATCTTAATTACACAACAGAAAACAGGAGGAGAAAAGCGCGATCACGAAGAAGAGAGGAATGTTAAAAGAACGCTGCAGACAGTGGCTTTTATCTTCGGCCTCTAAACAGATGTCTCTTTATTGCAGCACAAAGGCCTGCTGACAAACACACACACACACACACACCCACACACACACACACACACGCACACACACACACGCACACACACCTCATCCTGAATAAATCAATGCGTTCTGGTTGCTGTGATTTCCCAGGGTGCTTTGCTCTAACCCCCTCTGGGTGAACAAGGTGACAGAGCGAAGGAGAGACCCTCGCCTTCCCTGCTCCGTTTTTTACCCTCTGTTTGCTTATTCCTGATTTACTCTGTGATCATTTCTATTTTTTTCCTTTTTCACAGTTTTGAACAAATTCCAGAAGTTTTTTCTTTAATGTATTCATTTTAAAGTGCTGCAAGATTACATTCACTATAAAAACATAATTTTAATTTCGGTTTAATTTCTTATCAGACTTTGAATAAGACAAAACTGACTTACAAGTAACTTTTCAGGAAGATATAGAAGTTTGTTCCAGAGTCAATAATTCCTGAAAATTGATGAAAAAATACTAATTCCATTATTATTATTATTATTTATTTATCATAAGACATTTTTCAAATGTCATAAGTTAGATAGACTACTAAGCAATTAAGGGTATTAAGATGTTAAGTTATTGACTTAAAACAAGTTCCTGTTGCTCACTGAAAAGTCACTTTTAAGTTAGGTTTGTCTTAACAACCTTAACTCTTCCTCAGGTATTCCTAAAATCTGTAATTAATTAAATGTAAACTATGGGTAATAACATTTTCTACCGATTATAATTTTAATTAGAGCATCAAGCAGCTTATTTACTGCATTTTTCAGGCTATAAAAAATAATCCGGTTCATCTTTTCTGTGGATTTTTCTTTCACCACCAGGGGGCTCTGGAGCAGGAAGTGAATCATTGGAAGTGAAAATTGGAAATCAAAGAAAGTGCTGATTTTCTTCTAGAACCAGGGCATGTTAGCAGGAGGCATGATGGGAAATGTTTTCAAACTCATTCCCCGTTATCAAGGAAACGACACGTAGAAGTTCATGTGATGCAGCTTATAAGTTGAGGAGCATAATTTTATAATTTTAGTTAATTTTATTGTTATAAAAATTCCTCAAAGTTTCTATTGTGAAAAGGTAAATTTCTATGTGTTGCTTTAAGGTAAAAGTTGAATTTGTAATCTAAAGCAATGGATTGCTATAGACTAAACTACCATAACACTAAACTGCATTTATTTAATGAGAAAATGTTTATTTCAGTCATTAAAGACTTGAGACACATAAGAAGCTCAGTCACCACATCCTCACCTTTGCAGGTAAAAGTTGCCACTTTGTACTGAAAGCTTCTTAGTCTTCATTTAGTTGATTTTTGATCCACATCTCTTGCATCTGATAGCTTATTTGGACTAATATTAGAAAATGTTAGTTCACGGAGGAAATGTTGCCATAAAATATTCGTCAAAATCGCAACAAAAAAGCATGACCGTTTGTCTTTAATTACGTTTAGGATCAGATTAGATTGTGTTTGTGTATAACTTCAAAGGAATAAGCTGGACTGAATTTAACTGTTGGTTTTTTAGATGCTTTGTTCATAATGCATCTTGAATAAAAAGTCTGATTCGCTCTTTCTGAATGGTGAACTCATTCATAGTCTGATCAGAACCAGAGTTAAATCTTCTTGCATCTGCAAACAGATGATCTCACAGCTTCTCTGAGGCATCTTTTACATTTTTTAACCATAACAGTATTCAAGGCATGTACATAATGCAATAATAAAGCTCTGAAAGCAGAGAAAAGGAGGATAAAGTAGCAGGGTGTCTGCGACTGATGCACATTGTCCCACACAGCATTAAACACCTCACCTGCGGTGCTCCGTCACCTGGATGTGCCGCCTCTGGCGGTTTTTATGATCTGCAGCTTTATGTTATTAAATCTGCTGCATGGTTTAAGGAGAACGGGAAGGTGTTTCATTCTCTCTTTTCATTTATCAGATTTTGTTTTCAACGCTGTCCCTCCTCGTCCTCCTGGATGGGAGACGGATCATTTGCATCTGAGCCAACCTGCTAATGGTGGATGGCAGGAAACAATATTCTTCATGCCAAATATGCACACATGCACAGGATTTGTACCAACAAACATAAACATTCATCTGGAAATCTGCATACTGACTCATTCCCTCATTTCCATCCATATGTACACATCCAGATATACAACATTCCCACTAATGCATCTGCATGCTCCCCGCTGCATTGCTCCTGGTGCTGGGCTCCCTCTCTGCTCTGTGCCGGTCCTCCCACCTCCTTCTTCTCCTTCTCCCAGTACATCTGGCACGCTCAGCTGCCGAGGAGCGCCATAATTATCCCGCCGGAGATGCACACGCCTGCACGTGCACACACAAGGCTTCCCGCGCTCTTTGACGGGCGCTCGTCTTCGGCGATCCGCGCCGCTCCCTGCTGCTCTCCGTCACTACCGGGGCTTCATTAGAGTGTGTGCACCGTGTTTATGCGTGTGTGTTGTGTGTGTGCCGATGCGTGGCGCCTTTGGATACCGTCCAGATGTTTTTTCTTTATAGTGGAGGAGCCGGGCGTGTCCTAGATGCAACTGCCCTGCACTGTGTTTTAAACTTTTCTGTCTGTCCTACATATAACGTCATTTTTCTTGGCAGATATTTACACCAGCGTCCGGTCTAATTAAGCCGTCATGTAGCAAAGCTGTGAAACAGCAACTCAGCACCTCAGTCACACATGCAAGTCTCATCTTTGGCAAGCAAACCTTTGTTAACATTAAATCTAACTGAAAACTGTAATACAGCAATGCAGTCGCGACAAGAGATCTTTCCTGGCAATAACCATCACCAGCTACAATAACAGTTTGAAGAATCTGAACTGATATGATTTTAATTTCCCTTTGGGATCAATAAAGTATTTCTGAATGTCGAATTTGAATTTGTTGGCTATAGTAGACCTGCAGAAATCTTAACTTCGGCAGAAATGTCACCTTCTGACCAAGACGTCAACATTGGCTTGTTGAGAAAATGTCTTTCTATGCAGATGATGATCTTGCAAATGTTAAAGAAGGTAGTTAAGAATCTGTAAGCTTTTAAAATATTCATGTCAATTCCTCCTTTACTTACAGTTCCAGCCATTATCTTTTTTTAGGAAAACGTTCTGTCCCTAGAATCTTTAACAAAATGGTTTGTGTAAGTACTAAGGAGTAGCAGTTGCACAAACTAAAGGACTTAAAGTCGGTTCTCTGCTCTGCAGTGACTTGGACATATCAAGTTGATTTTTCCAAGAAGATGAAAGATGAGGAACTTGATGAGTTTGTCAGAAAGCTTGAAGTAAATATTTTACCAAGAGGGTGATGTAAGCTCCAGCAAAGTCCTCTGGGAAAATATGCGGCATGTTACATTTTGGGTTCTTTATCATCCATCCAACCGATCTGCGTCGCGCTGCATGTTGAAATCTAACCTGACAGCTTTACGCTCTTATAAAAACAGTCTGACAACATTTGGAAACGTAGCTCAAGCTGCATCCTGAGGATCTGATCTTGTCAGTTTATCCTGGGAAGTCAGAGAGCTGCTGCCGGAGCAGCTGCTGCATATCGAGGGAGAGGTCCCATGAATTTAACTAATCAATGAAGTTTGGTTTATAATGTTCCTTCATGCACAATTATTTGTTTGTGTAGAAAGTCATCCCATCCCCACAGGTGAGGATGGGAACATGTTGCTCAAACGGTTTGTTTGGTTTGACTCAGTGCAGTGAGACAAAGAACCGCAGCAGCTGGAAAAGTAACAAATGTTGCAATTTTGGTCCCCAGTGAAACCAGTCAACACCAGGGGTGTCCAAAGTCGGTCCCAGAGGGCCGGCGTCATTACTACCACCAGGGCGAGAACTAAAACATGCAGGTTGCACTATGGGCCCTCGAGGACCCACTTTGGGTTTCCATGATAAAACATCTATGAGTTGCTAAAGATACTTTTTTCATAATCGGAGGTGGATATCAGGTAAAGGAGTCATTACCTGTCCAGGTAGACATGGTCTCATCCACTGGAAAGAAACTAAAAGATGCATCTTCAGAAAACTCAGGTCAGTGTAATGTTGAGAAACGGTCCTGATTTAAACCTGACTGGCTGTTTGTGGTGTAAACTGGAAATGGCGCTCTGTCACGAGGAACGAACCGGTTCAGGTTGAGGGTAGCCATATTGGGCTGCTTTACAGGTTAAAACAGAGCGTCAACTCATCATCCTGATCAAAAAAACACGACACATCATGTAGAACAAGAAACAGTCCCGCTTTGTGCTGCAGCGCCGGGTTCCGGTCCGTCTCTTGTCAAAGTATAATTACAGGTGCGTTCAGGTGAAGGAGAGGCTGAGGTCGGAGCGCCGCTGTGTCCGCAGGTCGGAATTGTGTGTTTGTGAGTGTGTGACGGGAAAAGACTGTGATTGGCGGTAATTGTGTGTATTTATAGCATGATTGGCATTCGGCGTGTCGGTGTGTGGGTTCGCTTTGTGCCGGCCCACCGCGGCTGCGCTGGGTGGGGCCGCAGGTCTGATTCCCAGTGCCACTTTGTGTCAGACTTACCGCCGAGCCAGAAGCAATTCAGCTTTGTGGAAAGAGGTTCTGGAAACGCCTCCCACCACTCCACTTTCAATCCGAGCTTTTAGTGCCGCAGGAAACGTGGAACAAAGGCACCTGCATCAGTCACATGGATTGGCGCTAAAGAGCGACCGGCGACATGCTTTGACTGCGTCCCTGTGTCACTGAGACAATTGAGCTGCTGATTGCAGGATTTCTTCCGTCCTTCCTGCTTTGGTAAACTGTTGCCCTTTACTTTTTAAAACTATGTGCTTTACCGTCAGAAGAAAAAGACATAAATTGCTGTTCGGTTGTCAGTTTCAGTCGTTGAATTGACATTTGAGTCCTTTCATTTTGGTGAAACTTGAGAATTATTCCTTTAAAATGTCACATTAACAGTGAAGTTTTAATTAAAAGTAAAACTGTAGATGTTAGCTTCTGGAGTTGTGTCAAGATCGTAAATTTAGGGTTTGGACTCTGAAAATAGCCAAATAGAAGAGATTTTAGAGGAGAAGTGATCAAAAAGCCGCTCAAATACAGTTCAGCTGTATGAAAATTAACTTATTAGGACAGAAATAATGACTCTTATTATTAATGTTATTATCATTATATCAAAGATTTGTCATTTCAGACATAGAAGAATGTAAATCATAATTGAAATATTGTCAATATTTTTTAAAATTGGAAAGAAAACTGCTGTGTTGTAGTATACTTCAGGCGTCAAGAGTTAAAATAAAGAAATTTGTTTCTAAATTAATCAAATGTTCTCTGTTTTGTCCACTAATTATATATTTTTAGTTTAGCTCTAATTAACAAAGTTTTTATGCCTGAATCAGGAATAGCTTCTGCCAATATCCAAGAAGCTGAACCTCATTTTCCCAAAAAACCTTCAGGTTATCAAGTTTACGCAGAAATAGTTGCAACCTAGAGAAGAAAGACGACGACTGTGAGGTCATCTGTGCCGCCAAACATGGAAATAGGAGCTTGTTTAGGATTTCTGCTGCGACTAAAAAAAAACAAGACAAATATGAAGCTGCAGATGGGGATGAGATGAAGGAATCAGACTGTTTGTTCAAGTTCCAGTTTCTCTTGAGTTAACCGAAGAACTGCGCGGCTAACATCCATCTGCAGTTAATTTCATCGCCAAACAAAGAGATCAGCAGTTTCAGCGACGGCTCTCAGACTCCAGCTGGATTCTTGTGCACAGAAACAAACAGATATATTTTATTCCGTCTGCGTTAGTGGGTCTGTCGGCTGGTCGCCGCCGCAGCAGTAGACGCAGGATAAGATTGGAGACGCGTCTTGGACTCGGTGATGGGAAATCCTCTCCCACATAATGAGAAGCGAAGGGACCGGTCGGGCAGAGTTGGCTTCTGTTCCTCTGTCCTCTTCATCTTTAATCCCCGCAGCTTCTCTCCTGCACTCCATCATCATCATCCTCCCCCCACCCCAAACACACTCTCATCCTCTTCATTGTCCGTCAAACCCCCCTCCCCTCGAGGTAACAGGTTCACCCCAGAGACGTTTCCCCTTTTTCTCCTGCACACACAGCACTCGGGGCCTCGACAGAAGTGTAATTTCCCCAGTGTTCTCCCTAACCTGGAATATCTGACACTGTGACACCAGAAGAAAGGGGTTGGGAATCTGTGTGTGTGCGCGTGTGTACCCAGAAGTGCATGAAAAGATGTGAAATGTTGCAACAGAAGGGAGGTCTGATGGTTCAAAGGGGGGGTGGTGGTGTTCAGTTTGTTATTTGGACTTTGTGAGCGTTTCCAGGAGGTTCTGACGTCCAGAACCAAGCTGGACGAACCAGCTTGGTTCTGGACATTTACTTGAGGAACATTTCTCAAAAAAGTACTTTTAGGAGAATTTTTACTATGCTGTACTTTTTACTTTTACTTGAGTAAAAATATGTTGAAATATCACTGCTCTCACTTGAGATCAGCTTTTGGGTGCGCTGTCTCTGATCATTAGATGGAAATGAGCTCCTATTGATTAACTCATAACGACCGCTTACTTGTTTTGGTGTTGTGTTTCGGCCACCATCCAGCAGAGGGCGTCGCTGGGCTTCCTTAAACTAAGCCAGTTGATGCAGAAACAAATATGGCGGCGGTTTCCCATAAAGAAAAACGGTCCGTACAGAGTCTGGTCTGAGATGAAAAACGCTCTTTATCCGGTTCTGTTTAGAAATATAAACAGAAGCTTCTTTCATTAAAACAACTTTTTATTCCTGCTAATTAAAATTTTTTCTGATCTTTTATTCTGCAAATATGGGGCCTGTTTACTCGCAACTAAGCAAAAACTATCCGAGCTCGGCCTTGGTGCTCCATTGAACATTTCACAGAAGAGATGATTTAACTAAAAGCTACATTTTTAAAATATTTCTGTCGTTTGTAATTTTTTTGGTATGAAAAAAGGTCAAAGATCCCTCTGATCAGCGATGTCACCAGGTGGAAAAGTCTGAAACTTCCAGAATCGTGCTGCTTTCTGTCGGCACCGCTTCTCTGGTTTTTAATGTCCGGCCAGCTTTTATAAGACTTCGGTCTCGCTGTCTGTCTGTCTCACTGTCCACTCCTCCCCTTGATTAAAGTGTGGACAAACGGCTTTTGGATCGATAACTTCCCACAAGCAATATTTGGTATCGATGCGTGTCCTGCTCATTACCGCAGCATGCTGTCCTCTCCATGGACCTGAATCATTCACACACACAGAGTCTGGCTTTTTATTCCTCCATCTCTGTCGTCTGTCATCTGTTTCCTCCTTTCTGCATTGAAGCTCTGACTCCCTTCAACTTCCTAATTCCTGTCTGGATGTTTTCTGTGTTGAGCAGATTGTCTCGTTTTCTCATTGTTGCATACTGGGAGGACTAATGAAGCCGTAGAAGTGACATTTAGCATCAACAGTGTGCAATCAGCGTCAGACGCAGAAATATGATGGGAATATTACTGAATGAAAACGTATGAGATGATGCATTTCAGTGCATCTGTCTAAATTACCTTCTGCGCACCTTTCCTGCTGTCTGAGCGTTCAAACTATAATTGTCCTCCGTAATGGCGATCATAAAGTTTAATAGCTTGGTGCTGTTGTAGCCGTTAGCCACTTAATGTTGTAATTTAATGTGTGAAAATTGTTTTTAATGACGCTCCTTCTGTGTGTGTGTGAGGTCCCAGAAGTCCCATAATTTCTGCTCTGCAGGAAGAAAATAAACCTGAGTTTGATGTTAATTACAGATTACAAAGAAAAAGAAGGCCGACTCAACTTTCCTCCTCCTGTTGCACGGACAACATTTTATGAGGCTACAAGGAGGGAGAATAAACTTCAATCTGAGCTCATTTCTGCTGCTAAAGATTTTAAACATGCCCTTTTGCACATTGTAAATGATTAGATGAGCGTCTTCTTTCTCAAATTCAACCAAATTTGAACCCCACAAAAATAACCCGAGTAAATAGAAAAGCTGGTTTAAAGTTTTTATTTGATTTATTAAGACAAAAACCCTTCAAAACCAACCTGAACCTACGTAAAATCAAATTGTTCTAGTCTTGAATTATAGGGGACATGTAATGCAAAGTTGTACTTCTCTACTACTATAGGCTGAATAAATAAACAATTATATCATTATAAATAAATAAACAATTTCTACAGAGCTTTTACCTCTGGGTGGAGCAGATCCTTGTTTACACTGTAAAAACTATGTTTTAAATTATTCAAATCCATCTTTGTTTTGAAACTATTTATTTTAGTGTAACATGAGCCTTTATTTATCCACAGTTCTTAAATGTATTTGTATACATTTCAAAAGAAGCAGCTATAATTAAATAAAATATTTGCACAACTGACTTTTTTTCATAAAGGATGTTAAGTAGAAATATAGTACAGATTTACCAGCAGCAACTTAAGCATCCCTATTTAACAGAATAAAAGATAACACTGTACATTATGTCAAAGGATTAATACTTTATAGTTATAAATATCACTTAACACTTAATCTCAGTGTTGTTTTGTTTACAATTTTTGCTAAACAGGAAAGTGACATTTTAAATTATGCAGTCATAAATGAGGGTTAAATTTTCCCCACTGATTGGTTTTGCCTTAATCCTGCGGAGACTAAAATATTATCACATTGTAATTCTGACTTTTGCTGTTACTGACAAATAATTTTGTCCGTTCAAAACATGTTGACTTGATGTCTAAACTAGTATTGAGTATTTTTCTCAGTATTAGTATCTTAATTTGACCTTGTTGAGGTCCTGATATTCAAAACGATGATACACAAACTTGTTTTTATGATTTTTTTCAAAATTTTTTACACTTTTGACTCTAATAATCTGCAAATGTAGATATATAAATATATATATAAAAGGACTCATCAAAGAAATAAGTTAGCTTTTTTGTGGCTGTGTTTGAAAATCCTGACAGTTTTATTTTATTAATCAGCAGCAACTGTCTATAAAACACAGACAGTGGGACCCCCTGCTGTTGTAATTAAAGGTGTCCTTGACAGAAAGGCAGGCCACTTTCACACTTTTCAAAATCAGAGCTCCTATTCGGACGCACGCAGCACCACAACCAGTTTGATGCTCCATCTGGTGAGTTCACTGACAGCTGGGAAAACTCCACATTTTATCGCTGACATGTAAACTACACCAGGGCTGGATTTACAAGGATCTGGGCTCCTCAGCAGGAGGCAGTTTTTGTGCCGTATTCACTGAAGATGAACTATTTTACTTGTGCTGGTGCTGTCGCAATATGCAATAAATCAATTAATTGCATGATAAATGAAAATGAGCTTAGTAATTTATTGATTCTCTTTTTTCTCTTTCTACCGAAAACTGGATGACGAAAGCCTTCAGTCTGGTGATTTGGTCTCAACTGGTTATTTTTTTGAAGGACAAGTTTTTTTTAGAGTCTTCATAATTTATTTGTTTGTTTTGTATATCAAAATAATCTTCCAGTTCCAGTGTTAAATGTTCATTAGAATTGAAAGTTTATTGATCTTTGACAATGTGTTCTTCTGATATTACCATTATATTACTTTAAAATGGTCTCAAATCAATATTATCGATTATCGCAATAACTACTGGGACAATTTAGGGCAGGCACTATCACTACTTCAGCTTATTTTTATTCAAGTTAAAGTAAATTGTATCCATCCTCAAAATTACTCTATAATTACTGAGTAACTGATCAAATTATCAATCATTTATTATCTAAAAAATACATTAGAAAGACGGAAACATGAAGCTATGTAGAAGTTTAGGTCATTTAGAGATCAAAGTGAAAATAATTCATAAAAACAACAATATCAGGAAAAAGAAATCAAATTAAAAGCTTATTAAACTTCAACACAAAATGCATGAAGGAGAGTCAGTTTTTGGTAAATTTTGCATTAAAACGAGCTTGTGCTCCATTCGTACAAGGCAGAGTATCCAGAATCTACTCAAGTAAAAGTGGAAATACTTCATACTAAAAGTACTCAAGTGAAAAGTACAATGTAGTAAAACTACTCCTAAAAGTAACTTAATGTAACTGAGTAAATGTAACTAGTTACTACCCACCTCTTTAAACAGATACAGGTGGCCTCAATGTGTGTAAATATAAAATGTGACCCGTTTTTATCTTTTTCTCCAGCCGTTTTTGTCTCCTGCTCGGTGAAACACCTGGAGGTGCCATCTTCCCGGGGTGTGTTTGCGTTGCATGCGCTGTCCTGCTGCAGCGCCGCTCTGCTGCAGCGCCACTCTGCTGCAGCGCCGTCCTGCTGCAGCGCCGCTCTGCTGTGTGTGTACTCATTGTGTATGCATGCTGTGTGTCAGAGAGCGACACCGAAAACCAGAGAGGAGTCGCTGTGTGTGTGTTTGGTCCTGGGACCTCTGCGTGTCCCTGGGCAGGGAATAAAGTGTGTGTGTGGGGTGTGTGTCCCTGGACTCTATGTTGCTTCCTGCTAACAAGACACACACTTACATAAGTTTGTTACACACCGCATCGATCAGGGTGAGGACGAGGGTTGCTGTGCGGCCTGTTAGCCCACCGCTAAGCAGCGAGCGCCTCGGGGCATGGGGCCCCCCCGACCTCCCTCCTACGTGCACACGCACGCGCACGCACACACACACACACACACGCAAACACACACTCCGATCTTCCATCTGCATTCAGGTAAACATACCAAAAAGGCTTCGCTGCCGGGCCATACGACGATTACCATAACAACTGACACGGTGGACGTGCCGCGTTTCCATGGCGACATGACAACTCAGTTCAACTCATTTCACTTCATTCATCCCAGCGGGGAAATTTAAAAGGCAGAGAGAAAATGCATGTAGAAATGAGGAATGCATGACTGACTCACTGGCCGACGATCCGATGTCACAAACTGATGTAAATGTTTCCATCAGGACTGCAGACGCTGCTGTGGCACGAAAACACGAAAACTCTGACCTTCCTCTGACCTTCCTCTGGGAAGGTCAGAGTTCACATAGCAACCACAGGCTTAGCTAACATCTTCCTTGTTGGTCTTTACCAATAAAACTGCTGCAGCTGGGCTTTTTTGCACTGATTTTTAAAGTGTCTGTTATTAATAAACACATTCAATCAGTAACAATATACAGTATCTCACAATATATGTGACATGTGTGATCATTTATGCACAGATAAAATTCCTCTGATAGAATATTCAATAATCAATAGTGAACCCTAATCCAGAACCGCACTGCATTTTGGGGGATGTAGGCAGAGTGCAGACTTTAGCTAAGCAAAGCTGGTGGCATCAACTCTCTCACTCTTTTGGTTCTCGCAACAACTTGTGCAGCAGCCATTTTACGGTTTCACCACTGTGCCTCATAACTGCTTAAAAATAAACAAAATACTGCCAAGCTAAAATCTGTAGATTGGCAGTATTTCATATATTTAAAACAAATAAACTGATCAATAATTATCGGTATCGACTGATATGAAACGCTTTCTAGGGAAAGTGGATTTAGTCTGGAAAGTTTGTGGCGGTTTGCACAGGTATTGGGAGTTGAGGCAAAATAAACAAAAGAGTGGGAGAAGTCACAAACCAGCCCGGAGTCGGCTGTCGGGTTCGGGCCGCCCTCCTCATCCTCAGCCTCAGACCCAGCTGAGCCTCCGATTCCCTGACCAAACAGGTTCACAGGTGGTTTCAGAACAAAAGATGGCATCAATTAAAACAGGAGCGGGAACGAGGCTCGGAGTGACCCGAACAAGCAGGTGCTCATGTGACTCCTTCCAGCCAATCAACTGCAAGGAGAAAGCAAATCAATCAATCAGGTCACCAAAGTGACACGTCACAGCAGCATTTATACATTAAAAGTATTTCCAATTAATAACCAGACTTGGTCTTTCAGCTGCTTCACCGAAGCTCCATTATGTCCTGAAAATGTCTGTAGTAGCTTAAATATATTTGGATTATTTAATGGAACAAACTGCCGGTCATGCGGTACAGAAAGTTGTTGCAGTTTCCAAACATAACCCAAATGCATTTCACAGTCACAGTGCATTTACATTGGTATCACTGTAACTCCTTTTCCTGAGAATGAACATGATGATTAGCCTTCCCTCATTTTCCTCCTTTTTTATTTCCTCCTCCTCTGAGCCCCCTCCTCTCTGCAGGAGGAGCTGGATGTTGGGGGGTTTATGAGTTGGCAGTCGGACTGCTGAAAGGGTGGCCACCTATGGGGATCCTCACAGCAGCCAGCTCTCACTCACTCACTCACACACACACACACACACACACACCTGCACGCACACGCACTTACTTCATAACCAGAGCTCAGGGAGTGTGTGTGTGCTGTAAGTCCAGCAGACTGTTACTGTAGCTCTTTGTTCAGCCCTGGCTCGACTCCACTGCATGCCTTTCTTTTTCTCTGACGCTTTGATTTTACTCTCTGGCCATTTTTCCTCTATTTTATGAGTTTTTTACCTGTTTTTGTCAACCATTAAACTCTTTTTTTAGTTCCTCTCCCTTTTGGATTCCTGCTCTTTCTTTAAAAGCTCTGACATCTTAGAAACCCGTGTCTTAATATCCAACTACAAAACATTTGGATTTTAATCTGAATCTAATTGCATTGGATTAGATGTAAATCTTGCATAAGGTAAATTTCAATTGATTGCATGAAAGTTACTTCATTTTGACTTCCTGTTTCTTAATAAATATATGGAGCTAAACTGCAGTCAAAATGTTTATTTGGGAGAAATAATTAAAACCAGACACCTGAGAGAATGAAGCTCTGTGAAGCAGCATTTATATTTTAAATATGCGTAAAACTTTGTTGCTCCTCCTCTAATGTCCAAAAAACACAATTTCACAATTGCAGTGTTTCCATTAAATAAGAAATGCAATTTAAATCACACATAAATAAGTTTGTTGTAAATAATAAGGCAACTATAGGACTTTCCTGGTGGGAAAACACATTAAAAAACTAATTTCAACCAAACAAAACTTGGCAATATCAAACTTATCCTCATTAAATCTTTTGCCTTACTTCACTTTATTTTAAAAACAGTTCAACATGTGTCATGTTTAACATTTATTTCTTCATTTGTTTCCTGCATGAACTTTATGACCCTAATTTAGCTCCAAATAAAAGCCTTAAAATGCAAGAAAGTAGTTCCACCTGCAGCTTAAATCTCTTACTGACATGCAATCTTTAGCTAAAAACACTTTCGCTCCTGGTTTCACGTCCAAAGTGGGCAGAAAGAGACGAAGACAGTCAGGTGAATTAAAATACTCAGCAGAAGGGGGCTTGAATTTCCAAACTTCTGGTACGTCTCCAAGATTGAGCCATTTTTTCTCCACTTGTCACTGCTGTGAACCCCCTCACACACTTTCTGTGTGTGTGTGTTCGCAGTGCTTCTCCCAGTGTTTGTGTGTGTAACTCATCCTCCCCCACGTCTCTGTGCTTCTATGTAACAGACATATCAGTGGTGTGTGTTTACTTTTTCCTCGCCTGAGTGTGTTTTAGTGGATGGTGCCAGTTTTTGAAGTGAGGGGATGAAAGAAGCCATCTTCAGCCGCCACGGCGATCAGGCTAATTACAGCAGCTTAAGTGCTTTACCCACGGTCATCACACACTGTCAAAATACACCACTGAGCTCGAGTGTGTGCGGTTTAATTTTTAAAGGCCATGAAAGCTTGCTTTTAACAAGCTCGGCTCGTCTTTGGAGCTGCACACACGCATTTGTCAACGCACTGCAGGGGGTTTGAAGGCACTTGATGCTTAGTTGGTTTTTTTTTTTTCTTTTTTTGGGATGTTTAATCTTTTAAACTCTTTACTCTTTTTTCCCTCCTTGTCTCAAAGCAAATTAGGCGAGACGATCTCAGATGCTCGTGTTCTTCGTTTGTCTACATAGTGGCAACAGTCGGGTAACGGCTGAGCGTTTTCTCCTACATGGAGCTACGTTTGCAGCATTATGTCCTTTGTGAGTTAATAAGTGAATTACTGGAGTAGTGTGCTGGTGTGTACCTGTCTTCCAGGGGTTTTTAGGTTATGTGGTGCTTGTGGAGCCCTAATGGAGTGTGCAATGTGTGTTTACTGGCTCCCAGGCTGCTGTTTATCGCTTAGCGAGCTGGAACTAATTTACTAATTGAGTTTTGAGTTTTGGAGGAAAGATGGCAAAGTAGTATGAGAGGGAGGGGGGAGATGAAGAGACACACCAGAGGGTTCAGACAAAATATTTGACACGTTTCCTGAGGAAAGAGGTTTGAGTGACATGAGAGGGAATCTAATTTGATTCTTTGTTTTGTCGAGTTTAATCATTAGGCCATAACAAAGCAGCGATCCGCTAATTGTGGAGCTAATGTTTAAAGCTTAGCACGTTAGCACTAACTCTGAGAACGATTAGCGCACGTAGCTTCCTTATTTTACGTGTCTGGTTTGTAAACATTGAGTCGAATAAAACTCGACATCTGATTAAGGCGACATTTACATTCAGACTCGTATTTTAAAGACTGTTTACATGGCAGTTTTGTTTCCTCTTTTCACGTTCTCTACTGCCAGTGATGGTAATTAAACTAACAGATGCTAAAATTTATCTGTCTCTATTCAATAAATTTCATTATTGAAATTTTCCATTCATTTCAGGAACTTTGTCGCAGATCGACACTTGAAAGCCTTTTTTCTGTTAATTGCGATGATTTTCCACTGGCAGTTGATTGAAATGACATTTCAAATGATATTATTACATCGGACCAATAAAAATGTTAGTTTTAATTACTAAATGTGGACTTAATGAAAAGTGTGTTTAAAGGTGTTTAGTGCCTTTTTCTTAAACGGTACTTTTTCTATGAATATTCTAATTTATTGAACATGATCATATGAATTGTTTTGAGAAAATTTTTGTTGGTAAACACAAAATCTAAGTTGTTTCTATTCTCTACCCAGAATTCATCGCTGTAAATTTGACCCTGTTGAGGGCGATATATCACACATGTTGTGTCATTGACATGGATTTAGCAACACTTACATGTTGCATGTTTAAAACTTAAAAACCGTTATAAATTTAATCGATAATTTAGAAAGAGAAATAAACCTGTCAGTAGTGAACTTTGGTTTTGGGCTACATAACCCGACACTGGAGGATCGGATCATGTTTTGACTGAAAAGCGTTGCGTGGAAACGACGTTTCTCTGCATTAAAACATCCGCCTGAGCGTCAGTCACCGGATGAGCATGGCAGGAATGATTTTTATGATCCATCCCTGTTCTTTTTTCTTCTCCGTCTTGATCTGTTTTGCCTTTATCCCCAGTCCTCCCTCCCTCTCAGTGGTCCTCCTGTTCTCCTCATTTCTCCTCCCTCCATCTCTCCATCCCTCCTATGGAGAGCAAATCCCTCTTTTCCTAGTTAGGAGTGCAGGGAGGAGTGCTGCGTCTTAGATCTCGAGCCCCCCCATGTCGTCCCTTCATCAGGTTCCCCTCTGGTCCTCCCACCCTTCCATCCTCGCTCCATCCCTCCATCACTCCTCTATCTATTCTCTTGTTAAATTACGGCTCTAAGCTTCCTCTCCCCCTCCCTCCGCTCTCCCTCTCAGCAGACGTCTCTCTTCTTTCTCATTACTCTTGCATTTACATTAAAGGTCTAGCACTGAGCAGATGTTCTTATCTAACATGACTCTCACTGTTTTCACTTGAATCATCTTTAAATCCTGCATCACCTGCAGATTAACTCGCACTCTGTGAAGCTAAACATGAGAAACCTTAACGTTCCTCTCTTTAAATGTTATTCTGCTGCCATGTTTGTCACTTTCACTCATTCAAGACTTTGTTTCCTAATATACCACTCCAGATTTCTGCTTTTTTTCCCTATTAATTATTCATATTTAAACATAACGTTTCTTCAAAGATACCTATGTCTCTGCACAGGAAGGGCCTGCTGTAGCAGTCCATATTACAGCGCTTCTGAACAAGCCTCTGATTTAAGACAATTTGATAAACAGGTTCCTCAGGGTTAGCTATGATTGTCTTTTGTTTCTTCCTCCAACTTTCTTCTGGATTTCCCGTCTTTAATGAGTCTCATACGACTTGGTGGTTGCAGTCGTTACTGTTGTTTTACTATTTGTGGGATTTTCCCTTTTTCTTCCACTTCCTGTAATGGCAGCATTTACTGTGTTGTTTTATTTTTTATTGTTGTATTTTCACTGTAGTGTGCATTTGTTTATTGTTGCCTTTGAGTTTTGGCGACATTCATGAGTTTGTGGCACGTTTTGACATTTTCTGCACATTTGCCCTTTTTGGCCAAAAATTACAACAGACAAACAGATTTTCACTCCATGTATTCCTGTAAGTACGGTTCATCTTGTGCAGGTTTTATCGAACCCAAATGAGACCAGCTCTGGTCTAACCCTCATAGAAATAGCAAATTGTCCTCACCAGGTTGGCGTTGTGCCTCATCGGCGATTAACCAAAGAAACTTTGATGATGTGAGGCCGTTCAGGAGCAGCGCAGAGAGGAAATACTTCTATAACTGGATTTCAGACCTTTCATTCCCATAGAAGTAACAGGCTGACGGAAACAGGAAGCGATAATAAAATTGCCTCGTTATTAGAAGGTGTGATTTGTTGAAAGGTTGTAATTTTCCACTGAGGAAGTGTGACTGGAATTACAGCTGTTGGCCAGTAAAGAGTGATGCATATTTCCTATTAATGGGCTTTAAAGGTATTAACAGAAACTGGTTTCAACGAGTGACTGTTTGGTTTAAAGTAAACGCTTCTCCCTCCTTCCCTGTTTCCGTTTATCCGCCTCTCCGACCTTCTCCGCCCTCTGCGAGGTGGTGGATGGATTACCCATGTGTGGTTTCACGGCTTCACACACCGACACACACCGCCACTGGTGTGTAGCTGGTTGCGTTAGCATGCTGTTGCGGATTAACCGCTGGAAACACACACCCACACACACTCTGTAATAATCCAGCTCACACCTGGCAGCACACACACCTGTAGCTGCAGAAAGCCACCTACAGCCACAACGCGAAGACGTAATCCTGCTTTACTGGCCCACATGTTTTGGTTTTTAATGTGTCAGAGCGGAGGGGTGGAGGAATGCACCCCTGCCGGGTTATGAATGGACCAGCCCACACCACGGGCCCCTGGGGGCCCCTTTGCTGCTGCAGCGCCTCTCTCCCTCCCTCTGACTCTCTCTGTTTGACTGCTTCCACAGATCGCTCGTTGTTTCTGCACGCATGTCAGTCATGTGTCGGTTTCGGTCAGATGTTGGGACAGCTGGGAACCCGGATCGGGTTTTCAGGTTCTGCTTGTGAGCTGCGTGTCGTTTTTTTAGACCCTGGTTCCTTCTCTCCATTCATTGACTCCTTAAGCGTGTGTGTGTTAGAATCACTGCAGCTCAGTGGGAGTGGGCCGCTGGGACCAGGCCCCTGCTCTGCTGGCCTGGAAACCCTGTGCAGTCAGACAGGACAATAGAGCCAGATTCCCGATGAATCAGAAAACAAACAGCTCAGGATCCGAAACGAGGCCTCGGAAATCTTACGTTTCAGATGGAGGAAATGATTCCTTCTCGTCTTTTCTTTACGTTCAAATATATATTTTTGGTACTTTGATCAGAGGTGAAGGTTTGAGTCACATGTTAGTTTCATTAATTCAGGCTGCATTCACACCAGCCATGTTTAGTTCACTTTAATGAAACTCTAATGCCGACCATTCTGGGTAAATAAACCCAAACAGACGCGCTGGTCCAGCTCTAAAGGCCACTAAAGTCTGATTCCACTCCACCTTTGTTTACATTTCATAATGAAGGAAGGTGTGCTCTGTGTCTTCTTCTGAGGTTTTTGTGTCGTTTCCTCCAGTGTCACTCGGTGCAGCGCCCCCACAGGCGATTATGGGAACATGTTTGTTTGACAGTGCGGTGTGAAAGAAAACTGCAGCAGCTGGAAACATCACAAATGTTTCAGTTGTTCCGCTGGCAGATTATTTCATTATTAAGTGAAATAATCTAGTACTTTTTCATCAATGTAAAATAATTGTTTTCTTAAAACAAGCTCCTGCATCTGGCTAAAATGTTACCTGTAATTTAATTTGGTCTTATTTCAAGTGCAATGAAATATCTTCTTTAGAAACCAAACCGAAAATAGTTAAGATTCTGTTTTTGCAGTGAAATGTTCCTCTTTGTAGCAATAAGGAAAGCACTGCAGAGTTTCCTCCTTTGCTGTGTTGCTACAGGAGCCCAGATGGGACAAACTGCTGCCTAGAAACTTGGCCTTTTGTGCTGCGTTGCTGATCATGTTGCTGGTCGAGTATCTGAAACTCTGGATCTCTGCGTAGAGTTGGATAAACAAAAGTTTCAGGATGATAAAACAGAAATAATTGTTCATTGTTCCTCATCTTCCCGTCCCTGCTGAGGATTTCCCCTGCTGCTTATTGTCCAACATCACAGAAATTATAAACCAGTGTTTGGTCAGAGGAGGTGTTTTTTTTTTTTTTTTCTTAAATAATTTTTTATTCCTGCATGACATCGATGAAGGCTTTGTTAGATTTATTGTTGCCTGTCTGTCTGCCAGTGGGTTCATTGGTTAATGACTAATCATTAAGACAAGTGTGTGTTGTGTTCCTGGAAAACAGCAGCCGAAGCAGAGGTGATTAAACGATGCTTCCTCCATCGTTCCCTCACTTCGGACCACCCGTTCGTCTCTCTGTCGTAGCCGTCGGTTCTCCCGCTCTCATTATCTCTCCCAGCTCCTCTTCCTCCTCCCATCAAACGCTTCTCTACGCCTCCTCTGGCTGCTTCTCCCCCAGCTGCAGGACATTAGGAGATGAATGAATTAATAAATCACTCGCGCACTGACGTGACTGCGCGCAAACAACGCTGACAGACAAGCAGAGTGGGCGAGTGTTTTGCTGTCATTAGGAGAGACACACCAACTCTCCATCATCATGATCTGAGGAGCTGCTGAGAGCTCAGATGAAACCCACACGGACCGGGTTTTCACGTCCAAACATCGTCTCTAATTCATCCAACAGGACTCAGATGGAGACTGGTAATATTTTAGGTAGTATGAACTTATTAAAGCCATCATTCTGGATCGTTTTTCTTATGCGGGGCTGTTGGAAATGTTTTATTCTTCAGGGTTTTGATTGCACTGCAAAAACATCCTACCGTGTATTTATGGTCTACACTTTAGTGTACAATCTTATTGCAGGGGTTCACTATGCCCCCCAAAGAGCACAGTATGTAAAACTATTCAGCGCACTAGCGATGGGATTCGTCACCAGCACTGATGTGCTGCGGTCAGAGAAATTTCGAGAAAAATAATAGGAAATCATGTCAGTGGGGAATATGTAATCCCAACAGCTGTTATCCAGAGCGTTTAGAGGGCGGAGGATAATTTATTACATTTCCAAAACACAAACAGAGTCTGGAATAACAACACATGGGTTAAGCCCTGCAGCCGACCTCATGTCCAAACTGCCACATGTTTGTCTCCATGACGGTAACTGGTGGTAAACATCCCATAACGACGCTGATTGATCTTTGATTACCTAATCAAGGATCTATAAGTTAAGCTCGTTATGCTTAGCTCCACGGCAGCCTGAAAACATGAGCTGCGGTAACTGCAGTATTCACATTTAAGCACCTTTTTATGCTAATGTTTATTTTTAAGCATTTTCCTGAAGGCAGATTTTCGGTGTTACATCAGTCCTGACTCATCGCTTTGTCCGTGTAAATGCATTCGACACGACTTTCACACTGACATCCAATGAGACTTTGAACTTTAACACGAATTTCTCCCTAGTTTTCCCAAATAACCGTGAAGACCTGATGTAGGACTCGCTGTCATTGCCTCAGTGTCGGCTAATTAGGCGAAAATGACTCAAAGATCGCGACGCGCACTGAGTTACACTGTTTATTTGTCGGAGGTGGAGTCAGCGTCAGGTCAGTTGATAGCGATCATGTGTTTTGTTGTGATTTATTGCCCCGCCCTCCCTTTCCTCCGCAATCGAGATCTGAGACCAACTGATCCAGAACACCTCTGCTTCCTGCTTCCTGGATCCGTTCTGATGTTTGCTTTATGGAGGGCCCGGCGGGTTGCAGAGTGTTTGATATCTGACAGCTGATTAAGGAGAGGAACACGGTGCTCCGACAGGAAGTCTCCGTGGGCATCATGGGAGGTAGGACCAGGAGAGGGGGCGAGTCAGGTGAGAGGCTACAAGAAAGACGAAGAATCTGGAGGAGAGACGGATTTTCTACCCTTGTTTAGTGGAAGTGAGGAAGCGGAGAGGAAATTGAAAACAAGGTGGAAACGGAGAGAGCAAGGCGGCCTGGCACCCTGCTGCTTATCCTTGAACACTCCGAGGAGGACTCCCTCTTCCTCCTTCTCCAAGCCCACAGCCATGGTGCCCAACCGGCGCACGAGGGTGCTGTTGCAATTAAACCTGCGCAGCGTGGAGCCCAGATTGAGAGAGAAACGGAGGGAGGACTCCTCTCTGCATGAACGCTTCCCCTGGAAGACAGGAGAGGCAGGAGAGGAAGATGCTGAACGGATGAAGCCTGAGTTTCTGTCAGGATTATTACAGAGCTGGGATGAAAAAAAATGTTTGGAGTAAGATTATAGTTAACTGACTGAAGAGAAACTGTCTGAAATTGTTTTTGGTCCAACTTTCAGAAAACTGAAAAACAGCCGAAACACTGATTTCCTTTAAATCAATCTAAAAGAAATCCTGGTTAGAGATTCCTTTGATTAGCATTAAGTGCGCAAAACAAAATTTTTACCGAGTATTTTGCTGCACATTCTAGTGCAAATATCTTATTACCGATACACTTGAAATAAGACAAAATTAACTTATAAGTATCTTTTCGGCAAGATAAAGGAGATTGTTTAGAGGAAATAATTATTTGATGCTGATGAAAAAGTACAAGTTCAAAAGGAAAATTAGAAAAAATGTCTATTTGTAACTGAAATAATCTGAACTAGAACTTTTTCATAAATATTAAGGAGTTGTTATCTTAAAAAAAGCTTCTCAGTTAAAATCACCCATGAATTTGATAAATCATTAAACTGACGCCGCTCCATCATTCTCATACCACTTCCTGTCGTCTTCTTTGCCTTTTTCACCAGTAGTAACATCCAGTTGTTGATCATGACTAGTGTGATGCAAAATAAAATGTTTCCAATGCATTCTTTCAAAATAAACTAACTTCAGTGTGGCTGAAAAACGACCTCATCCTGGTACAAAAACGTTTTATCAAAAAATGTGAGTTACGCAAATTTATTTTAGGAATTTCAAATTGCTAATGATATGGTCAGTGGAAACTAGAGACAAGGTTTGTTGCAGTTTACTACATTTTACAAGCTAGTCAGCCTATTGTTTCAGTTTCTTTATTATTTGTTCCCCATTGGCTGTAATACTCCTAATTTCACTGAGTTGTGTTGTTTTTACATATTTGACCAAGCTTGTGAAGCTATCGGTGTATTTAATTGTGCTGAACTGGTGCAGAGTTATCAAATAAATTTGTAATTCAGTACATTTATGTTTGCATTTTTTTCAACTCAGCTGTTTATCTGAATCAGATTCGTGTCGGCCGATTCTAAAACTCAGATTTTGGTTTTGGTATTGGAAGTGCATCCCTCTGAGGACTGCAGCTGTAGTTACTTTATTGTGCTATAAAATGTTGCTTGTGTCTGGAAAATACATAACACCGCCCCTTTAAAGAAAACGCATGTAAACAAAATCGACATTTCTGGTGATTTTACTTTGAAAAACTTCCTGCACGCAGGAACCCTGAGGTCTACACTCTTAAACGATCACAAGCAAAGTGTTGCACAGAAATGTTGTTTTCCATCTCTAGCTTGTTCACTGTGACACAGTGTGACATGCTCACCCTGCTGTGATTGGTTCTTTAATTAGCTCCTAACAAGAGCCTTCAGGAAGCCAGCGTGCTGATTGGATGTCTTATCATTGTTAATTAGCTCAATTAAGTCATTAGGAAGGTCCTCAGCTTTTTGCTTCCTGGGGCCGCACAGGTAGAGCTTCCCCCCGCCTGCACGGTTTAAAAAAAAAAAGGTTGGAAACGGATGGTTGTGGGGGGCGAAACGGTTTATATTTAGACATGAAGTCATTTCCTAGCTTGGTTGTGAATATGATCCAAACGTGACAGGATTCAGCCGAGTCAGAGCGCCTGACTCCCAGATTTGTCATGTTTACAGGGCGACATGGATCGCTTGTTGTTGTTGTTGTTGTTGTGTGTGTCTGCGGTGTCCAGGTGTGACGCAGCCCGCGGCTCTAAAAAACATACATCTGGAGCAGAGAGATGCTCCACAACCAGATGTGCTCCACTCTGCCTCTTCACTTGTAGCTTTTTTTTTTATCGTTTCTGGTCGGTAAAGGTGGAGTTTGTCCAGACATCAGCTGGGTCTGTCAGGTGTGTTTGTTCAGAGGCTAACAGATGTTATTTTGATGTTTAAAAGTGACGAAAGGACAAAAAGAGGCGGCGCAGACAGAACATCTCGTGAAACGAGCCATGAGACGATGTTTGGTCAAGCATGGATGGCTGGAGAGCCAATTAAAGCGGCGCAGGCAGAGAGGAGAGGAGCGCCTCCACCTCCACCTCCAGCTGTTGGCGTGGCTGCAAATTACTCAATTATTTTCACATGCGTGTGCGTGTGTCGCTATGCTTCAGTTAATGTGAACAAGTGTGCATGCATGATTCGCATCAGCTCATAATTGTTGACAATGATTCATTGTTGGCTGAACAAAAGAGTGGGGTGTTATGTTGTCACCTCCACCCCCCCCCCCCCCACACACACACACACACACACACCAACATGTTGGTTGAGCTCAACGCAGTGATCCTAATTGCAGCCCAAATGCTTCGCTCTGAAGCCGCTTCCCTCATTTACGTTTCATCACTGATTGAGAGACACTAGCAGAGCCTAAACCGGGGGGGTCCAACATGTGGCCAGGGGGCCTTTTGAGGCCATTGAACTGACATTGTTTGGCCTCTGACTTTCTTCCCTGTTCAACTTTGGCCCCCGGCACAAGCGTTTGATCTAAATGGGGACTTTCTATTAGTAATTAAGGCAAATTATCACAGATTAAGTGAAAAGATTTGGGGAATTTCTCAGAATTTTGGATTTGTTTTTCAAGAATTGTAATTCTTTTTCAACCCAAAATCCACATCCCTGCTGTCTGCCCGTGACGTTTGCTGCGCTCTTCCTGAGCGCCACATCAGGATTAAACGATTCTGACACTGAGAAAAATGTCAAGATGAAAATTCTCAACGCTGTGTGATGGTGGCTCCAACCAAGCTGCTCTGTTGTAACCAATTTGAAACCTAAAGAGGGCAGCACTGAGACGGTTTATGGCCAAATATTGCAGAACTAAACATAAACGAATGCTGCAAAAATACAACATTTTACCAAGTATTGTTGTCTTGTTTCCACTGCAAATATCTTGGTGCTCTTGAAATAAGACAAAACTAACTTTAAACTTTTCAACAAGGTAAATAATCTTGTATTAAGTCAATAATTCCTTTACATTGATGAAAAAGTACTTGTTCCGTTGCCATGAGTACGGAACAAACATAATCAATTACGAATTTAATGATGGAATTAGATTTAATGTCATGTTTTGATTGTTGATTCTATGTTGCATGACTTTATGCTTTTGTGTTTGCTGTGATGTAAAGCACTTTGAAATGCCTAGCTGCTGAAATGTGCTGGTCAAATAAAACTTGATTGGTTGATTGATGAGTGAAATAATCCGCCAGTGGAACTAGTACATTTTCATCAATATAAAGGAATCATTGACCTACAACAAGCTCTTATTTCTTGTTAGTGTCTTATTTTAAGTGGACTGAGACATTTGCACTAGAAACTAGACAAAAATTATTTGGTAAGATTTTGTGTGTTTGCAGTGAAAATGTTAAAATGTGAACGCTTAAAGCCCATTTGAAAACAATTGATCAGTTCACTTGGGGTTTAGTGAGGCAAAAAAAATCAGAGAAGAAACACTAGTAAAATGCATCCCTGCCATAAATCGGTCTTATATCCTGTTTTTAGAAACAGAATCTGTTGATTAAGATTTGTTTCCCTACAAAAGCACAGAAGCCGCATGAAGCTTTGCGTGTGCAGAGGTATGACTGGAAAGTAGCGTAGCGGCGGCAGAGAGACGAGCCTTGATGATGGAAACGACGGAGCGCTCCAGAGAGACACGGAAACAATCCCTTCTAACCACTGCGCTGACACCTCTCTGGTACATGTGTGTGAGCGTGTATTAATATTGATTTAGCATTCTGGCAGGGGGTCTTTGAACCTCACTTTTCCTACTCCAGGCCTGCAGGGACATATTGCAGTGACACACACACGTACATACACACACAAGGCAGTGTCAGATGTAATTAATGGCATAACATAAAGACAAAGAGACGGAACAGCAGTGTATTAAACATGAGCCATAGAAACACGTCTGTGTGTGTGAGGATGAGGAGGCAGGGAGGAAGGTTTACACTGTGAATCCCGGATGTGGTTCTGCTCCACATGTGAACTCTCTTAAGTTGCTGCTTCTCTTTGCTCTTGGATGGATGCGAGAAGCAAAACGTTTAATCCAAGTGCGTGGAGAAATCAGCTTTTTCTCGTTATTAGAGCGACGCTTTCTGAGTTTGCAGATACCAGGAGATCCGTCACAAACCGTCACTGACGTAAATAAAAGATGTTCCTGCAGAGCATTGCCTCAAATTCAAAAGGATGTTTGAGATTTTACTGCTCAGAAAAACAAAATGCATCTGAAAACATTGATTTTAACATTTTGTAACGAAATACTTCCTCAAATACAAATTTTAATGTTAGTGTTAAAATCTGTAAAGCATCCAGAGCAATAAGTTTTCTGGATATTAGAAGAAAATACAGAAAATAAATGTAAAAAGTAATACTCAAAAACATCAACAAGGGAAACAATGGAAAAGAAAAATTAGAAAAAAGTAATATACTTCTAAAATACAAAATATTACCAAGTATTTTAGTGTAGTTTATCTTAGTAGACTTGAAATAAGACAAACATAACTTGCATGTCAGCAAGACACAAGATTATTGGTTTAAAGACGTACCAGTTCCACTCGCAACATGGAAATATCTTGCATCTTGCTGAAACGTTCCATGTAATCTAGTTTTTCTTATTTCTTATACTAAGATATTTGCATTGTTCTTGACAATTTTTTCCCAAAACTTATTTTCCCTGATCGTTTATTCACCCTGGAAGAAAAAAAAGTAGAAAAGTAAACGCTACTTCACAGCGTTTACTTTGTGAAATTGTTAAAATTCTTTAATTTTAGGTCTTATTTTCAAATCCCAACATAATGAGAGTAAATTCAAAGTTTATATATTTCACTCTGCAATGAGATCCTAGAGAAAAAAAGCTTTTCCTGTCCTCGTTTTGTAACCTTTTCCTGTCCTCGTTGTTGTCCGACTGCACAATGCGTTGAGTTGTAGGATATTCAGACGCCAAAACTTGCTTCTGTATTTTGTTCATCTCAGTGCAGATGAAAGAAGATGAAAGAAGACCTTTGAATTTTAGAAAAACCATCAACATTTACAATTTTCACTTTTATAAATTCTGTTTTCTTCAGATGAAACATTCCAGCCTCATCAGAGGCGGCTGGTTTCGCTTCATCAGCGGGAAAAAAAACGGAAAGCGTGTCTTAAATCCGGTGGATTAATCTGTTATTTTGCCTCTTCATGTGGTGACCAACACATTTCCTAAGTGTAAGCACTTATTTTTGTTGCATTGTTTAGTTTTTCCTGTTTACTGGTTTCTCCGGTGGTCTGCCTCGCTGTCTGTCTTTGGGGAAACTGTTTAGAAGTCTTCATGCACTCTCACACAAACCCCCAGACACATTTATATTTGATTCCTCCCTCAGAATAATTAATAACTTACTGTTCATTTATTTATTTGTTTGTATTTGAGGCTGACAGGAGGGGAGAAATGTGTTTGTGTGCTTGTCTTATGAGACCAAGAAGAAGTTATTATTTTATTCTTCGGTGCAGCGCAGTGGAAACTGGCTTTGTTTTGCCAGGTTTTTGCAGCTTTTTTTGTTCAGGTTGGTTTAAGGAAAGCTTAGAGATGTTACTCATTATTTGGTTTTTACATCTGGTAATAAGAAACATGATGGAGTTTAAAATAGCATCTTTTCTTGTCTGATCATTTTTATTTAATATGTTTATGGGTGAAAATGCAGCTTAGTTAAGTTTATTTTGTACAGCCAATAAGCATGACAGGTTTTGACTAAACAGTTACAATGTGCCATCCATCCATCCATCCATCCATCCATCCATCCATCCATCCATCCATCCATCCATCCATCCATCCATCCATCCATCGATGTTTTTTCTCTAGAAATCAACGAAAAAAAACCCCAAAATTTCTGTATATCTCAGAGTGATTTATCTGAAATTCTGACATTTATAGGAAACCATTAATGATGAAACGCTTCAGTTTTGCTCTGATCAGTTTTGGACCGAAACGCCTGTAATCATCTACGCTGTCGCCCTCAGAGACCAAATAATTCAGGTGTAATTGCATAATCAGATTATCCTGCAGCCTAATCTTCCAAGGTCACTCCTCTGTCTGGATTCCTAATCTGCCGTGTTCCTCCTTTAAGGAAGCCGCCGGCTGATTGTGCCTCTGCCATTACCTGCTCCGCCCAGCTGGACGCGTCTTTTCACTCCAATGCCACCTTGATTAGCTGTTCTTAATTTAGGGGCACACCCACAAGTGTGCGGCGGCACTCGAAGGCTTCTGTGTGATGAATTACGGCTGAACAGTGGGGGAACCTGCGGCGCTCGAGCCGCGGGAGGGTTGTTCATTTAACCACAGAGTGAGAAATACAAGAGTTTGGGAAATGATCGGCTGCGTCGTGCAAGACGTTTTTCTTTCAAATCAAGATGTTCCTCCTGTTTGTCTTAAGGTTTTCTGTCTCATTTTCTCATGTGTACATCCAGCAGGCATCTCCAGTTCTTCACCACACACACACACACACACACACACTCGGTGTGCGGTGAGGGACGTCTCCAGCCGCGGCTGCAGGTATCTGGCAGGCTCTTCCACACATGACCTCGCAGTGATTAAGTGTCTTCATTAGCATGCTATTCTGCGCCGTGTGTGTGGGCGGTGTGCTGCAGGGAAGCGGGTTTCAGTCGTGGGTATCTCAGGCCTGTCAGATTTTGGAATCAATAATAACAAATAAAAATAAATCCGCCTCTGTTTGTTCTTCAGGTACATTTTATTTTTTTATGTGTTTTTTAATCTCAGATCTTCGGCGGAGTCGTTACCATGACCACGGCTCGGCTCGGGTTGGCACAGCCCGGTGTGGCGCTGTGCCGGCGTGGGTTCAGAAAGCAGAGACAGGAAGAGGGACTCGGTGGGAGGCTGAGCTGGCCGGGGCGGGCCGAGGCGGGGGGGTGAGGGCAGGCGGACCGGACCAAGGTCACTCCGGCTGAGGGTGTGTGTTTGTCTTTGTGTGTGTCCACATGTCCACCTCGGTGTTGTGGAGGATCCAGACTGCCCCAATAAGATGTCTCTGCTCTGCTTTTGGTTTGTTTTGCTCATTTCTAGATGCATGCAGAAATATTTACACCTGTTTTATATATTCACAAACTTTAATCTGCTGTAGAAAAACACCAACCAGCTGCATTTTTGCTACAAAATGGTTGCAAAGGGGGGCTGTGGTGGTGCAGGGGTGAAGTACAACTCACATATGGAGGCCTTAGTCCTCAACGTCACAGGTTCGAATCCCGGCCCTCCCTCTCTCGTTACCCACTTTCCAGTCTAACCACAAATAACGGCTGCTAGAGCCAATAAAATACATTTTGCAAGTGTTGTCCCTCCATTAAATTAGAAGCTCGGTTAATAATGATATGCGAATAAGTTTGTTCACACGATGCCTTGACATCTGTCAGAAATTAGGAATGCACAGTGGTACCAACATCAGTATCTGTTTCTGGTTGTTTGTCCAAACAACCTGAAAGGTGTTTGGACACCTGATATATATATCAGCCAAAACAGCAATATCAGTATTGATTTTTTGCATCGGTGCATCCCAATCATAAATCACAGGTCATTATATGTTAAGTTTTTAATCCCTTCCACCAACCTGCTGGGAACCACAAATAGAAATTGGACATAAAAATGTGTCTGTAAGAGAGGAAGATGGTCGTTTTTGTTACCGACCCATAGATTTGTAAAATGTGGCGTTTTCCTTCTTTGCATGAAAAAAAAGCCTCTTCCTCATCACTGATTCAGTCGGCTACAGCTCTGCCTCCAGTCCTGTCTCTGTGCTCTCCTGTCTCCGTCTCCCCGCCGGTCTCCCATCATGGATCTCTCTGGGTCCAGATGGGCAGTTTGCAGGTTAACTGGAACAGCTGGAGCTGCATTATTAGCATCCTGCTGTGAGCTCTTATTGGCTCTGCTCATCTCCTCTCCTCCTCCTTGTTTCTCCCTCCTCTTGTCAGATCCTTAACCGACTGGGAAAGATTTTTCCTTTCGGTAATTTTAAATCAATCAGGTCCCTTTTAACCCTAATTCCTCCTTGTTGCCCAAACCCAGAAGGACGAGCGTTTAAAACCTGACGTTGGAATAAAAACATCTATTCTCTCCAAAAAATGCACTCAAATGCATTTAATTATCTCTTTGACAGCAGTTTGAAAAGCTTTATTAGATATAATTTGTGTGCAGAAGAGGTGCATTTAGGGTGGAGCTTAAGCCGGGAGTCTCTCTGGCCCGTCTGTGCCTCGTGTGTGGGTGTGCGCGTGTGTGTGTGTGTGTGTGTGTGCGTGGGTGTGCGTGTGTGCGTGGATGCGTGTGTGTGTGTGTGTGTTAATGTTGTTGTTGTGGAATGGAGATTTGCTTTTTAGTGGTATTTGGATGCAGAGATGCAGTGAGGGTAAGCCTGCTAGCTCCCTCTGACGCCCCTTGGGAGAACAGATTAAAGAAACACACACACACACACACACACACACACACACACACACACACACACACACACACACACACACACTCTCACACACAGTAAACAGCAGGCTAGGATTAGATGGAGGTAGGTAAACACACATACTCTCATTTCTGCTGGATTTTATTGAACAAAAACACATTTCTGCAGCTTTCTCGGAGATGAGATATGAAAACTCGATTGCTTGGTTCTGACCAAACAGAGGAGCTGCAGGTTTGTCGAGATGTTGAGGATCAGAGGTGTTGTTGTTTTATCTGACTGACCAACTCTAAGCCTGGTCTTATGAACTTCAACCTTTTCTTTGAATGGAAAGTTTGTCTCCAGGTGCAAAATTAAAATAAAATGGCTAGAAATATGATGTTATGTTGTAATATGAAACAAATCTGCAAATCAGATTGATTACATGTTTCTTAGATTTTCCATTTTGGGGATGAAAAGAACAACTTATGTTGCTAAGTTTAAAATAGTACAAATGGTTGCAATCACCTAAATCAGAGTGTCTGCACATCCTTAAAAAATCTTACATTCATTCATCTTAAATAAAGACTTAAATTGTCTTAAATTCATTCAAAAACTGGCAGGACAACTTAATGCCATATATTCTATGTAGTTTTCTTTCTTCTTGCTGTACTTTACTGTTAAATTTATGTTCACTACGTTATGTGACTCAATGCAGTTGTGGTAACTAGCTGCTAACGTTACCCTTGCTAGCGAGCTAGCTAGCTTTTTACATCCATTCATATAAGTACAAATTTATCACCATTGCCTCACTTCACTGTGATGATTCATTTACTTGTGATCTTGTTTAGTACAACTTAAAATTCATTCATAATTGTCTTAAAAATGCCTTAGAAAGTCTTAAATGTGACTTGGTGAAACCTGCAGAAACTCTGTAAGTAATTTACAGAGTTTCTGCAAAATTAGGTTTCCCTAATTAACTGCGTTTATTAGGGAAACCGCACATTTCTGATTCTGCCGTGATTTGTTATGCTTTACATTTCAAGCCTGAAGCTCAAGTTACGTCTAATAAATAATAAAAAATATCACTAAAATAATCTGATCCCGCCCACTTCATGAACTAAAATAGAAGGAAGGTACTTTTGGGACTCATCTACTCCACTTTAAATGTTTGTTTCTGTTTAAATGAATTTAGAAAAAGGCTTAAATTAAAGCAATCTGGTGCTAAAAATTTTAGAAAAGTAAAACATTTATTTAGTGGAGAAATATTTTATTATGTCTTTTTTTTTTTTACTCCAAGGCTGCAGGAGAACCGGTCGGTTGGTGTAACCAAGTCTTCAAATGTGTCTCCATTCCAACTATTTATTTTTTTATTTTTATTTTTTCCAACATAAAGGAGAAGGAGTTTTCTGCCAAAACAAACGGAAACGTGTCGGACTCTACTTGAGCTTTGAGCTTTGGTCAAATGAAACTTTGACCAAAGCAACAAAAACTCCAGCTGTGGAACAAAAAGATGAATATGTAGTAAATTAGGTGTTTAAGCACGGCGGAGGATGTACTATGCTAGACTCAAATCACTGCAAAAACACAAAATCTTACCAAATAAGACAAAACACACATATGTAACTTTTTAGCAACTTTTTAGTTAGTTTTATCTTTTTTTCAAGTGTCCAAAGATATTTTCAATAGAAACTAGACTAAAATTTTGTGTTTTTGCAGTGATCCCTTTAATTGTGGCAACAATGATTGATATTCAAACATTCCCTGAATGAACAGACTGAAATAAAAAGTAACTTCAGTTTTTAAAGGCTTTAATAAATCATTTAACAAGTTGTGCTAATAAACGTCTCATTCATACGTTTCATCTCTAAACCTTTAATTTTGCACCTGAAAAGCAATTAATTCAGTCAGAGGAAGGAAAAATGCAGTTAGGGTTGGAGTGGGGGGTATGACCCTCTGCCCGTCACCATGGCAACTGGATCAGAGCTTTGATTAATACTACAGAGGTGATTAACTGTGGACACATACAGGATCTTGGACCTGGGTGACTGTGCCTCATTCTGCCTCTCATGCTGCAAAAAACCTCTTACCAAATATTTTTGTCTAGTTTCCAGTGTAAATATCTTATTACTAGGCCTGTTAGGCATTAAATCAATTAATCGCACAATGAATTGGAATAAACTCTAATTTCCTTTTGCATCATTTTTTCTTTCTCTTTTCTCTCTTTCTACCAAAAACTAGATGATAAAAACCTTCAGTTTGGTCTTTTGGTCTCAACTTTTTTTTTTTTTAAGGACAGTTATGTTGACAGAAACTTCATAACTCATTTTATTAATTGTTTCTCTTTTATTTATTTAAAATGTCTCCAGTTCCAGTGTCAAAATGTTCATTAGAATTTAAAGTTTATTGATCTTTGAGAATTATATAAGTAGGAAAAAAAAATTGCCAGTGGAACTAGAATTTTTTTTAATCAATATTCAAGATTTATTCACTTTAAACAAGCTCCTATAGCTTGCTGAAAAGTTAGTCGTATTTCTTATTTTGAGTGTACAAAAACATTTGCACCAGAATCTAGAAGAAAATATTCCGTCAGACTTTGTGTTTTTGCAGTGCAGACGCCTCATCCTTCACTCTGGCTGTAAAACTGAATCGCTGTGTTTCTCTGCTTCACAACCATAAAAACCCTCTTGGTGTGAATCTGGAGGGTTTAGTTGTGTTTCCAAACTGCAGGCGAACAGATGTTTGAAGGTGTTTCAGGAGGATGACAGGTGCTTCCATTTTAAACATTATCTCAGGGAGCAGTAAGCTTGTGTTTGTGTTGACGGTTTATTTGCACACACTGATTAATCTTATTCCCCTCAGGCCCGTTTCACACTTTCAATTAAAAATCTAAACACAAATATTCTCCACATTCATAGCTTGCACGCCTCTTAAAGGCTGAAACAAAACCTTATTTGGCTGTTAGTTAATCTAACCACTGATTCAGAGATGCACAATGATGGAAGATGTGATGCAGTTTGATGAAATGAAACGATTTCTGCAGGAATGTTTCATGTTTATGTTTCAGTTTCGCGCGTTCTAATTATTTGCATGCTTCTTTTTTGCTAAAATGTGACGCATTCACACTCTTTTTGGTGTTTCTGTTTTTTCACCAGAGGCCCTGTTGTGTTGAGAAACATACAAGCGCAGCTAAAATCTAATAAAACTGCGGTGAAAGTGTGAGACAATGATGTAAAACGAGTGGACAGACGTGCACGTGCGCGTTTGTGAGCAGCTATTTGGCTTCAACACGGCCGAGCGCTCCAGCTTCCCACTGTTATGTAATCTGAGAGGGAAAATCCAAGCTGCTGCTCACACACACACACACGCACACTTTCCCATCACACACTCTGTCTCCTTCCAAGACTCACATGCACTATGCACTACACAAATATGCTCAATTTGTGCACAAACTGGTCACCGCCATATGCTGATCCTGTCTGCCAATAAAATGTCTGCCTGGCTGTGTTTGTGGTCCGATGTGTGTGCGGATAGTTTTCACAGGGTGTGATTAGGTGAAGCGGAGGAATGTGGCTTCAGGTCCGGTTTTATTTACACCTGTAAACAGGTTGTTTACCGTATTAAAATCATAACAATTTGATCATAATTTTTGCTGATTTATTTCCACATCAGCTGTGAAATAAAGTCAAAAATTTTCAATAACAAAAAAGCAAAAAATATCAGTGTGACTGAAGAGTTTCTCTTCTGTATTTAAGTTGATTTAACCATGGAAACGGTTCAGAAATAATGACACAAAGCAAAAAATAATGTTTTGACAATTATTATCTTTTGACTTTGACAGTCTAATCTAATCACTCAGTTTCTGTTCCAGGTGGATATTTACTTAAAAATTCACATTTCAGTGAAATCTGTCTATGAAAAGCTAAAAATACTGTAAATAAATAATTAGTAAATAAATAAATCATAACTGACCTCATCTGGTCACTGATAAAATGCACCACATTGAAACTCGACTGATTTCCAGTTTTAGTTGGTTTATAACTCAAATTTAAACTCAAAATTCTTTCTCTGCCTCTTTTTATTAACCATTTCATGTCTGCTTTTAAAGAGTTGGTCATTTTTCTGCAACCTAAGTCAACTGTGGCGTCTAATCTGATCTACAGTCACACACAAACCTTTTAAACGCATACATTTTATCTCAAAAATAACATTAAATATAACTTATGTTAAAGCTGTTTTATACAGTTATCACTTCTACCTTAAATTGCTTCCCATTAAACGGTTTAAATATAATCATCTTTTATACAAATGATGCCTGAAAAAATGGGGCTTAGCATTGAACCCTGTGGAAGTAATGTGAAATTATTTTTTTAGATTTATGATTGCATTTTTTTTATTTATTTAACTTTTGATATTAAATCTATGTCTGAAACAATGCAATGTTGTAATTTTTAATATGACTTACTATGTTGAGTAACTTGCATCTGTATCTGAATTTAAAAATTTTTTTCGAATGGATTCCCAGTATCCAACCAGGTGGAACACCACAGGTTAGGTTCTGCGGTTTGATACTGTATTTTCAAGACAAAAACAAAATTTAAACATCGTTATTTTGTTCTGTTGATTTACTTTTTTTTTTTAAATTGAAAAATCATAAGCCCTACAACTGTATGAAAGGAGCATTTCTCTGCCTCCCATTTTGTTTGGACTGAGTTTAAACATCCAGATGGTTGAATTTTGAAGGGAACAAATAAAGAAAATAACAATCATCTTGCAGAGAAAGAGAGAGATAGAAATAGAGACGGGAGATGAGAGAAAGGAGGGAGAGTGTGTGTGGGTGTTGGATACTCGCGGGACCTCAGCACTGCAGCATTCTTTCTCCTCTTAGTGTGTGTGTGTGTGTGTGTGTGTGTGTGTGTGTGTGTGTGTGTGTGTGTGTGTGTGTGTGTGTGTGTGTGTGTGTGTGTGAGGGTGAGTAAAGGTGGAGGTACTCCTGGGACCCCTCCAGCGCTGCAGCAGGTTGTGTGTGTGAGTGAGTGTATTCTCCAGCCCCCACAGTACCAATGGGTCAAGCTCACAACCTCCTGCATCAGAACC
>VMRN01000098.1:83783-103783 GCA_010277015.1 Poeciliopsis turrubarensis
GAGTGAGTGTATTCTCCAGCCCCCACAGTACCAATGGGTCAAGCTCAAAACCCCCTCCCACCCAACCCCCCCCCCCCCCCCCCCCACACACACACACACCCTCCAATCGCCCCCTGGTTGCTATGGTAACACACCTTGAGCAAGCCCCCCAGAGGGGCACGCTCTCCTCCTCCTCCTCCCTTCCACTGCTCTCTTCTTTGCTGCACTCCTTCCTCACAGCGCCTCTTGCTGCTCTCTCCACGGCCGTCCTGTCCGTCTTCTTCTTTCCTTCCTTCCTTCATCCCTCTTTTGGACGCTTCTTCTTCTTCTTCTTCTTGTTAAAACAACAGCCTGACTTCCAAATCGTCTGTAAATCAGATCAACAGTTTCAATACCAAACATTTTTTTTTCCATCTTTCCTAATATTTTTTGCAATACAAAGTGATTATCTCTTCACTGCGAGTCATGCATGTGCAGCCGCTGCCCCCTATAGGCAGGTGGAAGAAAGAGCGTCCGTCATAGATCTGCAAAACTTAGATGTGGCAATCGCATAGCGAGAGAATGATGTGGAAATCCTAAGAAAACTTTCAAAGGCCTATTTTAATGCTCTATGCAGTAGTGAGCTCACGTCCACTAATCCGCTAAAAGCTCAGCTAACGTTTCATTTAGCGCTTCTGCTAACTTTTGAAACTTTTAGCCTGTTTAGCTTCCTCTAAGTTTTGTTTTCAGGGTAAAATCTAAAGCGTTAATTTACTTTTTGCTGTTTTGATCAACATTTGTGTTAAAGTTTTGGTGAATGACTTAAGATTTCTTCAAACTAGACGCTTCTTTTCATGCTCTTGTTTTGAGCATAAACCGTCTACGCAGCAGGTCCTCATGTTCTCTCTTTATCCCAATAACTTTATTTCAAGCAGGAAAAAAATACAAAAGTAGAGAACAAGATATAAACAATTTAAAGCAGTCTCAGTATAGGCATGAATTTATGTTTGGTTGAGTTTATTGTTGCTTCCTGGCCATAAATCTTATACTGTGGTGGTTATTTTTGCTTTATTATACCGCAAAATATTTCATAGATATTTTTATTTTCTGCTAAAAGCATCTTATTTCAGATTCATCTAACCAGGATAAGAAAACAGTGGTGTGTGCATCAGCATCTATCCTGTATTAAAAATGAACATGGTTAGCTAAAACCACAGAAAGCCCTCAGGCTGTTGTTGAATTATGTGTGTGGTGGGAAAACCTGATTAAAATGTGAAACTAATATCAGCAAATCTAAGTAAAAGCATCTATATTTCTAGGTTTCCCTTAGTTTTATTGGGAAAAATGTTTATTTCTCTTTTTTGCAATCCTTTACTGTTGTATACAGTAACCTGATTTCCTACTGTTACAGTAAAAGAAAAAACGTATATGAACCAGCGTTAAATGACTCCTGAAATCACTGAACTTTTGTCAAAATGTCTGTCAAACAGATTAAATTAAAGTTGAGGTTTTTTTCTTAAACTAGAACTTTTTCAGAAACTTTGTTTTCAGCCATTTTCAGCTCGTCTTACACTCTGGATGTTGGGATGGTGTAAAAATAATGATGTTTATACCTGAACTGCAAACACACAAAGTCTCACCAACTGTTCTTTTGGTCCATCTTTCAGTCCAACTACATTTTTGCACTTGAATTAGGACAAAACTAACTTAAGCGTCATTTTTCAACACAATATAGGAGCTTGTTTTGAGTCAATAATTCCTCAATGTGGATTTAAATAAGTACTAGTTCCATTGGCAGATTGTTTTACTTATAACGAGACATCATTCCTGTGCTAAAAGGGAAATAATCTGTAACTTTTTCATCAATTTTAAGAAACTGTTGACTGAAACCAAGCATCCATATCATTCTGAAAGTTACTTTTAAGTTTGTTTTGTCTTATTTCACTAAAATTTGCACTAAAACCTAGACCAAGAATACTTGGTGGGATTTTGAGTTTTTGCAGTGTAGAATCAAAAAGAAACCAAAAGATGAAGAAACACCTTTAACAAAAACACCATTGACGTCTATTGACGTCTTTACATCAAACATTCAGCTGAAAGAGTTCATATAGTATATGAACTCTACTTATAACTCTATTTTTCTATTTTATAACTACGTTACACATTCCCAACCAGGCTGAGTATTTTTTAAAAGAATAAAACAGGAATTTTCCAAAGCGGTTGAATAAATCTGAGTTACTTGGGTTTGTATTTTCACTTGAAGCCCAGATGCCTGTTTTACGGCACAAAGGACCGAACAGAGACACGCTCTGATATGGATTTTAGGGATGGAGGGGGCTGACAGGCGGAGAGACGGGCAGTAATGGAGGGCAGACGCCCAGGGGACCCCCGGCAGCTCGTTTAGAGCGACGCCGGGAAGGTGGGTGTTTGCATGCATGTCGAGGTGTTTAAGAGGGGAAGCACCTTAGGGATCCGTCGCCAGCACAAACCAAGGAGCTCATTTGTGTTGAGCTGCGTGTTGCAGGGTCTGAGATGAGGCCAGCGTAAATGGGATGATGCCACCTGGTCCTGCTCCTCTGGTCAATTAGCAGAGAGAAAAAGGTGGTTAATGAGAGAGAATGAGATCGAGCAACAGCATGAGCAACGACGGAGTGTGTTTGTGTGAAATATGTCACTGTGGTGGGCTAGTAATTGTGAGGATGACTACAGTATGGACCATAACATCTACGTTTTGCTTTAAATTTACTAATGTTTTCTTGCCTCAGTGGAATCTGTGTAGTTATTCTGCTGATGCACACGCAGCGATTACCTGGGTGTGAGTCAGAGTTGCTTCATTGGCTCATTGTGAAAATCCTCATCATACAATATGTCTAGATATGATGAGGGATGGAGATAAAATTCAGTTTCTAGGACTTTTTCCACCAATATTAAATTAATTATTGACTGAAAACATAAATGTTGCTGGAACGTTACATGTAAGCTAGTTTTTTCTTATTTTCGGCGCACTCAGTAGAAACCAGATAATGGACAGCGTTAAGACCCGCCTCCGGCCTCTGATTGGTTATTTCCAGTTAGCAGAAAAGAAGGCACAGGAGTTATTTCTTTTCCTCACTGATTATTTGTCTCATCCTTACTGTCATGACAGTCAGTTTAAACACTTATGTAAGGAAATATATTTCTGTAAAAGTTACATTCTGCAGCTTCAAGGGGTTTGAATGAGTTATTTCTCCTGAATGAAACCAGCATCTTGGGGTTTGTAAATAAAAGCAACAAAGGATTATTGTCATGGTTAGTTTGAGTTAAAATCCAGAAAAAGTTAGATTTGAGTTGGTTGGTAGAGAATGTGAGTCCTCACCTTCACCCTGGCTCTTTGGCTGTGTCCTCCCCTATGTTCTCCGTCCCAGGGAAAGTCTCCCAGCGATGTGTGTGTGTGTTCATGTGCTGCTGGATCAAATGCTCTCTGTGAGACAAAGCGTAGCGGCAGGACGCTCTGCGACTCTGTCATCTCACTATGGGTCGCACACGGACCGGGCTGCGCGGGGGGACGGCACACAGAGACAGCCGTCCCCACACACACACTGATCAAAACAATGTATTTGTCAGAAAAGAGAAGTCTTTCATGGGACACACACACACACACAGAGGCGTTGGAGGCCTCTCTCCATGCCCTTGTTCCGGACAGCCCAATTATCTCTCTGCACCTCACTGTTTTCTCCTCTGTTCTCTCTGAGGCTTTCACGTTCATTCTAGTTTGGATTCTTTTCTCTTTTTTTCCGTTTGCAGCCACTTTTGCTCTCACACTAATTGATTGACCATAAATGATCTCCTAAAGTTTCTGTTGTCGGTTTGATGTCGTAATGAACCATGTTTCTGTGCACGGGAATTTATAAAGAAATGAAACAAAGTACTGCGATAAAGATAACAATCATATAAAACTGAATTCATTTTACTTTATGTCCGAAAGGGAAGACAGTCTGCTCAAGGTATTTCAGTGGAAGTGATGTTTCCATAATGCAAATGCAAAACCAATAAATGGTTTCTAGTGCGAGTATCTCAGTAAGCTTGAAATGAGACAAAAAAGTTACTTTTTAGCACAATTGTTTTAAGTCAAATGTCATTATTTACCAAATGACGCTTCATGGCAACAGTTATAAATGTTATAACAGTGTCATGTCAGTCTGATGCACCACCAACTCGGACAACAGCACCGCATCCTGCAAGGGTAGACGACTACTGACCAGATATTGATCGATTTAGTTTTGACTTATTGAATCCAACCACATAATTTCCTCGTTAGTCTTCAGAACATTGAGAATCCATGTCAGCTAAAGTATCAGTGAAAGGAAAATATAATGGCCTCCTCTGGTTTTTAAACATTTTCATTTCCAAAGTTTGAAATAGTTTTTGTAACTGCGGCTTAAAAACTTGCTGGTAGCGTGAGTGGAGCCGAGCAGCTCAGATGTTTCTTTGTAAGATCTCAGAAAAACTGAGCGTAAAAGTAGGTCGTTGTGTTGATGTAAAGGTGGCTGATGTTTGACCGCTCCTCTGATCCTGGCAGCGTGGGAGAGTGGGAGGCAGCTTCTGTGGCAGCTTTACCCCCACCGAGGGCGCGGCTTAAAGATGCCTTACACACAACCCCGTAGCCAACACACACGCACACACACGCACACACACGCACACACACACACACACCAACATCAATGACGCGTAGGCAATTCTTCATCTTCTGTTCTGTAAAAACTCCAAATATTACCATGTATTCTTTTAGGTTCTAGAAAACACTTTAAATAATACAAAACTAACTCAAAAAAAGCTTTTCCGTTAGACAAAAGATCAATAATTCCTTAATATTGATTAATAATTATAAGTTCCTCTGGCTGATCAAAAAAGCCTGTAATTAAAAAAAGAAATCCTTCAGACTAGCCAGCAGCAATTAGGAAACACCTGCTGAGCTCATTGTAGGAAGAAGACAGAACTTCAGAAAGAGCCGTTTTTAAAGGGACAGAGACCCAATTTCAAGGCGTTAAAATCTGAAGTCACATTTTTTTTGAGTCATATTTGAGATTTATAGCATTTTCATAACAACTAACATTAGCAATGTTACTTGATTGTGCTATAAAATTGCACTATATGCTTGGAAAACACTTAACATCATGAAGTTCAACCACTGTCAGATTATCACCTGTCACTTATAACAAGACATTATTCCTCAGTATTAATGAATTTTTGACTCCTTTACTTTGCTGAAAAGTTTTTTGTAAGTTAGTTTTGTCTCAGTTCAAGTGTGCTGAACTATTTCCACTTGAAACTCGACCAGAAATACTTGTTAAAATTTGGTGTTCTTTGCAGTGTGCCTGTTTTCTGAACCAAACTTAAACTTTTTGTTTCTGAAACAATAAAATCGGAACCAATTGAAAAGCTGCAGCTGCACACCCTTCCTCCTGTCTCTCCCTCCGCCTCCCCCTCTCTCTCTCTGCATGCGTCGCTCCATGTGACTGTCTCTCCTGCTGCTTCAATCTCCTGGTAAATGATAATGAACCTCTATCTGTCTCAGTGTGTCTCGGACACGCTGGCGCCCCTCACAACCTCGCAGCCTTTGAGGTTTCTGTGTGTGTGTGTGTGTGTGGAGACGGGGCTTGTTTGGGGATCGGGACCACAACACACACACACACAGCTATTGAGATGGGATTAGGGCACCCTTGTGATGGCCTTTGAGGCAAGAAGAGATAAAAATCTCGGTGAGCGTGTGTGTATTAGTCAGTATGGGTGTCATGGATGCATGATTGAAGACGTTATTAACCCTGCGATCCCCTGCAGCGGAGATTTTGCAGTGTGTGTGCGTGTGTGTGTTAGCACTTACAGGACATGAGATAAGTGTTAAAAAGAGGGTGTGTGTGTATATGCGTGTGTGTGTGTGTGTGCACCGCTCTATGGGGGTCACAGATTGGCCTGCAGACGACACCATCTGATGTCTCCCGGCAGTTCGGTCCTGTGGCGTGTGTGTGTGTGTCGCCTCGTGCTGTGTGTGTGGGCGACTGGGGTATCGGACCTGTTTGGTACGCTGGTGATAAGGACAACAGGCAGGGGACTCGATCACCGAGGGGCGCCTGTGTGTGTTTGTGTTTACGACGCCCACCTTCATCTGGCCTTTCACCGTGGGGGCAGTGATGTCACTCACACCGTCTTAAAATAGACACAAAAATAAAAATCACGACTGTGGATATAGCTCTGCACGCTGTCACTTATTTTATCACATGGAAGGTTGTTTTTACTCTTTTTGCTTAATGTTTGATGTGTTAATATGTTAATCAGTGTTTTTAATTGTTGGAGGTTTTTTGGGCTGGTATGTAGCAATCAATACATCCTCATGTTTTTTAAGGTGTTTTTTCAGGTCTTGGTTGCTTTTTGATATTTCACTGCAAAAACACAAAATCTTACAAAGTATTTGTGCTCTAGTACATCTTAATATAGCTGAAATAAGGAAAATATAGCTCCTAAGTTCTTTTCAGCAGGGCATAGGAGCTTGTTTTACATCAGTAACTCCTTAATATTTATAGAAATATATCTTGTTTCACTTATAACATGGCAAAAATGTCTTATAAAACTTATAAAAATGTCTTGTTATAAGTGAAATAATCACACATTTTCTGTTTGTTTCTTACACAGATTGGAAAACATCTGAAAAAGCAATGTGTAGTAGATAAGAAACAAAGCTTGTCTTAATGTATCCCATCTCTAAACTTACTTGCCTTCCTTTATCTTATGCCTTTTTAAGGTTTCTCTACCCTTACTAGTCTAGTTGAGCCAATCTAAGCTTCCTTTCCTGCCTTAAGTTAGCCTATTTTACTTTAGCTTTCCGTATCTTTGCTTAGCTCGACTCAATCTATCCAACTTGCTGTCTTGCATGAGCTTATCTCACCATATCTTTTCGTAATGTAGCCCATTTGTTGATTTACTTTGTTTAGACTATAACTAAGCTATTAGCTTGCTTATAAGCTATTAGCTTAGCCTACCATCCCTGATTATCTTGGCTTCGTTCAGCTCCTGTAAACTTAACATAGCCTACTTTAGCTTAGCTTAATTAGCTTAGTTTTGTACAGCTTACCTAATGTTAGCTAAATTGAGTTTAGCTTAAGTTAGGATATACAGATTTACTTCAGTCTTATTACTTTACCTGACAGTGGCTTAGCTTCGTTTTTCCGCTATTTATTTTGTTTGCCCTATTAAAACAACCTTATTTTGAAGAAGTTTAGCTTAGCCTACATTAGCTTTTTTGATATTGGCTCATGTTAGTGTGTTGAGCTGCACTTCTAGTTTAGAGGATTTGTGAAATTAATAGAAAATGTATACCAAAACAATTTTCAGATTTAACCATAAACAGGTCTAAAAATACACTGTAAATTATAAATAAACGGTACAAATTGAGCAAACCTGATCTTTGTGGCAGTGGAGTTTCAGTTAGATTTTTTTAGAGTTTTTGAATAAAAACAATGTAAATATAAACCTTTTGTACCTCCTGTTTTGTATTTGCGTTCATATTTAAAGGAGAACGAATAGAAAGAGTTCTTTAGCAAAATAATTAAGCAATAATATATGCACAACATTTATTAAAACAATCGAACTTTGTTTCGGTATAAAGTGAAGAGATCTTTTTTATTCTTCATGTTTCGGGTTTTGATGCATATGCTGTGTCCATCTGTGTCTCTGCTGCCGCCGTCTGTCCTGAGTGTCAGGTTAATATCCCGAATTGATGTCACATGTTCTGGTTTCCGTGTTTCGGCTGATCTAACCTACGCATGCGTGTTTGTCTCCTATTTGCAGAGGAGGGCATCAATCACGAGTGCAAGCTGTGTAACCAGATGTTCGACTCACCTGCCAAGCTGCTGTGCCACCTGATAGAGCACAGCTTCGAAGGCATGGGAGGTACCTTCAAGTGTCCCGTCTGTTTTACAGGTGAGGCGCATGCTACCATCTTCAAGGACAGACCAAACACACAATGCAATCAGAAATATTTCATTTAACTGCGGAAAACATCCCTGTTTGAACCAGGTCAGAGTTTTACATAAGAAGCTGAAACGTGTGGCATGTAGATGTATTTGCTCTCTTTGAGATAAATACTGAGATCTGATTGGTCACCCTGCCTGGCCACGCCCACCAGAGCTGCCAATCTATTTGTTCATGTCATACCCTACATACATTAGCATTTTGTTCCAATTGTATTTGATTAGATGACAAAAATGTTGCTTTTGTTGTTTTGTAAATATTTTTTGTTTTCTAGTTTATTGTTTAAAAGTCAAACATTACATGTTAAGTAACATTTACATTTAAATGCATGAGACTTTAGCCAAGTGGCTAATTTCTCTCTCTCTTCCCATTGGTAGGTTGATGTTTAAAATGTTTAATTGTAATTTAAAAAGCAACCTCAGACTATTGCACAAAAAACTCTTTATGAAGGAGAAAAGTGAGTATTTAGAATTCGTAGTCTAGAATAGTTCAATAATTTTGGCTTTAAGTTGATAGCAGTGCTAAAAAAAGTGTCAAAACCGTCAAAGTTTGAGGCTGTAAACTGACTCTGACTAGAAATGTAAAAACAAATCATTTTCAGAAACTTTTTGGCTTCTACACAATTTATTTTGTCTGTGAGCTTAAAGCTGTAAAATGTGGGTTATTACTGCAGGAGGGTTTACTATGTGTGAGCTAACAACCAGAATGTTTGTAATCCACAGGAGAGAGTAAATAAATGACCAAATTAGGTGTTCACATTCAGCACTTTTCCTCCCTGCGTTAACCCCCTCCCCCCCGCCTCCCGGTTGTTGAGCTTGTCTTGTGTTGCAGCTCCCCACACCCCCAGCCCAAGCAGTCCCCCTCCCCAGGCGCAGCAACACTTTAAACTTTAACTGTATTCCTTGGTGGCTCATGAATTAGTAAAATGGGCTCGGCTCCTGTGGGGAGGCTTAATAATTCATCAGTCTCAGAGTGAAAACCAAAAGTTTACTGAAACAAAAGAGGGATGGGGGGGGAGAGGTGGAGGGTATAAAACAACACTGGAGCTAGAATTAAAAAAAAACACAAACAAAAACCAAAGAACCGGATGATTAATTGATAAATATCACGTTTCCCTAACGGTGGTTCTTCCTGCTTTCTCTTTATTCAGATGAGAAAATTCTTCTTCCTCATCTGTTACCCTCTCTGTTAATAATAATTCATATTTCAAGTTTTACCATCACAGAAATAACCCCTTTATGGCAAGCCGCTTTAACATAAAATCTGTTCCTCTGACTAAAATAGTTTTGACTGTCCTGAAGACTAATATCTACATTTACATCCTGACTGGCAAGAATAACAATTCAAGGTATCTTCGATTACATTTTCAAATTTCTTTCAAGCACTGCAAAAACACAAAATCTCACAGAGTATTTTTGGTCTAGTTCCTTGTGCAAATATTTTAGTATCTAAAACAAACTTACAAGTAACTTTTCAGCTTGTTTTAAATTTATAATTCCTTAATATGAATAAAAAGGTAGCAGTGAAACAATACATTTTGCTTCTAATACAGAAAAACTGGCAGATTATTTCATAGTAAATATGCTCAAATAAAACTAAAAAGTACAGAAGAGTAAAAAAAACTTCCAAAAGTATATTTTTCCAAAATGTCGCTGAGTAAATGTAACCAGTAACGACCCAGTTCACTAATATGTCTAAACAAATTACAGATATCTGGAATGTAAGTGTGGTGAAGCCGATTTTTGTAAAAACGGCTTGCCGTACTCTGTTGCGTTAACTTCCATCGCATCAGCGCTGCAACGCTTTGCCCTGTTTCTCCTCCTTGCAGTGTTTGTGCAGGCCAACAAGCTGCAGCAGCACATTTTCGCCGTTCACGGTCAGGAAGACAAGATCTACGACTGCTCCCAGTGTCCGCAGAAGTTCTTCTTCCAGACAGAGCTACAGGTAGGATCCGTGACCCGGCCTCCTCCGTCTGCAGCTGCTTTTCCATAAAACTCTGTAAATTGGATTAACGGAAACACGGCAATTTTGAAAGTGGAGGGTTATTTGTTCGTTTTTGTGTTTCTGCAGACAAATGCTAAAAAATTTCATTGTTATATGTCGATTTAATCTGAATGTCTTGTATTAAATTAACATAATACATAATGCCCTGTGTGGTCAAAGGTTGACCACACAGGGCAAATTAAAAGTTTCTGATCCTGCAACTTTTAAAACCAGGTTTAATAGCAATCAATGGTTTCAACCCACTTTTCTCTCCAGAATTGTTTCCCTTCACTTGCTGCCTTGGAATTACAAAAAATACATTTGCTCAATGGAAATTCTCCTTTTTTTTGACAAAAAGTTTTTCAGCGGTGTCAAAATAGATGGAAACACTTTTTCTGCATCACGTGATCAACAAGCGGATGTTTCTGCTCGTGAAAGCGATAAAGACGATGACAGGAAGTGCTGGGAGGATGATGGTTTGTTTTTCCAGAGCATCATTGTTGTGCTGAAAGTTGCATTAAAGGTTCATTAAAATTGTCAACTTTGCATTATTCTGTAAATACTTAAACGTTTAAAGCAAAGTTGCACTGAAAGTCCATTTAACTTCTCAGCTTTGCATTTTTGGCAAATAATAACATTTCAGTGCAAAGTTCCATTGAAACTTTGCATTAAAAGTGTTATTTAGCAAATGACAATAAACTATCATGAAAACCCCTTCATACTTCCCTACAGATTTTATCATTTCATAACAGTTTACATCCATGGCTGCCATGTTTGTTAATGACTTATTGCATGAACAGGCTTTTTCATGTGATTTTCATTTAATTTCTGCAAATTGTGGGGTTTTTTAATTGTTTTTTGGGGGGTTTTTTTTACATTAGCAGAGTTTACACAAGGATTTGCTCCCATTTGTAATGGAAACACAGGTAGTGTGACCAAGGACACTCCATGGCTGAGGAATCTGATCCAGCTAAATCTCCACGCCACCTCTGTAATCACTCCGCCTTTTCGTCCCGTTTTTCTATCCCTCTCTCCGTCTCTCCTCATGAGGTCCTGGTAGGGTTCTGGCAGGCTTCGGATCGTTATGATTTAGACTCATAAGTGGATATAAGTCACACTAGAGTAGGTCCTTAGCCAGCTGCAGTCAGCTCGGCGCTGATGTAAACCTTCCTCTCTTCTCCTACGGCTGCAGTTCCTTTGGTCTTCAGGAACCTGAGAGGTGAAGGTCAGAGAGTCGCTTCATTCTGCAGGTTTACTGCAGCTTCGTAAACTTTTCTCACTATAAAATTCAAGCACTTATCAACAAGATTCTGCTCTGATTTATAAACTACCAGCAGTATTAAAGTTTGTTCTGTCAGTGGAAGGACTCTGGATGTTGTGATTTGCTCCATCTTCCTGCTTTTAGTCGGAACACCAGCAGCAGCACGATCAGATTCAGAAATCGATCAGATTTCTGAAGCTGATCGATTAGAGAAATTCATGCATGACTTTCTCTAAAGCTGAGACATTAGTCCTCCAATCCTGCAAATGTTCTTCAGGTCACTGAACTTGAAGAACATTTTTAGCGCAACTTTTATGTTTGCATAAAGTTTGCTTTAAAAGTGTCATTATTTACCAATCATTGAAAAGTTGACAATTTGTTGACAATCAGGTGACTCCTGTGAGGTGGAAACAGTGTTTTGTGAAATACTTCTATTTTGATTCGGCTGGAAAACGTTTTATCAAAATGTGTTCCCAATGAGCAAATTAATTTTTTTGTAATGCGATGGAAATGAAAAAACTATACAAACAAGGTTAAAATAACTTAACTTCTCAAATTTTATTAAAAGAAAGAAAGAAACAATTACAAAACAGGGAAACTACAACACAATTATCAGAAGTGATTAAATTTAACTCTGGACTATCAACGCTGCATCCAAAAAGATTCAAATCCCATTTTTTCCAGCTCTGCAACCCACACCAGCTTTTTTAGAACAGCACAGATCTGATTTTGTTTGTAGTTTAGGTTCCCAAACTGCTCTGGGTGAAGAAAGTGGAAAAAAAGAGAATAATTATTGAAAGGTAATAATGTATAACAGCTGTAGTGATGATGTGGTGCTGAGACGGCCAGCCAGGCCTCCCGTCCCCCTGAAGAGAAAGCCACTCAGTCAGGCACGTAAAGTGGAGGTGATGTAGTGCCAGAGGTGGTGGGCATATGGCCGGCCAGGCCATTTAGCAGCAGGGCGACCGCTGGACCCTGTCGGTTAATGTCCACACACACACACTCCTGATAACCTCCATCATGGCTCTCTCCTGCCGTCTGACCCGGCCCCGAGGAAAACCAGGAATTATTTTTGTTAAACTGACGAGAGAGCATCAGAACTTCCTGAAGATCATCTTTAAACGGGAAGAAACGCGTCCAAAAGTTTGAACAGATCATAATCCGGCTACAGATGGTATCTTTTTTTTTAAACTTCACCTTTAGCCGTCTGTATCTGTCTCCAGGTACGGTAATCAATGTCTCTTTTAGTGAATAATCATCATACGCAAAAGCTGCAGAAAAAGGTTCAGAAATGCAAAAAACAAAGTCTTGACTACTCACATTTGTCACTGCTAATCCACTCTTTTGCTGATTCAATAACTTTAGCACACTTAGCTTCCCTCAAATGTATTTTTCAGGGCAAAAGATCACAATCCAGCTACAAATGGTATAATTTTTATTATTATTGGTTGTGCAGGAGCCTCACTTCTGCTTTTCAAAGATGTACAGTTGTATAATTGTGCAGCTGTTTGCAGCCATTTTCACATTCTTTCAGCTCCATGGAGGCGCAGAGGGCAGCGAACATTAAGAACATCAATAGAAAACTTTTTTTTGTTTTTAATGCGTCGTTTTCAGCCTCCTGTGCTTCAGTCTGATTGCAGCAATTTTCCATCATCCATCTTGTTACTCTCCAGTCTTGGTCCAAACGTGTCCGCATGCATGCGTGCGTGTGTGTGTGTGTGTGTGAAAACTTTCAGCCGGAGCCTGACCTGCCGCGCTCCACCGCCCCATGGGAGGGCGCTCTAAGTGGGCTAGACAGAGAGGCGGACCGGGGGAGATGGAGAGCCTTGGCTGTGGAGGTTAATGCGGGTGTTACTGAGTGTGTGTGCACATCTGCCAGAGAGTGGGATGGGCTAATTTGTGTGTGTGTGCCTTAATGAAGTAAGGATGGATGGAAGGCGGCGGCAGCTTGGCCGGCCAGGAAAGGCTCTGGCCTCTTTCGGGCCCGTATGATGTCCGGCTCAGAAACGCGGCGGCGCCACCCGGGGGTGTTAGCAGGCGGGACGCATCCCTTCCTCCCTCCTGGTTTCGCTCCTTCAGCCCCACTTACACACACACTCCTCTCCATCACGGCTCCTGCCACAGTTTTCACTTCCTCCCTCTTCCTGTCTGACTCCCCCCCGCCGTCCCAGAAGATCCAGCCCCTATGCATATTTTAGCCCCTCTCCTCTCTTCCTCTCTTCTGTGCCTCTCCCCAGCGTCCCATAAATAGTGCAGACGTAAGCTGGTAAATAAGAGATGTTTTTGCTCTGAGTGTGTGTGTGTGTGTAAATAAGAGATGCTGTGGCCCTGATCACTGACGTCCTCCTGGATCACTCTCTTTCTCTCTCTCCAGCTTCACAGTTGACTCAGTTTTAGTTTTTCTCTCTTCTCTTTGTTTATTTCAGCTGCAAATATCAAAACTCCACAACAACAGTTTTCACATCAGGAGCAAACAACAAGCTGGTAACCAAGTTGCTTCTGGTTTTACATAATTAGTTTTTTGTGTATATAAACATATACACTATAGATAGAGAGATATATATTCAAGACTTCTCAAAGCATCTTAAACTGGAGCCTCACTCACTCAGTGACTCTCACAAACACACATTCATGCATCGATCCAATACGCAGATATTGAGCCATTTAGGGCCTCTTGCTACTTTAAATCTAAATAATCTGCTGCTGGCCACGCCCCCCACTTCAACGTTTACACTCACACCTGAAAGTACCTGTAAACAGATGTGCCATCATGCAACCGTGCATCATTGAAAAGCAGAAGTGGAGCCTCATGCGCAGACAACAAAAATGCAGCGATTGGTTTCTGGATGGAAAGTCAACAACAAAACACTTGTCTTTTCCAGCAGCCATTGTACAGCAGTTAAACCAGCTGACCAAACGTGCTGGAGCTCCACTTGGGTTGCGAGGCGACGGGCGGAACTCTGCTGTGGTTGCTAGGTAACCGGTTACATCCGGAAGGCTTTTGAAGCGGTTCGTTTTTCAGACACCAAAAAATATTATCTTATTGTCTAAAACCAGCGTGGTGGGTTTTCTTTAAGCGCTTCAGATGTTTTTAGAAGCATTTGAGATCAAAATGAAAGTACAAAAATGTTACATTTTATTTTTAATTTAACTAAAGGTTGGATTTTGTAAAATATTCCAGCAGGAAATGCAACTGCTGCTCTAAAATCATATCGTTTTAGTGCTTTTCACACTTCTGTACCAGGTGGTTTCTAGCAATGTACAATTTATGTTCAAACTTTAACAAAAAAAATCATCTTAATCAAGAAACAGTGATGAACCCTAATGGGTTTAATGGGTTTGATTAAATTCTGTGTTGACAAGATGTTCAATATTCATGCATGCATTATTCACTTTCTCTGGCAGTTTCATTTCCTTTCCAAGCCTCCAGGAGGCGCTATACAGCAGCTTCTCCCCCATAACTGATCTCTGCACCTGTTGTTTTTGGATGAGCTGAAATAAATACTTCCAACCAGCTGCAATTTTTACATTTGTTGCTTTATTTCAAGCCATATAAAAGAGAAAAATGCATATTATACGCTTTAGTAGTTAAAAAGTGTGAAAATATATACACAAATACATACAGAAATATATTTCTGCGTATTTTGAAATGTAGCAATGTATGCTGTTTTCTTAATACCCCTGATGTCATGCCTAAAGTCCTTACCATATTTACATTTTAATTGTATACTATATAGAGGATTTCCTCTCCTCTTTCTGTTCTCTGTCATGGATGCTGAGAAAACTGGAAGGAAAATCCTAAAAATTTTGATTCTAGTAGCTTTTTGTTGCTCCGTCTCCGGATGTTTTTAGAAAACGAGCTTCGTTTAAATAATCCCGTCTCTGTCTGACTGAGCTTCTCCCTCTAACTGAATTATGGAAATGTGTGTGTGTGTGCGTGTGTGTGTGTGTCTGAACTGGGAAATAAGGTTTAGGTGTGTGTGTGGAGTCGCAGTGTGTACCCTCTGATCCGTGCATCCCTCGGCTCTGTGTGTGTGTGAATTTGATCCGCAGATCCCTGCGGCGTTCCAGGGGAGCGTGCTCAGCTGCCCCACTGCTCTCTGGGAAACGCTGTGTTATTAGAGCAGGGACCTGGGACTCACACACACACACACACACACGCACACACACACACACACACATATTTTTACCTCTCTGAATCCCCAGATCTTTTTTTTTATGTTTTCCATCAGGGAGAAGAAACAGAAAGATGTTCCAAACAAAAGATTCGCTCTGCTACAATTCTGCTGAAAACATTCATTGTTGTTAAACTACGAAGAATCAATCAAAGAAATCAATAACTGGGTTTGATTATTAGTGTGTGAAGAAACACTATCCTTCATTACATCAAATGAAGCAATTAAATCACTTCATTTGATGTAAACGTTTAAAAGAAATAGATCATTTCCAACACAAATAACATTTAGTTATTTTATCTTAAATGAGTTTTTAAAAAACTCTGCATAGCGTTTCTTATCATTCTGATGATCGCATGAAATGTTCAAATCAGTTTTTCAAATAGCTTTTTGTCATCTTCATTAATTTGAACTAAATATTAAAAAATGTGAATAATTTTTGAAAAATGTTCTTGTTTCTAGTTTTGATTAAGAATTTTTATTACCTAAATTTTAAATATATGCGTGTTAGTCCTTTTAATTTAAGTTTATATTCATTTTTTATTATTATTTTTACTTTATTTCTTTATCCAGTTAGTTTGTAAATCAGTTTTTTTCCTTTCTGTTTATAATTTTGTGTATTTTTGTTTACTTATGCTTTTTTAGATTGATATAATTGATATAAATCATTTTGAAAAATACTTATTTATCCAATCAAGAAAAATATTGACCTTTTTATTTTACTTTAATTATTACTAGTGTTGGTGTTTTTCAGTTTGGAAATGAGTTACTTTTAATGGTTTGTTTCTTATATTACTGTCATTTTAGTTTGGCAAAATTATCATTATGTATGAGTGGGAAACACTGAAGTGTGATAAACATATTTTCTCATCATTTCTTTGTAACTTGAGTTGGTTGTTTTGGTTTCTCTACGTTCCTCTTGGATTTTCTTGAAGCTCCAGTCTCTTCCAGTGAACAGTTACCTGGAAGTCAAACTAAAGGAAATGTGTAAAACAAAGATTCGGACTAAAGAAGCGTCTTCCTCCTGCTCCAGTGAGCCTCAGTTCACATCTTTCTGCCAGGTTCCTGTGGATCGTGAAGAATAAATAAACATTCGCCTCACAGGGAATTGGTTTTGTGCCGTTATGACAGCGACATGGAAAGCCGGCACGCTCCGCTGCTTCTCTGGAACACATCTCTAACCTCTGGAACGCCGAACTTTAAAATGCTTTATTGTTTTATCCCACGTCTCCTCAGCTGTTGCCTGGAATATTTTCCCCTCAGATTTGCTTTTGCGCAGGTATTCCTGCTGGAAGTGAGGTCACTTCCTGGTTCAGAGCGCGGACGTCTGCCTGGACGCCGATGTTTTTGTTTGCTCGTTTCCGTCACGCTGAGAGTGAGAGTGTATTTTTGGGAGTGTTTACCGTTCCGGGCCCGGCTGGTTGGGCCAGGAGCCGCAGGAGAGGGAAGTCCCTGAGGGGGACAGAACGGGAGGGGGCGGCCCAAACAGGATGCGGTCAGAAAGGTCACGGGGTCGTCACCTGCCCGATTTCATATGCTGGGAATGTCAGAAATGTGCACTTTATGAAAAAACTAAGAGATTAGGGATTTAAACCATCGGTTAATGAATTAATTTAAAGGTGAATTAATCTTTTTTTAAAATGTTGACTATAAACTTATAATTTAAACTTTTTTCTTTAAATTCTGACTTTAATTGCCAACATTTTGACTTCATTCTCAGGATAAAACATTCCTCCGAATTCTGACGTTTGTCTCAGATCTTTGACTTTTCATTTCTTAACACTAAAAAAGTCCTAATTCTGAGATTAAAGTCAGAATTTCAGTGGCTCTAATCCTGTTTCATAAAACACTGACTGATTAAACAGAAAGTTGTTGGTGTTTTTTCTTTTTTTAACATTTTTAAAATAAAAAATTAAAAGATGAACAGAATGAAACCTGTGAAAGACTTAATCCTCCATGAACAGCCATCTTTGTTTCTCTTACAACTGGCTCCGCTTAAGGATGACCAGTGGCGCCCTCAGCTGGATGGAAGCCAAACTACAACACTAAGAGAAGATCTAAGCATTACTAGTTAATAAATTGGAACTAATGTTAATCTAATAAACTATTAAGTGATACGACTACGTATTGGTGCCACGCTAAGTAAAAAAAGTAATTACAGGAATAGTCAGTATTATGACTTTATTCTCATAATATAACTTTAATCTTGGACTCTGACTTTATTCTTGTAATACTTGGAATTTATTCTGGTAATATTATGCCTTTATTCTTGTAATTTTGTTTATTTTTTCTTAGCGTATAGCTCTAGCACTTCATCATAAATTGACAATTAATCGCAAGTCGATCAATAGTTTGTGTACCGATAAGGAGCTGATGGGAAGCAAAGGCAGACAGAGACGGATGGAGGAGCCGGGTTTATTTTTGATCTGCTCCCGAGGCGGCTTCCTGTCCTGGCCGGGCGGGGCTGATGGGGCGCCAGGGAGCGGCGGAAGAGGACGAAGACGGCCCATCTGCCGGCTCCAGACGCGGCTGCAAACGCTTAAAAGTGGTGCTGGAAGAGCTTCAACTTGGAGCTAAAAATAAAGCGAAACTCTTGGAAAACCACAGGGGCGACTGAGGTGATCCTCTGTGCGGCATTGAAGAAACCCACACACGTATCTGACACAGATTCCTGCGCTGACAGACGGTCCGCTGAAAGGTGGAGCCGCCACACACGGACACACCAACGGCATCTCTTCCCCTTCCTGTTTCTAAAACAGACCTGGCACCTGAGAGCAGACCTGATTTAAGGTCTGGTTGCATCATTACAGAGCAGCAAATCAGATTCCGGCAGTGGTCCCCATGCAAACATACCTGTGTGATACCTGCATGCACAAACACACAGCAGCACATTAAAGGTGACAGAGCAGAATGGATTTTTTCTCATCCTTCCTTCTGCCGCTCCTCCTGGGATTCGCTGTGTCTGTGTCCGGTTCTGTGTTTTTATGTGAATCTGGTCACATATCTGTTCATGTTTTCGTTTTGGGGGGGGCGGACTGCGACAGGGCCATATTTCCCATGAGCCCGCGGCTCTGCAGGCTTTAGCCTCGCTCTCTCTAAGCACTTTAGGAACAACAATAGCAGGCCTGGAATGGGTCGGCTGTTTCCTGCTGCAGCCTGCAGGTTTTCAGCAGGAATCATGGTGAAATAAAAACCCAAATCACAAACCAGGTGCTTCATTCATGCCCATTTGTCTTAGAGGGGGAATGTAGTTATTCAATTCAGTTATTTTACCTCCCTGTTCGTCTCACTCATGGCTGCTCAAACTATTTTCACATCTGATAGTCCAGCAGACTCGGTTTGATTGGGGAACAAAACTGCAACGTTTGTTACATTTTCTGTGTCAAACCAACCAAAGTAATTGAAAACCTGTTCCCCTCCTCACCTGTGGGGGCGCTGCACCAACAGCCACTGAAGGAAGCGACAAAAACCTCTGAAGAAGACACTGAGCGCAACTTCTTTCTTCGCAAAATGTGAACAAAAATGAAGTGGTATCAGATTTTTGTGGTTGTAGGATTTCTTTTTTGTCTTGGCAAAAGACCATGACTCATTTCTCCCGCTAGCGCTAGGCTAACGTCTTTGTTTTGGTTATATTTACCCAGAATGCCCTCCGCTATGGTCAGCTTCCTGCTTTTGGAGCGGTCTCTGGTCTGCTTGGCATTCAAATATGCATTCAAACTGCACCAGAGTTCACTTCAGTCAAACAGAGGATTTTAGTTTTGCTTTTGTACGACATGCAGAACAACCTGAGCAGCTTTCTGAAGTAGTATAAAATTTTGGATCAAGAATAGATTGAAACTGCTTTGTAGTGGAGATTGTTTGTCAAACCAAACATCCTATTTAAAAATTCAGTCAGTGAGCCACTGCAGCACTGTGGTGATGCTCCCTGACACGTCAAAGAAGACCAATCATCAGAAAACTAAAAGGTTGCTTTTTGCGGTTAATTTTTCCAGTTTGGGAAGCAATAAACAAAGATCAAACTTTCCAGTGTTTCCTGCTGCTTCTTGTAAAAAAGAAAGAAAACTCGTCGGCCCAACCCCAGTTCATGCTGGTCCTATTCAGCCCCGATACTTATTATAATAAATGACTCCTCAGCTCTTCCTGTCCAACTTAAAAGAGTAAATAACAAAAAAAAAACAAGCAAAAATCAAATAAGATAAACAATTAATTACCTACAAATAAACCTTGTGAATAACCCAAAAAATATGAAGCGAACTAAGAATAAATTCTTACAAAATTTGAAGTAATAAAAATAAAGACTAAATTTGTTGGTGCCGATTTCCTTAATTTTGGAGGTTTGATCGGCCGATACTTACATGTGAAGCCGATTCTCTCCACTGATCTCATCAACCCAGAGCTAAAAATCAACCACTGTCCTCTTCTGCTCCTCAGGGACAGAGTTCGGCCGACAGAACGGCCCGCCAGGTCTGTTTGCAGATAACAACATTTACCAACTCAGCAACTTTCTCATTATATTGAGCAACGTTTCAGACAAAAGAAATTGGTATTGACCTAAGTTGGAATTGCCAGGTCAGGGTTTTCAAACATTGCCAATTGGTGATCAGTAACCGGTGAACCTT